>JAABNY020000035.1:8549225-8565064 GCA_015164015.2 Brevimyrus niger
CTATCACGGCTTTCTGTGAGTACACAGCACTTACTACCACCACATTCTGTGAGTACACTGCATATACTACCACCACAGTTTGTTAGTACACTGCAGGTATTAACACTGCTCTCTATGAGTACACTGCATATACTACCACCACATTCTCTTAGTACACCACATATTACCACTGCTCTCTGTGAGTACACTGCACTTACTACCACCACATTCTGTTAGTATACTGCACATATTACCACCACTCTCTGTAAGTACACTGCAAATACTATCACGGCTTTCTGTGAGTACACAGCACTTACTACCACCACATTCTGTGAGTACACTGCATATACTACCACCACACTCTGTTAGTACACTGCAGGTATTAACACTGCTCTCTATGAGTACACTGCACGTACTACCACCACATTCTGTTAGTACACCGCATATTACCACTGCTCTCTGTGAGTACACTGCGCTTACTACCGCCACATTCTGTTAGTACACTGCATGTATTATCACCACTCTCTGAGTACACTGCACTTACTACCACCACATTCTGTTAGTACATTGCATATATTACCACCACTCTCTGTGAGTACACTGCAGATACTACCACTGCTTTCTGTGCGTATAGATACCACCGTCAATCTCTGTGAGTAGATTGCAGCTACCACCACCATTTGTTGTGAGTACATTGCAAATACCACCATCAGTCTCTGTGAGTACACTGCAGATACTACCACTGCTCATTGTGAGTACACTGCTCATTAGTTCACAACACTGACATCTAGTGCGTACTTCAACATGGTCACAGTCTTAGGCTTTCTGGTGGCTTGCTCTTCTTCACAATCCTCCTATTATTTTATTAGTATTTGAATTATTTGCTTAATTGGTATTATTATCCATGGCTAAAGACTTGAGTAAGGGAAGATGTATACTGGAGATATTTAGACCTACTACATGAGGTTCAGCTCAAGCCAACAACCTTCCGGTGCAAATGACCTTAGTGTGTTTGTACTCTGCTTTTCAGATCAAGTTCGTACAGGGACCTTGGCCACAGTGTGTATGTGCCATACACGCAGGGCCGCTGGGAAGGGGAGCTGGGCACCGATGTGGTGTCTGTGCCCCACGGACCCAACGTTTCCCTGCGGGCTAACATCGCTGCCATTACACAGTCCGACCACTTCTTCATCAACGGCTCCAACTGGGAGGGCATCCTTGGGCTGGCCTACGCTGAGATTGCACGAGTGAGTGAGGGGGGCGGCGTCAGGTCGGATCTCGAAAGGGTGTACGGGCAGGAGGGAGTATTCTCTCGTGCCAACCTTGCGTTCAAGAGTAGATGTGTAGTGGAAGTAGATGAAGGATAGAAGGTGTAGGCCTTCCATCAAAATGGGGAGGCGAGTACGGTTGAGGATATTGGAATATGAATCCCCGCTTGCTCAGAGAGGGGTAGAAGTGGACAGGTGTGTGAGACGCATGCAGGAAAGGTACAGCAGGATATCATTATTTCTGTTTCATACCCAATGCCCGAGAAACTTCTACTTTAATTACAGTACCTGTGTGACTCCTCTCCGTCTTGACCTTGACCACCTCCAAACTAGACGAGAAAGATTTTATGACCGACACACACTGGCATTTGCACGACTGCCGACTGAAAGGTCAATGAAGACCAGAGGTGCCATGTTTTCTACGCAACCCAAACCTTGTCTTCTTTCTGCTCTCCGCCTGAAGCCCGACGAGACGCTGGAGCCCTTCTTCGACTCGCTGGTGCGGCAGACCACAGTCCCAAACCTCTTCTCCCTCCAGCTGTGTGGCACCGGGTACAGCCAGAATTACAGCCTGGACAGCGCTACTGTGGGGGGCAGCATGGTGAGGCCAGGAAGTAGATGGGGGGGGGGGGTTCCAGGATAAGCCCCGGACCCCGGACCATCTGCAACCTTCAATAGGATAAGAGGTTACTGAAAATGTGTGGAGAGAGAGAGAGAGAGAGAAATATGTGTGTGCATGTGTATGTGTGTGTATATATCCATCCATTTTCCAAACCGCTTATCCTTCTGGGTCGTGGGGAGTCCGGAGCCTATCCCGGAAGCTACAGGCACGAGGCGGGGAACAACCCAGGATGGGGGGCCAGCCAACGCAGGTATGTGTGTGTATATATATAGAAATATGTGCTGTATGAAGTTCTCCTCTCCTGTCCTCAGATCATTGGGGGGGTAGACCCCTCCCTGTACGTGGGCGATCTGTGGTACACGCCGATACGCCGTGAGTGGTATTATGAGGTCATCATCGTGCGCATCGAGGTGAACGGGCAGGATCTCAACATGGACTGCAAGGAGGTGAGAGCCTGGATGGAAAATGCTGGGTGGTGTTTTGGGTGTTTTTCTGCTCCTTGGCGTGTGTGTGAGTGAAGTGCATGTATTTGTACACTGTGCAGTTCATGTAAAAGTGCCACTCTCTCCATAGATTCAATTCAGGGTTAACTTGCCTGCATCCTCATGGATTATTCTTAAACCGCTGCTTAAACAGAGAAACACAACAAAGATAGAGTAAAAACATTGGTAAAAAGTTTTTTAAAATAATGCAGTTGATATCAGAGTTGGGGGCATTCTGGAATGCATTAATCGATTCCAGTTCAAATCAGGAAATTCGGAATTGGAATTGGAAAAAACAATGGGGAACAGAATTGGAATTGAATTTGAATTTCAGGGTGATTTAAATTCCTGCTCCAGTTCCATTTCCTGATTTAAATTGGACCCAATGAATGCATTCTGGAACGCGCCCAACTCTGTCTGATTGCCATAGTGAGCACAACTTTAATCTGCTAACAGGTTGATTAGAGATGTAACCTAGGATTACCATTATAAAGAGTGACAGTTACTCTCAGTTCCTGGATAAATCTATGCTGTAGCTGATGTGATGGGGAAGGTGAAACTATGAAAGCAATAGCAAAGGACCCTGAGGACTAACATGGAAGGTTTTATGTTTACTATTAAATTAGTCTTTTATTCCATTTGAATACTGGGTAATATTTTAACTGAACGGCACCCATTTACTCTTTATAATCACATCTTACTTGTCATTTTTCAGAATATTTACAGCATTGAATTGCTGTTGAATCTATTGATGGCTCTAAGATGTCTTAGCTCAATGGTCGCTGAACCATTTTCAAAATCTTACCATACCCACCGTTGTCTGTTCGCTGTTCCTGAGGATGTGGATGTCTTCTTGTAGAAAAATTGATCCAAAATGGGTCAGTTTTGAGATATTCCAGTCTTTTGTTTGGTTGGATACACACACACCCAGAAAGGACATTTTAACCACTGGGAAACATGAAATGTTTTAATGTGGATTCAAAGGAGGTTAGCTTATTTAAAAATAGACATTGCATGGAATGACCCATTAACGAAATTTAGGCCGTATAGAGACAGGGGTTTGGCAATGAAGGCTCTCCGAGAGAGTAGGTCTAAAAACCTATTTGTACTGGGAGAGTCAGTGACTGATTATGTCTGATATTCACCAAGTATCTAACTGTGTTCTATGGCCTCTGTCTGTACTCATAGACAGCGTGTGCTGGGGACTGATTCTCCCAGTCATTCATGGCGGGAGAGATGGATGCCCATCGAGTCTTTTTTAAAAAGGTGGTCAGGCTTTCCCTTGTTTACATCTCCCCCTGCAGTACAACTATGACAAGAGTATCGTGGACAGTGGCACCACCAACCTCCGCCTCCCCCGCAAGGTTTTCCAGGCCGCCGTCAAGGCCATCGAGGCCGCCTCCTCGGTGAGCTCCCCCCTCCCTCATCCCGGCTCCCCCAGCACTGTCCCTGAGCGGGGGGAGGTCCTGGCCCTCTCAGAGCAACGCACACCAGCCTCGCCATTGATTTCATTGCATCAACTTCCTGTTTGTAACCTCATGTAATAGGATAGATGTAACGTCATGTCTCACGTGTCTTTAAGAATTTACTACAGATAAAAATGGAAACTTAGGTCATGTTTTTTACAGTATGTAATTATGTGTGTGTGTGTGTGCATGTCTGTGTGTGTGTATAGAAAGAGAGAGAAAGGGAGAAGAATGTAACAATACAATTGTTTTCATACTGAGTACGAGTACTTGCTTTCTGGTACTCACTGATACCAATTATGATGTCTAAAAAAATACAATGTTTTAATTTTAAAATTTCAGGATAACCAATACTGAAATCCTTCCACCAAACACACACACACACACGCACGCACACAATCACAAACACACGTATGGTACTAAGCAAAGCACGTATTTTTTTTTAGGTGGAAAAAAAAATGTGGAAGCATGAACAAATGATATATGTAAAATCTGTTAATCTTCCCTGATGGGTGGGGGGCTGGGTGTGCTGATTAGCGGGGCTGATTCTCGCCTTTTGGTCTCTGTGGAAAACAGTACCTCAAGTAATATTACGCTCTGTGTTTATCACCATTTTGACATTATGCTGGGAGAGCGTCTGTTATTCTCACAGCAAGAGGGTTTCAGTTTGACATTTTCTCTATCCACGCCAGAGTTTGCTGAATGGTGGGTTTTTGCGGAGTGCTGCTGGTGGCGATTCTATCATACTCTTCTTCATGTTTCATTTTTACATGCTTAATGAGATTAGTAGTGTTGTATGAACCTGCTTCCCTCCCTCCTCTGGATAGTTTAGTAGAGCACAGTTTGCAGGCTGCTTCGCTTTTGTTTTCATTCTTTTCTTCCGTTATTTTGCTCTATAATGATATCGCTGATACGTCACTACTTGGTATCGGTTGTAGGCGTCGGTGTTACATTGTTACAAGGGCGAGTACATAAGGACGGTATCGGATCCAATATCCGTAGTGGTATTGGTATCGGTGCTTCCCTGGTATATAAGAATTCCTATCTATCAATGTACAAAAGGCAAATGAAGGATGTTGAATATACTTGACACATTCACCAGTTTCAGTGATTCTGCTGTAGCTCATCATCACTTTCATTACCGTATGCCCTCCCTTCACCCCCCCCCACCCCCCGAACTCTGCAGACTGAGCAGTTCCCATCAGGCTTCTGGCTGGGAGAGCAGCTGGTGTGTTGGCAGACGGGCACTACTCCCTGGCACATCTTCCCGGTCATCTCCCTCTACCTGATGAGCGAGAACCGCAACCAGTCCTTCCGCATCTCCATCCTGCCCCAGGTAGGGCTGGGGGGGGGGGGGGCGCCCCCCGGTGGAGGCGTCGCCAAAGGACGGGCAGCGGCTGTCTGTGCGCCGTCGTGGCCGCTAGTCTATCAGCAACGAGTCCTGACCTGTCTTTTGCTTTTTAACTGTCCACCACTGAATATTTCTTATTACTAGGAATATAATTAATACTTTTCTGCATTGGGTTTTGGTCAAAATTCTGACTGTATTGCAAATGCTTCATTTTTGCATTTGTTATGTATAGCGGTTTGACATTTGCACTTTTGCATTTTGATACAACCACCGATGTTACCGTTCTTTACACGAATAACATTAGTTTCCAATGTGAGCGCAAGGAGGAGCTCTTAGTCGGCGTCGTATGTTTAAATGCTGTGTACATTGACTGGGGGATGAACGGCCAGTGTTTTCGAGCGTCTGCCGTCCTCCGCGCTTCTCAACGGGGGCCCGTCTCCCGGCAGCAATACCTCCGGCCCGTGGAGGACGTGGCGTCTGCGCAGGAAGATTGTTACAAGTTCGCAGTGTCCCAGTCCAGCACCGGCACCGTCATGGGCGCCGTGATCATGGAGGGCTTCTACGTGGTGTTCGACCGGCGGAGGAAGCGCATCGGATTCGCCGTCAGCACCTGCCACGGTACGTGGGAGGGCCCGGGGCACGGTGAGAGCACTGTTTGGGCTGTCACCATGGATACCATTCACGAACGACTCATTTTTTTGTGCTCCGATGAGCGTGGTTGTGCTAAAGGTACAAAAAGGACAAAAGAACATAAAGGCACTGCATGCCTGCCAGTGCTTTAGCCCAGCATGCTTTTCATTAACAAACTGGAATTTAGTAAAAGGCAGTTACACGGGTTTTGTTAATTCCCCCATGAGGTCATGGGAGCCCCGGAGCCTATCCCAGGCAGCAGAGAGCACAATAAGAAGGTAGACCCAGGGCAGGATGGCATTACAGAGCACATACATGCACAGTCATATACTTTAGGGTAATTTTGAGCAGTGTTTCTCAAACTAACTAACTTAATCGGGCCATATTATTGGTCTCCCCCAATGTGGACCATCTGATAGTTGCCTGGCTTGAGAAACACTGATTTCGACTGGATGTCTTTGGACTATGTGAGGGATTCCTCCGGACGTGGGGGGAGCATACACAGCACACGCCCTGAGTTTTCGACGCTGGAGGTTTCTGCAACCTACTGAGCCAACACGCCACCATCGATGCTGTTAAATTAATCAGTTGAATCTGATGGGTTTAGCAACCAGGTGGAAAAAAACACTGCTGGGGTCCTTCTGTCACGGTCCCACTGCCCTGCAGTGCACAGAACCATCGACCTACATGTAGGGTTTAACAGTCCTGCAATACAATGACTGGTCTTTTGTGTGTCACCCCCCCCCCCAACCTCAAATTTCTGGCTCAGTTCACGATGAATTCCGGACAGCTTCAGTGGAGGGCCCATTCCACAGCATGGACCTAGAGGACTGCGGATACAACATACCTCAGACAGACGAGTCCACCCTGATGACCATCGCCTACATCATGGCCGGCATATGTGCGCTCTTCATGCTGCCTCTGTGCCTCATTGTCTGCCAATGGCGCTTCACCCGCTGCCTCCGTCTGGGTGGGGGTGATTTCGCCGACGACATCTCCCTCCTTAAATGAGGAGGGGTAAGGGGGCGAGGGGGTGGGACAGGGGGTGAGTGGTGTCACGGGAAACGAGGCAGGCCGGCCCACTGGAAATAGATGTTGTTTTGTACTGTTCTGGTGTGCGTATGGTACAGTGCTGCGGGTCAACGTAAGGAGGCACCTAACGCATCAGAACTTAAGAACAAGCCAAGAGAGTAGAAGACTATATCTCCCTATTTTACTACACGGGGAGGAGAAACTTCACTTCCCACTCCAGTTCAGATATGTAGGCGGTGGACTGCCTCACTGACCCGTGTTTTGGGGGAAGCGATTTTGACTGGGATTTGGGAAGAGCTACTATGAGTGTTTGTGCCCGTTTTTTGCACATGGGTAATGCTGCCTTGTATCTACGACAGAGAGACGGACTTTGGGGAATATCAATATTTTGTTTGATTTTCACATCAGCAGTGCCAGTACTCCCTCAGCAGTGTCCCCCTGAAATAGAACAGAAATGCTAGCCGTGCAACGTTTTCTTACATAGACATATGCAAGAACATATGTTTAAAGGGAAGAATATCAACTATACTGAATTCTTAAGTTGATGTGATTTGGCACATATCTAGGTCTTTTCAAGGGTTATTAATTCAAACTTTTAAGATGTACAGTCTTTATATGCAACTGCACACCCAACTGTTCAGTCCCCTCTTCAGTTATAGATATGAATAGTGTTGTGATTATAGCAAATAACCTGTATAAATGTACACAAAACGAACGATGCATAGAAAAGTACCTCTAAATGAAGTCTAATGAAGCCTGCAAGTTCATCTGGTCTGTTTGATTTGCTGTAAATAATTTGCCCTGGATCTCACTCAGGTGAACCTGACTGTACTGACATTCAATAAAGTACATAATATAATCGTCTCGGAGTAATGACCTCACTAGATGATCCAGTTCTTCTGGCTCAGGGCATGTCCATAAAAGGTTATGCAAACAAGTCCCGGTTCATTCCAGTAAAAGTGTGACCTCCTTCTTTCTTTAAAGAAAAAAAATACTTCACGCTTCCATCCCTGAAAACCATTCATCTACTAACCATTAATCCTGGTCACTGGGGAGACTGGAGCTCATCCCTGACAGTACGGAACACGTGGCTGCGGCAGATCCCTACATGGGATGCTGGTTTATCACAAGGTACACAAAACAGCTCATTTAGAGATGCTGGTTACCTTAACCGCATATCCTTGGACTGGACCTTCCGGTGGTGACCACCATGACAGGGGTGACATGCCATCTCTACACACACACAGTCCACGCATTCATATCTTTGAGGGGACTCTCCATTAATGTCTATGGCTATAACCCTAATCCTATGGTGACACTATGGTGACCTTAACCTCTACCCAACCCTAACCTTAACCATAAGTAACTAAATGAAATAGAAGACCTTGGGCATTTTTAGTTTTATTAATTCATTCACAGATTTTCATAAAATTGAGGTTATCCTTATGGAGACCAAAAAAAATTAAAAAGTTACAGGTCCCCACAATGTAATAAATACAAACACACCCACACTAATCACAATAGTGATTCAAGCCCCCAACCCAGGAGGTGTGAAATAACAATTCCATCTAGAGAGCAACTCGGCAACCCCATTCCACCCTATTACACTTTAAAATTACTTTTTACTATTTTAGTATATGTTTACACATATTCGTTAGCTGTTCTAACGATATGCAAAATATGTGTACTTAGGGGATAAAGGCCTTGTGTTGCATGCAAAGGATGTGGGCAATATGACGTGAAGGTTTCATGGGCATAGTGGGAGGAGCATAAGCATAGGCAGTGAGCCTCAGAGTAACGGCCGAGTAATTTGGAAGGTAAAGCAGGTGCAACTTGCTATTTCGTGTTCAGTTTCTGCCAGCTTCTCCTGCCACTAGCACAAGCAGACCCTGTACAATACTCACTGGATGTTACTACAGCTGTATAGTATGAATGTAGGAAGCAAAAACTACAGACACAAATAAGTATCAGAAATGATCACCTTAAAATCAAATAACAAATCTGATGCATACAACACTGAAACTCACTGGATACAGACCATCCAATCAGGCACAAGATAATTCCCAATAATCTACCTGCAGTTGTTCCTCATAATAGGAAATTCCATACATGCAGCTCTGAAAATCTGAAGCAATACCATGACAAAAACTATAATGAATAAAGGACTGTAACATGGCAGAAAGAATTAGGTCAGTATTGGTAGCTTTGAGCTGTATTTCTCAAAAAATATATATGGGTAAGATGGATTTCCCCAAGTTTCCATGTTTCCACCTGTTTGAAAACTTTTTTTGGTTTGCACACCAGGCACTGATAGACGTGCAATATGCAATCTTGTAAAAAATTGACAGAGCGCTTTAGACCAGGGGTAAAAAAGTGCAACATCATGAGGATTCTCTCCCTGTACATCTACTGTTTGTTTAACACCATCCAGTCTTTCCTGCTGGTGGAAAAGCTCAAGGAGATGCAGGCTCCACCATGGCAACCTGGATCATAGATTACATCACTGACAGGCCACAGTTCATCCAGTGCAAGGGACACCATTACTGTTTACTCTGTACAGCGCAGACTTCACACTCTGGTCCATGCCCCTTGCAGAAATGCTCTGATGATTCTGTGATTATGAGATGTTGCAATGAAGGATGAGGAGTAAAGGATATTATCCTTGGAGTTATTTATGTTTCAGATGACACTGGACAACAGAAATTACTCCCTGGGGCTCAAGTTCCCTCTTTTCATAGGTTAATCAATGCTTCTAAAATGTGTGTGGGCCTTGTGATGGACAGTCATCTACCTGTTTAGGTACGATATAACAAAGTAAGGTACAGGGAGGGAAGTAGAATGTATTGTGAAGTAAATGAATTATTACCTCAAAGATGATTACTAAATTAGACGTAAAGGTAATAGAGGAAATAGTAAAATTACAAGGTGAAAAATGTTGAAAGTTGCATTTCAAGTATCAAGTACTTTTTTTTCTTACAGTATATGACTGATACTATTTAATCTCTTCATTCTATATCAGCTTATGTATAAGGCTCTGCTCTTTTTTTATCCTTAGGTTTTGTAAGTAATGAACTGCAGGGGTGTGTCACCTGACATTCTTTTTGCCGGGTGATTCAGTCCATTACAGCAAGGCGTCTCATTCAACACTCACATCAGCTGGCACCTAATACATTTTTGTATGCCCATTGTGGGGACCAGATTTGCGGGGACATTTTTATAATCATATTTTGTCAGTATATAAGAAATGCAATTTAAAAACTAAAAACACCAAAAGTATTTTGTTTGGTTACTTATGGTTAAGGTTAGGACTGGGTAGGGGTTAAGGTTGTCAGGTGGGATTAGAGTTTTCGTCATAGAAATAATTGGAGAGTCCCTACAAATGTGTGTGTGTGTGTATGACCGAGAGAAGAGAACAAATAGGAACAGTGAGGATGATGTATTGTGGACAGTCAGACTAAAATCATACAGTGACTTCAAGGTTTAATATTTCCCTTATAATAATAAATCAGGGCTCCAGGCTTCCTGGTGACCCTGAGTAGGATGAGCGGTTGGATAATAAGATTGATGAATAATATAATCATAAAAATATAATAGAATAAGTGGCATTCTGTCTATGGTGTCCCCCGCCAACAGCCCTGTGTTTCCCACGATAGACTGCAAGCTCACCACAACCCAGTACTGCATATGTGCTATGAAATATTAGTGGGTGGATGGATTATCATAATTTCTTTATCTTAATGGGGGCAGCTCACATCCTTATGGGCCATTTATTAAAGAAAGAAATACAATTTGTAATTATGTTCCATCATTTTAATCACATACTAATGCCTCAAATGCAAAACACGGTGATTTGCAGGCTATATAGTACAATCATACAACCATAAAGACGCTGAGACATACATAAAATTAACATTTTCACAAACTAAAGCTCAGCAACTGTGACACCACACCTCTTGATACTTGATGTCTGTATGTTGCATTGTGGTCCTGAGGGGATGTTATTTCGTGTATACCTGTATACGGATGGTATTACAACAAAGCCCAGCTGACGTACTTATTTAAGTAGGGAACAGGTGTCAAGGGCGGGATTCAATCCCCACCCAAAAGCAGTGATGCCCCCAACATAAATACAGGTCATCTAGGCAACCAGTAAGCGGAATAGTACATTTGGGGGGAATTCCGGGTTTTTCATAGGTTGGTGCTTTTGGTGGCGTTTCAGGAAAGGCACTATTTATAGTGTCATTTACTTACATATTACATACAAGTCGTTCTTGCGCCCCCGTGTGGTGCAATTACATTTTATTCATTGACCTAAATATGGTCAGGATGTAAGTTTTAATCAACCAGAAAAAAGCGAGCAAAACGCAGTGGCGTCATGTTAGCTAAAATACTACATATTTATCTGTTGTCGCTTTGTTTTTAAAGGCACCATCTGTTTGGGGGCGTGTTGACGGAAGTGACGTCACCCCATGGTTTGGTCGGACGACGCGGAAGCACAAGTGCTGTTTGACAACATGGAGGGATCGGGCTCGGGCGGCGAGACGTGCTATACTGCCGGAGGAAAGTTGTGCTCCTGATCGTCAGAATGAAAATATAACCTGCTGTTTGCTGTAAATATTTCTCGGCGCTAAGGTGAGAAATAGGTTTTGTTACGCGAGTGTTGTGCCGTTAACGTGACACCTCCACGATTGTTCTCTAGTTTTGCTTGTCAAAGTAGCTTCGAAGCTTTGGAAATGACTAGGGTATTTTATGAAAGTACAAAAGTATTCCAGTAAACTTTTCCGTGTCGGTTTCGGTTTGCTTTCTACGTATTTTCCTTGCGTTTTTTCCTAAGCTTAGCGGGTTGTTGAAGTCCCAAGCCACTTGAAATATATTTATACAAACGATTGGGAAGATCCACTGCTTTACCAAGAACATTAATATTTTACAGTAATGTCACGCAGCGAGCTGTTGTATAAGAACCATATGTTTAGAAATGAGAAAATCAAGTAATCTGGCAATATCTTTACTTCTATTTTTCCCCAACAGACGGAAGTTGACTGAGAAGTGTGACGTGAGATTAGGGTGAGAGACATTACCATATTCTGTTTGCATTTTTTTTCTCGTTCAGTTGATCAAATCAGAAAATAGAGGCTTATGTGATTCCTGTAAACCATCATGAACATATGGCTAACTACTCAGTTTGATGATAGATAACAGCGCCCATTCATACAGCATGATCAAGGTGAACATAGATATGCAGTTACTGTTAGCTGACCGTTACCTTATTTTCTCTTGTGAGCCTTTGTGAAAAGGCTTCAAGTAATGCTAAGTTCACAATACACGACTTTTAAAGTCATCAGATCATTGTACTGTTTACACTACACAACTTGTCTTGTAATCGGGAGTCTTGGGGTTTACAGACTATATGACTGACCAGCAACAGCTGGTCACTCACTAACAGACCTTTTGCCAAGAGGAATCGCTGACGAGTCTGTCTGGTCTACAAATTTTGTCACAAAATCACATATGTGAATGACACTGGAAAACTTGCTCTGGTTTCACCTCTTGCGCTGTCGTGTGTGTCTTTGGCTGTTGGTCGTCACTGCACTTGCAACAATTTTCACACTATTGGATTTGAAATCACCGACAGGTCCTGATGTTAGCCTGCTAGATATCTGAAAGGCATCGTTGATGCATCGGCCAATCTGTTGGGTTGCATGGTTAAGTTCAGACATAGTGATCGAGCGCCAATTTGCCAGCTTTGATCGAACAGTGATTTGCCTTTAATCTAAGGGTTTTATCAGCAGTCTACAAAAACTATTGGAGATGGGTAAATCGGAGCTAAAATTGTGCAGTGTGTTGCTTTTGGAAGTAGCCTGCTGCTCACTAGATTGTCTGACATTGGGAATCATTGTGCTTCAGTGCATGCAATTTAAACATTTTATAATTGTACTGAAAACAGTTGTTTTGGGCACTCTCAATCAAAAGGCAGTGAATTTGTCTTTAAGTTAGCATTAAAATATGCCACCTGTGTGCTCCTGTATTCGAGATATAGACTGTGAAATGCAATAGTACCTGCAGGCAGTGTTAACAATTAGATGCCAGACATGGTTTGTGCCATTTTTCAAAATGGCAGCGTTGTTGACAGTGTGGTAATGTTTTGAAGTTAGATTGCTGGGTAACTAGAGTATCCAGTACCATTTCTGTGAAATTTGACCACCATTATGGAAATGTTACACTCTCTGTATAGTACTCACTATTTGTGTGTTTCTGTGTCTCTCTCTTTCATACTGCCTGTGTTCTTCCTTACGAATTTCTTTCCTGCTATTTTTTCTTCATTGCTTAGGTTTTTCCACTTGGCTTATTCTGCAAACCCTTCTCCTGCTCTTCCTTGCAGTACTTCCCGATTCTCCGACCCTCTGAGAAGGTCGATGAGGAGGAACAGAGGTGAGGAGGCGTGCTCAGTGTTATGGCCTTTTCATCGTCGCACCTCCTCGCCCTCCTGTTGCCGCCGATACCACTGCTCCTCCTGACGGCCGTTAAGCCCCAGCTGGGCTTCGGGTGGCCAGAAAGCGGTGCCTGCGTGCCCGGCCGGTCCTGGGCGGTGCGACTGGGCGCCAGTGATGAAGACGGGCGCAGGCTGGACGACCTCGCCGAAGCCGTGGCCCAGGAGGCTGGACTTCAAAACTGGGGTCAAATCGGGCAGCTCGAGGGTCACTACCTGTTCTGCTACGCCCCCCATGGGCAGCCAGAGGAACTCTCCGCAGCGGCGAAGGTGCTGGCCGCCCATCCCCACGTGGCTTGGCACTCTCAGGAGCAACCCCTGCGCAGAGCCAAGCGGAGCATGGAATTCAACGATCCCAGATACCCCAGGCAGTGGCATCTGGTGAGACGCAGCCTTTTCTCCGTGTAACGGTCGCGCTCAGTTTGATGTATTGATTATTATGGTTTCCGAGGACAGGACTATGATTCCATCGGAGTGAGCCGGAGGAGTGCTGTCGCTGCGTATTACAATAGCGCTGGCTTAGCCTAGCATTAGCATTCAGTCTCGGCTGTAAGTCGTGGAGCGCCGTGTTCCCTCTCCACCCACCTGCGTGATGCTGTTGTTCTGGTTCTCTGAGACTAATCTCCGCCTCTCTTGCATTTTGAATCCTCCTCGCCCCCCCCCACCCCACTCACCAGCACAACGAAGTGAGAGCGGGGATGGATATCAACGTGACCGGGGTGTGGGAACGCAACATCACAGGTTCCGGGGTCACCGTGGTTGTCGTCGATGACGGAGTTCAGCACACGCTGCAGGACATTCAGCCCAACTACGTGAGTCGCACATTGTTTGCGTTCATGCTGCTTTGTACTGTGGTGTACAAGCTGTCTCTCAGGGGCAGCTGCTCCTCCGAAATAACATGGGGATCAAAACAAAACCGAAAGATGTAATGCGGTAATGCGCAGTATGCTAGAGTCCGTGGTTAAGGGTGTGAACTCGCACCTGTATATTCTCATGCATTTGTGCATACTTATGTACATATTTGCGTAGATCGAGATAATAGGTGAAGCAGGATTTGTGAGAACATGGCTGGGAGTCTCTCTTGTGAACGGAAGACCACAGGTTTGCGCGCAGGCCTGCCTTCCTGTGGGAGGCTGTGAGCGGTCCAGCGGGTTAGGACCCCATGTCCGTGATCAGAAGGTCACCAGATCGAATCCTGGGGCCGGCAGACCGATTCTATCATTTGGCCCTTGAGCAGGACCCTTAACCCCCAAATACAGGGCTGCTTGCACGCCGGCTGACCCTGTGCTGTGACCCCCTAAGCGTGCTTTCCCTTGTATATGTGTGCATGTGTCTCATGGAGATCAAGATGGGGTAGGCGAATAGAGAATTTTCTCACGGAGGTTATTAAAGCATCACTGTTCTTTTCTATATTTCTGCATATACACACCCAGAGGTCACTTTATTAGATACCTACACAGTACCATGTATGATTCCCCTTATGTCTTCAGAGCCACTTTAAGGATAGACAGGTACAGACATGCAGTACTGTTTTACTGAGCTCGTGGTTTTGCACTTGCGACCGTACTGTTGGCTTGAATGAATCTTGCCAGGAGCGGACTAACGTCTCTGGGGGCCTCGGGCTGACATGGGTAGGGGCCCCTAAGGGGCCATTTCAGCTATTTCTTGGGAGAAACGAGAGGGAGGGAATTAAAAATGATGTAATGTTAACAATAGGCTGATCAAAGCATGGGGTGCTAACTGATCAGGGCGGAGTCAGGAGTGCTGCCAATAATATTCGCTTATGGGGGGTTATTGTAGCTGTGGATTGGTCAAATCTAATGTACACTATATGGCTTAAAGGACCACCACCCTGGCCAGCATCTTATTATGAAACCAGAGGTAGTAATATGAAGTTGGTCAGTTGATTGTTCCTTTAATGGCCACCTACTTTTCTGGCAGACGTTTCCGTTGGATGCTGGGACGTTGCCGGATTTGCGGCCACTGATGTTGGGTGATCGGGCCCTTTCCGTGAACCCGGCTTGCCGACTCCTTTACAGCTTGTTCCCAGACGTCTTGTCCTTCACAGTCACTTCACTTGTGTTTGACCAGGGCTGCTCTAGACGGGCAGGAATGTGGCAAGCTCACTTGTTGGAAAGATGGTGTCCTTTGATGGTGCCAAGTGAGGAGCCATTAACCTCTCCTTGTACAACAACCACCCATTCTGATAATGTTTGTTACAGGAAATGACGTGACTCTGCTTAATTATGCACCTGTGTCAGCAGTGGGTGTGGATTACACAGGAAATTCCGCTCATCAGTTGGAGTATTTGTATACTTTTGGCCATATGGTGTTAATGTGTGTTATTATGGATTATAATATTTTAGCCAAAGTAGAGTGGACATTTGATCTATGTGCTTTGTTACCAAAAAACCAACAACAAAAAAGTCAACACCAGGAGGGTGGGCGGGGGGGGGGGGGGGGGGGGATAGCGTGAGGGGCCCAGGGGGGTGACCCGCAGGGGGGGGGAGGAGGGGGGGTTT
>JAABNY020000035.1:8565164-8601838 GCA_015164015.2 Brevimyrus niger
AGTCAACACCAGCAGGGTGGGGGGGGTGGGGGGGGTGGGGGGCTAGAGTACGGGGCCCAGGGTTGTTAACCCCAGGGTGGGAGAGGGGGGGTGTTTTTCAGCCGAATGGCATCCTCTGGCAGGATGTTTATCACACCATTCTCTGCCACCTCTAGTTAATCCGCCCTTGCGGAATGTATTCAGGTACAGCCAGGTGGTTCCCCGCTTGCGGGAGCAGACTGTTTGTACCTAATAAGCTGGCCACTGAGTGTGTGTGTATATATTTATCTGTGTGTGTGTGTGTGTGTGTCAGAGCATGTGAGCGGAGCGGTGAGAATTCTCCTCCGCTGTAATTCGCATTAAGGCGCTCCGCTCAACACCTCTCCTCGCTCAACAAAAATTTCCTCCTGCTCCTGTCAAATCGCTCTACGCTCGCGCCAATTTAAATGAGAGACAAATAATCCGCATGCCTAACAAACGTCACCTTAAACCGAAGCCTTATATCATAAAGAAATATGAGCAACGGCAACATTATCACTCAGAACAGAAAATATTTATTTTTAAGCAACATATAGGCAACAAAGGACAAGTTTGGCAATGTCATTCCACAAAAAAAATAGACTTAAAAATAAAGGAAACGCTGTGCATAATAGCCTAAAGAATATACAGGCTAAGCATCCACGTTTTAAATTCAGCTGCGTGACCTGCGTCTCTGTATAATATTTCACTGACAGTGTTACATGAAATAAAATAAATTCTATTAGACCTACTTTGAATGGCAAAACAAATTTATTTGATTACTAATATTTACTTTATAGGCTTGATATGCTACAACCATAACACGTGTTCACGTTTTGCGTGGCACACACTGATGTTTCTGAGAAAAGTGATTCCAAAGTGAATATTTACTCCTTGGAACAGTTTCACCACATTGTTGTTCTTGCTGTACATTATTGTTATTATACGTTTGATAAGTATGGTACACTTATGATTTACCAGTTTCCTGAAATACTTCGCAAATTCCATCTCAGCCAATTTGTGTAAGTCTTGATAATTGTACAGATTCTGGGTAGATTTGGGCGCGCCTCAGAATCGTAGTGTGAACGGTATCGGAGCGAGACAGAGCGACCACTCCAGCCTTAAAAAAATCTGCTCCGCGCTCTCCCCGCTCTGCTCCTCGCTCACACTCCGCATCGCATTGCTCACATGCCCTGGACTTTGGGGTCCCTCGTTATAAATATCGCCAGCCGACATGCATATCAACGCCAGGAAAATGCCCAGTGCACCAGATGGCCAGTCCTGCCCTGCTACTGCGCAAATGTTGAGTCAAAGAAAAGGATGTTTAATGATATTTTTCTTGGCACTAAGTTTATATTTGCTCAGGCAAAAAGACACCATTTCACATGAGAACATATGCAATTAAACAGTAACACAATTTAAACTATCAAGGATTTCTTTGGTTCTTTGAAACATTACTGATGCCTTGTTAGACGGCTAGATAAACACCACTTTTGTTCCAAATCTCTCCTCAGAGGCACCCCAGTCATTCCACGTATTTATTACCTCCGGTTTTCTTAATTAATTAGTTGCAGAACTTAATGAGGTATTAATTAGTCAAATAAGGTGTCCTAGTAGTTGAGTAAAAATATACACAGGTGTATTGAATGATTGCTGAAAATACTGATTTACAATTCTGAGTGATTTTGATGTGGTTAAGCTGATGTGCTGACAATATTAGTTTTATACCAATATGAACATCATTTAAGCATAATTTTCTTAAAGTATCTGAAACTGTTATACCGTAGTGGTTGTTTATGCATGGATATGAGAGTATGTATGAGAGTATGTATGCGTGGATAATGTGTATTATGACTGTAACAGTACATGTATTTGTCATGTGACTTATGGTTCCGTCATTGTCAGTTCGGAAGACGCAATAAAACAAATTTCTGGACATAAATTTACGAGTAGATTTTCAACATCGGAATCATTATGGTATTTGTAGTTGTGAGTTGTTTACAATTAGTTCATTTTAGTGAGTCATATTGGTGATAATTGAGAGTTTGAAGACACCATTTCACATGAGAACATATGCAATTAAACAGTAACACAATTTAAACTATCAAGGATTTCTTTGGTTCTTTGGCACATCACTTAAATCAGTAGTATTAGAATATCAGTATTAGAGTATTAGAGTATTACAGTATTAGAGTATCAGTATTAGAATATCAAATTTCATCCAACCACTTATCCTTCTGCTATCCTGGAAGCAGGATGGTGGGGGGGGGGCAGCCCATCACAGGTCACAATCACACACCAATCTGTCACACAGTATCTCCAATAATGTTTTTGGTCTGTGGGGGGAAACCCAGAGGAAACCCCACGGCGAAACGGGGGGAACACGCAAACTCCACAGACGCAAACGAGGCGGAGAGTCGAACCCAGGTCCCAGAGGTGTGAGGGTGCTAACCACTGGGGGGAGAACCCAATAAGACCAAGAGACACTGTCAGATTATGAAAACACATCCTAACTCATTTGAGACGACATCATCAGAGTCTGTGTACGACTGGAGTGAGACAGAAATAGCTTCTGCATGTTAGACTCCCCATGACATTTAGGACTTCAGACTGTGCTAAAAAATGACTAAGTTTATAGGGGTATTTATTGCTATAGAAATGTGACCATACTCAGTAGCGGAGAACACCACATTTAGACGAGAATTAGTTCATTTTAGTAATTTTTACTTTAATAATATTTTAATAAATTTTGTCGTAATTGTGTTTGCAAAAAGTGTTTTTGTTTTATAAAGTAAATAATTTGAAAACACATTCTGCTTCCTTGTCACTGTACTGCTCTGAACTGTGTACTATTACTCTCATGTATGTACAGCCCTGGAAAAAAATGAGACCTCAGCATATTTTGTTTTTGCTTTATTTCTCAGCTTATGGGTGTGCCATACTATATCAGTAATACTAGTGTGCAATACTATATCTTTTTTTCAAACCGCAACCTGGTTTTTCTCCGTTTCTCAATAATGAAGGGCTTCTTCCTTGCTTTATGGGACTGCTTCTAATAGCCCGTTATAAACTGCCCTAGCAGTGCACTTCACACCTGCACTTAATGCTTCCCATTACTTAAAGGTCACTTGTTTTCATCTTACGATTCATGTGAAACTCAGTATGCTTCCAAGCAAGCTAAGAAAATCAAACTACTGTGTTAGTCCGACTTAAACCAGCCCCCCCCCCCTCCCGGGCTATGCCCCAGGAGTAACAGTAAAAGCTTGGAGCATCGCAGAGAACGTTCAGCATGTAAAAGGTACAGAGCTGTAAAGCTGTCTGAGTCACTGCTCAACTAAAGGCCACTTTTCCACTGCAAGACCAGGCTCTTTCTTACCTTCAGTTTGGTATTATAGTGCAGGGAGTCCCTCTGAAACATTGTTACTCTGTCATAGGAAAAAAAGGCAGGTTTTGCAATTTTAATAATTATTCCCTTTTAAGGTAATCCACCTATTATTAATTAAATATATATTTTTTTACGTCTGTAACATAATAGGTCAACTGGTACCAGCCCAATACTAACAAGCTGAAAGAAGCTATATCGCCACTTACTGTAGTGGAGTCGGACATACTTTGGTCAATAAATCGATTCCCCTCCCATGCATATATACTGGGACAAGGGCAGTAGTCCGATTAAATGGCGTAGTCGAGCTAATAACCATGGCTGTGCATGTAAACGTACTGACTATTGGATAAGTTAACGGTCATCTCTGGCTGTCAGTGTAATAGCCCACCCCTCATATTTCCTCAGAGCCCCGAGGGCAGCTACGACCTGAACTCGAACGACCCGGATCCCATGCCCCATCCGGACAGCCGGGGCGATAACCACCACGGCACACGCTGCGCCGGCGAGATCGCCGCAGCTCCCAACAACAGCTTCTGCGCCGTGGGCGTGGCCTACGGCAGCCGGGTGGCAGGTAGGCGGGCTGGGGTGATGGCACTGGGAGGTCGGAGTAGAGCGACAGAAGAAGCTTTGCTACAGGAAGTTAGTCAAACATTTGTCTCGGGTGACTGTTGAGGCATCGGGCTGTATGTGAAGTACGTCCTGGGTGTTGCTGTTCATCCTGCCGTTTCATGTCAACAGAAAATTTGTATAGACATTAACCTTCTTGTCATCACCTGTGTGCTTCATCATAAGAGCCGTAGCTTCAGTGAAATGTTTTTGAGATTAAGATTGAGATGCACTTTATTGACCCCAGGGGCAAATAGTATGAAACTGACACGTTATCTTGATGGTCAGTGACGTCCCTTTTTCAGGATAGTGTTGCTTCTCTTCTTTGGCTGTTTTCCAGTTAGATGCCATTTACCTGCGAGGGAGATTTTCTCCTGTTGCCCTTTCTTTAAGGCCTGTTTTGAGGGGATTCAGTAACCAGAGCTCTGCCCCCACACACTTTTGTCCGGCATCCAGGCCAAATGTCACAGATAACTCAGCCCAAGGACGTCCGAGGGCCGGGTTGACAGAGGCGAATGCCGCTGACCGACGTCGATGTCAATCCTCTCTCACTCGGCTTGTATAAACAGTAGCTGTTCAAGTGAATTTCTGTCTGCATTTATGTTTGCTTTGAACTTGCAACAGTGATCGGCCTTCTTGCTGTCGCGAGAATTTCAGAGAAAAAGAAAGAGATGAGTCCCCTTGTCAGTGAGTCACCCACGGCAGCTTGGTGCTTCAGTCGAGGGTGTGAGGGCCCTGCTCTGTGACTGGAAGCTGCATGCTTCCCCCGTGCTGCTCTGGCGTCTCCTGCTGTGGGACAGTCGACCCTCCGTATTGTGATTTGGAAAACTGGGTTAAAAAAAAATAAAAAATAAATCTCCTTGGTCCTCTTGGCGTAAACATGCCACCCGTCCTCCAAACCAGCCCCATAAATATATTTTATGCCTTTATGTCTCTTGTCCAATATGCTCTTGTGCCCTGTGCTGTTTACTGGAACTGGCTTCCAGGCTTGTCTCTGACTCCTAGGTAAAAAAAAAAATAATAATAATACTCAGGGCCTATAAAAAGAAACCGTCCTCAGGATGTGTGGAAAGCTAATGTGCGCAGACTGTGTCTGGGAGTTGTATACCACCCTCCCCCCCCCCTCCCAAGGATAATGTTTATGGACTGAAATGCTTCAGGAGTGTCCTGCAGAGACTTGTTTGTCTGTGTGTTTGTCAGGTATCCGAGTACTGGACGGGCCCCTGACCGACAGCATGGAGGCCGTAGCCTTCAATAAGCACTACCAGGTCAACGACGTCTACAGCTGCAGGTACGGGCTCTGGCTCTTTCACAAGCAGTGTATGTGTGCACATGGCCTTGAGGCCCCACCTCAAATTTGTTCTCAGCTGTTGAACTGCTTATGCAAAAGAGATGCTATTGTTCTGAAGGAATGGCCATGATTCTCAGTTCCTCGTTGGCCAGGAAAGAAAACCATAAGTCAATAAACTACAGTGCCTTCTACTGTTCTGTATTTAACTTCCTTAATTATTCAGTCTTGTGATGGTAACTGAAAAGCGCCTTTTTTTTTTTTTGCTTCTATTTTTAATTCTCCTGCAGCTGGGGTCCTGAGGATGATGGGCGGACTGTTGATGGGCCGCATCCCCTAGGAAAGGTCAGATTTCAGAGTGTGAATGAAGATAGAAACTGGCCAAAGTCAGCAGATAGACTTGTATTTATCATTGTTCCCACCAGGGGGCAGTGTGTTGTAATGCAGCTGTGTGTTCTCCATAGTAAAAGGTAAAACGAGATTCCTTGATGTAAAATATAATGAATCCTCCAGCGGGAAGTTGCGGCCTAATATTAGTATTATAAAGTTTTACAGTGGGAATGTATCATCTTAGTGCAAACCGATCCTTGGGGACCTGCATGTTTTTGCTTGGGAGCTGTGAGGGAGCAAAAATGTGGACTGTCTGGGAGGGAGCAAAAACATACAGCGACTGGGGGTCCCCAAGGACCGGTTTGAGGAACACTGTCTTAGTGCGCTGTTTGAGAGCATTTTTCCTTAATGTCAGCTGGTAAGTTGGGAGCAATTATGTTATGAATGTGCTGTTAGTGCCTGTAAACCCAATTAAATACAGGATAGCAGTGTGTGAGCGACATAATGAATAGCCAGGCAGTCCTGCGCCCACGTGTGCTGGTCTGCTGTAGGTCAGCGATGCGGCAATGTGCGCCCAGAACCTTATTGAGTTTCCTTTGTTTGTTTGCCCATCACTTCAGATTTCAAGGTCTGTTTTATTTGCCCTTCGAAGTGGCAGTTAGGGAATTGTAATGTAAAGGAATGTTCCTCATTTTTAAACAATGAATGGAACAGAGACTCTCTTGGCCCGGCGGCCCGGGATGCCGGATCCGAAGCACGTGCGGCGATCGGCTCCTCCGGTGCCCATGTGCTCCGCAGCTGCCTCCACAAAGGGAGGCGTTTGGATGGAGCGGCCGAGGCAGCGGCTTCCCTTCCGGATCTCACAGCCTGGCATCGGGCCGCCGTCGGAGCCTCCTCCTCAGGGCCGCGACGCCGTAAAACCGGCGGGACGTCAAAACTCCCGGGGGCCGCGAACCCGACACGGACCCATTTCACGGCTCGACAGCGCCGGTCGTCTCGGGAAGGACGGCGCTCCACCGGCCGTCGGCTCTGATGTGACGGCAGTGCCGGGGAAGCCCGGGAGCCCAGAGCTCGTGGCACTTCATTTACTCAGGTGGCTCTGAACTGCACTGGAATGGCTGCCCTGTTTCCAAGTAATAGAGCAGAAGTGACTTTCAGTATTTTATCCAGATGTTGTGCTGTCTGTCGCTGATTTCAGCTTGCCTACGGAGTCCATAAGCCCACTGGAAAAAAATCTAACGATATGGGGGGGGGAGGGGGGGGTGCTCAAAATGCTTGTTTTTCCATCCAGCCCAGTTTAATCCATCACAATAGTAAAAATGAAGAATTAGCAGTAATTGTTAGCATGCTAATCCTTCATGCCTGGTTTTTAAGTATAAGCTAGGAGTTGAGAGTGGTCTGATTCTCTGGCTATGGCTGGGGGGCCTGATGGAAGCAGCGAGGGTGCTGTAGTGTGTCATGTGGACCTGTTAATGCCAGTGAACTCCCGCTGACTGGACCCCCACCAGAGTTCCTCTCCTCCCAAGTGGATGCTGGGGGGGGGGGGGGGCTGGTTGAAGTCTGGGTGGGAGTCCCATCACACTAAATGGAGGTAGATACCCAGCTTCAGAGCACCGGTCTGCTCTCCAGATGGACCACAGAGTGAGCGAGTGGCCGGGGCTTGTGTGCCGGTCCTCGTGCGCGAGTGTGTATGTGTGCGCCGGCCCTCGTGGGTATGTGTGTCTGCTTGATAGAGCAGATGTAAAAACAGCTGTGCCTGGGTTGGGTTCATGACTGCAGCATTTGAGCGTTTGCCAACAGGCGTACAGGTCACATGTGCACTTTAATTCCCGTGTGCATGCGGTTCACTTTGTAGTTCTGACCAGTAGGTGGAGCCAAGGGCAAGATAGAGGCCAGGCTGTGCACGCTTCAAGATAAATCACCTTCGTTTTGGTTCCGTCACTCTGACCTGCGGGGATCAGACAGCACTTGGGTACTGCTAGGCCTGTACCCCTCCCCGCTCCTCCCAGAATCCCTCTGTCCTCCCTACCCCACTTCCGATAGTTGAGTCTGGCAGCCTTTCACACCCCCTCTAGGAAAAGTACTTTACGATGTCCGGAGACCGGAGGGAACAGCTCTGGCGGCAGAGAGCAAGGCCAAGACAAGCTCGTCTGGCTGGGGTTCTGGCTCCAAACACTCTTTTATGTGGGTTACCCCCCCCCCCTCACCCAAACTCACATCTTCAGAACACATCTGGCAGGGTCGACAGAAACTCTTCAAAGCACCAGAAGGGGGGCAGAGTCGGGTGCCTTCGCGGTCCAGCACGCTTACGGCACTCAGCGACATGCCCTGGTACCCAAAAATTTCCCCTCCATTCATCATAAACAATTAGGGGGGCGCTCCAATGAACTGTCAAGGAACAATGAATCGAGCATATTTATTTATTTATGGATAGGGGGCATTTTAGTATTTCATTTTTATTCAAAACTGAATAAAGGGGCCTTTGTGTTGAGTTTTTGCCACAATTGCTTACTGATACTCTAATCCCCCCCCCACCACATTTGAAGGAGAGCGTTTTGTCTTGGTGTTTGGGGGTGTGTGGAACTAAGATCTCGTTAGTCTTAAGCAACCTATGAGCAGTCGGTAGCCATGGACCGATGTAAACTATATGCGGTCTTGCTCCTCCACACCACCAGGTGGCGTTGCAGCATGGCGTCATCGCCGGCCGGAGAGGCTTTGGCAGCATCTTCGTGGTGGCGAGCGGCAATGGCGGTCACAACGAAGACGACTGCAACTATGATGGCTACGCCAACTCCATCTACACGGTCACCATAGGTGAGCTGCTAGGAGGGTGGGGTGAGATGGGCGCAAGCTTGATTTTTCACCCTCTGGAACAATGTCATTCACTGGGCGGGGCTTAGATTATGACGTCACTGTTCACAGCTATCCTTCCGATGGTGATATCATCATTTTTATGTTACCCGTTATTTTTTTTAAGAAATCGCAATGCGAAGATGTTTTAAGAACCAAGTAACGATGTAAATATTTCCAGTTCTGCAAAGATGTTTCACTCAAGTATTGGGAAATCTGTGATACAGTGACCTCCACACCCTGAGTATGCCGGTGAGGTAAAAAGTTTGTCTAGATAGCTTGTTTTTGTGCGTGTGCATATGTTCATGTTTTGCGTGCAGGGGCCGTGGACGAGAACGGGAGGAAGCCCTTCTATGCGGAAAAGTGCGCCTCCATGCTAGCGGTGACATTCAGCAGCGGCGATGGGCCACTGAGGAGCATCGTGAGTCTCGACCCCCCCCCCCCCCCAGCCCGGCTCGACCCGAGTCAGTGCTCCGGTATCCGCGGCAGAACAGGGTGTGAACATGCGATTCCGCACCCTAACTTCAGAGGGCCGTTTTTATCGCCTCATGGAGACGTGAGCATGGGGGTGGCACATGGAAATGAGCAAACTGGGTGGGGGGGGCACTAAGAAACAGCATGTGAAAGGCAGGGGAAATCTAGAGACCGAAAGCGAGAGTTTGCGGGCTTCTGTGTTTGCTCCTGTTTGCCGTCGTCTCCGTGGCGACGCGCGCTCGACTTGGCGACCGCGCTGGCGGTCACACACAATGATCTTTTTCTTCCAGCGCTCGGTGATCAGCTGACTCGGGGCACCGCTGCCTAAGTCAGGGGTATCTGAGGTCAGGCGGAATCGCTTGAACACCTAATCGCATCCACATCTGTTTATGCTTAGACGGGTTCCCGAGTTGGGTAGCCGTTGAGTTTACTTTTTAAACAGTTTCTATTGCGTTGAGAAAAAAAAAATCCGATTTAATTGATTGGATTGTAAATGTCATGGTCGTGTTCAGTGAGCCATTACATTTATTTGAAAAAGTTTTCTCCCCATTTCTTTTAATCTTCATCACAGATGTAAGAAATACGACCCACTTGATAAGCTTGTTGCTGTAATGTTGAAGAGACCAGCCTGTTGTTCCCTGCTGTCCAGGAGCCTGTACACAGTCCTAATGAAGCTGGCCGGGTCTCTTTGTTACTCATGCACGCACACAAACTACACACACACAAAATGCTAATTCCTCTTACCTCCAAATTGGTATATCCTGCACATTACAGCGTTTAGGTCACTGTCGCACACGTGGGGAATGTCTCCTACTTTACAGGATTTACTTTTAGGAGCGTTGGGTGTTTTTAATGGCTCTCAATAAAAGCACTGTCTCGTTCCCGGGATTTTGGGGCTTTGGAGTGTGATCCTTTTGGAATTCCTCCTCGGGAAATCTGCCCAAGTGGGCACCGTGCAGTTTTTATGTGAACGTGGCTCTGTTATTTTGTGAATTTAATGTAATCCGATAAGACTGAAAATGTTCAGAATGCAGTCTGTGTGGAAGAGCGTGGCCTTCGTTCATGCACTTTCCTTCTGTCTTTCAGCTAACCTTCACTGGAAATCCATTAGGCGTGTGTCCCGCGTTTCACTCTCCGCACTTGTCATGCTCGTAACTCCTCTTCTTGGGTCTCTCGGGGTCTGAGCACCCCCCCCACCCCCATGACCCCTTTGGTCACGTTTTTGCCCATTTAACAGCCCCAGAACGGGTCGTAAATATCTCAGCGGCTGAAGCCCGTGAGGTGTATGTGCCGCTGGTCCACCGTCTCGGTGTCTTCTGCTGGTCGCCACCTGCTCCGTACTGCGAGCGTTTGGAGCGATGCTTAAGAAAATTTTGGGGATTGGGGCTGCTTCTCTGCCTTTTAAGAAAGCCAAGCCGGAATTGCTGTATAAATTATTGTATGAAGTTACTTTAGGTGAAGGCATCAGTCAGCCAAATATAGTTATGATACTACAGAATGTTCTGGAAACCCATCCATCCTGGAAGAGGCTCTAGATTTAGAGCGAGCCTGATGGATGCATGAATGGATGGAGGGATTATTACTGTTGTATTACTGCTGTATTATAACCAGCTCTATGCCATCATCATCATGATGGTGAACGGGAGTGTTGTGTGATTTGGATATGGAGTCCTTGGTGACGTTTCACAGCAAGATTTCTCTCCGCGGGTGTAGGTGACCTCCGATTGGTCGATGCAGCAGGGCACGGGCTGCACAGAGGGCCACACGGGAACCTCGGCCGCCGCCCCTCTGGCCGCTGGCATGGTGGCGCTGATGCTGCAGGTGCGGCCCTGCCTGACGTGGAGGGACGTTCAGCACATAATAGCCTACACTGCCACCAAGGTGAGGCGGGGGGAAAGGGGCGGAGATTCCTGAAATTTCCCTGGGTGGAGGCTGGATGCTGATAGGTCATTATGACTGAGGGCGGAGTTAGACTGAGGGCAGCTAATGTGAGTGTATTTTAGCCCAGACCGGGAAGGTGGAGTAAGTTGAATATTTAGGCGTTAAATGATGTACGAAGAGGATGAGGCTTGAGTTAAACACGGCCCGTCTCCTTACGGGTTTGCAGCCTCGGATCTGCCTTAAAAGAATAACATCTGGAGTTTCTGCTCACAGCGACGTACTAATCAGGATGTACTATTCAAATGTAGAACTCCCAGGAGCTCTGGGCCAGAGACATGTTACTAATAGGAGTTCTGATTAATAGGGGCATGTTTTAGGGGCTGCGATAAGAGCGATGGGCTGTGAGAGCGTTGGTATTGGGTGTTCCTGCCGGCTCTGACGTGAGCTGTTCGCACTTTCTAATACACTTGACATGTTTCGATAACGCTGAAGGGCTGTTCTTGGTACTCCGTTGCTCTCTGGCTAATCCATCGACCGGTTTTCCGGTCCACGTGGCCGCAGTATGAAGACAAGGAGGCCGACTGGATGGTGAACGGTGCTGGTTTCAGGCACAGCCACCTTCACGGGTTCGGGCTGCTGAACGCCTGGAGGCTGGTCAACGCGGCCAAGGTACCCCCCCCCCTGCATGACAGCAGCTCAGCCAGGCTCCGCCTCGCCTCACAACTTTTTAGGTTGAGGTCACCCGCTAATTGATATGGACAATTAATCCCCCCCCCCCTCCCTCCCAACTCTGCCGGTGTTCTAGGTGTGGGAGTCTGTCCCGTTCCTGGTGTCGTATCAGAGTCCGGTGCTGAGGGAGGAGCGGACTATCCATGCCCACCCGCTCGTGAGCACCGTTACCTGGAATGGTGAGCGGGGCTGGGGGCGGGGGCTCTGGAATTCCTCCTGTCCGTTGTGTGCCTGGGTGTGGTGAGTGGGTGAGCCTGTAGCTGCTGAGTGAAGGCCGGAGTAGGAGGTCCCTCCCAACCAGTCTCACTCAGATCTTTCCTTTTTAGGCAATGTTTCTTGTTCTCTGTGTTGTGTATGTCTCTCTCTCTCTCTCTCTCTCTGTCTGATTCGCCCACTTTGGCTTCACTACAACTCAAGTTTAGCTTTGCTTGCATTCATTGGGACGTAAAAAAACAGTTTAGACGTAGCGGAGCATTAGGTCACAGATATCAGTGGCACATTTCAGGCAAAGGACATGGGAGCTCGTGCTCCTCCCGCCTCCTTTTTTTTTTTTTTTTTTGCTCCTGTTCTCCCCTCCCCATGTTTCGGCCTGGAAGTTCAAGCTGAGGACACCCCTGCCGTTTCTCACACGAGGAGACTGGGGCAGCCTTTCGCAAGAAGGTGGACGCGTCCCAGTGGCGGGGGAGGGTGGCGAGGTGCGATCTCTCGGTCTCGCTCCCCCTGTCGCACGTAGGCCCCCTTATCGCCGGCTTCCGCGCCTCCTGCTCACTTCTGACGTTTAACCTCGGCGTCGAGGCCACAGCAGTGTGGCAGCATGAGCAAAGGTGCTGCAGCTCTGCCAAGATGGAGTTCGACAGCGATTCGGCTCTTTGGTGGGTGGGGCCATTTGGTGGGCGGGGCCCTCTAGTGGGAGGGGCCTGGGCCTGGGCCGTGCCAACTTCTCCCAAAGGGGAGCAAAGCTTGCGGCCAAGCTCGAACTTGGTGAAAAACTGAAAGTGACGGAGTACGACACATTCCTGCTTTTCCTTCTTCTTTCCTGCTTCATTTCACGTTTAATTTCAGACTTCTGCTTTCCGAAGGCCCTGCTGCAGTCACCCTGGCAACCGAGCCGATCACTTTCCGTTCAGGCAAAGCCCGCAGCTTTGTGGCTATACTCGATATGTCCTGCTAAACCCGTAACATTGTCACAAGCGAAAAAAGAACGTCAAATATTTTAAATATATTTATGTGTGGGAGCTAATATCTATAATTATCTTTAGCTGGGCAAAGAGCAAATGTTTTTAATGCTTAAGGGCAAAGATAGGCTGAAAAAATGATGAAACTCTGCCAACTTTTCTTTTAGGATGTAAGCAATTTAAAGCAGCTGGGAATATGTAACGATTGTGATTGTCTTTCTTTTTTTATTGCCCATTGAGAGACGGAGGTATGTGCGATGCACTTCCCTACTAACAGGCCCCAGTGCTTCCTTCCCAAGTAAACAGGCAGGGCTCTGTGTTTTACCATGGGAGTTGTAAATCCTGAAGATAAGGAGCAAGTTCAGCCTGGAAAGAAAAACAGTCATTAAAATATCTCAGACACTGGTGGTGTCTAACAGCGTTTCGGGGGGACGTGATCTGAAGGGCCGGGGGTGTCGCAGTTTGTTGGGGACCCCCATGGGTCCTCGCAGATCCGTCGTGCACCTGCGTGACAGAGGTGCAGCCCAAACACACCCCATTCGGCCTGTTTTCTCAGCCGCTCCTGCCGACGCTTGTGCGAGACGTGTCCCAGCACGATGTCTGAACGCCGTGCACCATCAGATATTCACAGCACATAAATTCAGTGCATAGTGCTGTATGTAGGATTTGCCTCATTTTGGTCAGAATTTGGTTATGATCTTAACTTACTGAAGTACGTGTAGCTGTGAAAGAAAAGCTGCATTCTTTTGCATGTTTACATAATTAGGTTCCAAACATAATCTAGGTTCTAAACTTTTGTGAGTTATGTATTGTTTTCATGTTATTTCAGAATGTCTAACGGCTTCTCCTGTTAAGTCTTCTTAATTTGCCATTCAAGTACCTTTCTGAAATATCTCTAAAGCCAGTAAAAATGCGTCTCTGCATGCCACTGATCAGATTCGGTGGGAAGAATGATGGAGAATGAACTCTAAAGCCGCCACGGTAAAGGTTTACTATACTTCACAGCTTATTGGCCATGAAAATCCAAAGCATTTACGTGATCAAGTCTCGGGCACCTAGGATGAATCCCTAAGGAAGGTCTCTGATCATAGTTGATTTTACAATCTATGGATAAAACCAGCCAATCTTCAGTGGCCTCGTAAAATTCAGAAGACGCGGAAATGCACCACATACGCTGTATGTATGACGATTACTCTGAACATGACAAGCTTTCTGCACAAGCAAGGCCCACTTTTTCTGCCTGCAGCTGTATTAAGATTCATATTTATTTAAATGCCTCTAGATGTCCCCGGATCGTTCCTGTTCGATTATGGTGAAGATTGAACGTGCCCCAAACTTCGCTCTTCCCATGGGACCGAAACGATCATTACGCTCTTACGTTGTTACGCTGTGATGCCCAGTGATGTTTCGGATACGCTGCGAGCTTTTTACGATGCTGCTGATCACACTGGGGTGTGGGAAGAGTACAACCCTCTCAATCCCCCCCCTCCCCACCACCCCTGTCTGCATACCCTGACGGGAGCCGTTCTTCCCTACAAGGAAATGTAGTGCAAAGCTGCAATGACAAGAAGCAGATGAGGAAATGCCTCTGAATTAGAGGGTACTGGTGCAAAGTGTGCAGGGGGGGTGGCAGGGGGGTGCTGAGTCAGGACAGTCAGATCACAGCTGGTCGTTTCTCATGTGCTCCCTGCAGGTGCACAGTTACGGGTGTGTGTGTGCGTGAGTGAACGCGTTTCTGTTACTATGGCAAACGGAAGTATCTGTTCCCTTTTGTTTGGTAGCATACCTCATCACCCCCACCCCCCGTGCACCGAAGGTGTGATGTTATATGTACCATATATGCACGTGTACCATCCAGTTACAGCAGCCGATCTGCTAGAGTCCGGAATGCAGACGCTGGAGCACGTGTCTGTTGCCGTGACGGTGAGCCACCCTCGCCGCGGAAACGTGGAGATCGCGCTCATCTGCCCCAGCGGGATGACCTCGGTCATCGGGGCTCACCGCAGCATGGACGTGTAAGTGCCTTTCAGTCTCCCTTGCCATGACAGTTCTTGACCTTGGTGTAGCCTAGTTTCGGTTTAGTTTACAAACAGCTTTGTGGTATTTTATAATTTTCCTACAGCAGTTTCCTTGGTACCCCCCCCCCCCACAGTCCACATTTTTGCTCAGTCCCACCTCCCAGCACACCTGATCCAAGCAATCAAAACACCGAATATTTGCATCAGGTATATTGGGAGCTGATAGGGAGCAAAAATATGGAGGGTGCAAAAATCTGGGGTTCCCCAAGGGTTGGGATGTAAAACAGTGTCCTAAAGAGAACTGGAAAACCCCAGAATGTCATAAAATATTACCTGACTTCACCCCCAGAAAGGGAAATATAATCTCAAAAAAAGTACAGATGACAAAAGCAGTTGTTGGTAACATTAAATTGGCACGGATGAAAAGTCCTTCATGGTAATTAGAATTTCCTGGGCAGGGAAAGATTGCATCAAAAAATGATGTCACTACGAACTGTTTGCTCGTCTGTTTGGTGCTGCCTGTCGAGACAAGTAAGGGAGATGTTTTGGAATGGTGTTTGTAACTGTTCTTTATTGCGACGCGCAGTGACCCCTCGGGCTACAATGACTGGACCTTCTCCACGGTGCGCTGCTGGGGCGAGAGGGCAGAGGGCGTGTACAGACTGCAGCTTACTGACTACAGTAAGACACCCATCCATGTTCTCTGCACCTTATGTATCTTCGAATTAGTCCAAACTAGAACTTGCTGAGAAAACCCTCAAGGATTCTCATTGGTGGTGCCCCTTAGTAGCATTAATAAGGATATGGTTTCTTTCCACTTTTTTTTTTTTTTTTAAAGATGCATGTGGTGGCCCTGTAGAGGGCGCTGTTCTGACTGCATTCTGTTGTTCTGTGCCTCAGGACAGGGCGCTCTGAATATAGGTGTCCTGAAGCAGTGGAAGCTCATCCTCTACGGCTCCTCGATGTCCTTCGACGAAGTGAAGGCCAGACAGAGGTACGGCGGCTCCGTCGCCATAGATTTCGCTCGGCGATCGCTCCCGCGGCAGCCCGCGAGTGTAAGCGGTATGCGCTGTTTGGCAGGGTGGTGGAAGACGCCATGGGGGGCCAGTACCTGAACAGCAGTTTCTCTCTGCCCTGCCCCCCCGGCCTGGACATCCCCCCCGAGAGCTTCAGCCCCTTGACCTCCAGCATCCTAAAGGTCAGAGTGCTTCTCTTACCCAAAAGTTAATTAGGCAACATATTACGTGTGCTGTCAGTACAGGTGCTGGTTCTCCTCATCCATTGTCCTTTTGTTTCTGCTGTCCCGTTCCCTCCTCCCCTTCCTTCCTTCCTGGCGCTTCCTGTCGCCGTGGACACAGTCTCTGCTGCTCCTGGGCTGCTTGGCCCTCTTCGCCTCGCTCTACTACACGCTGGAGGTCACCCTGTCCCACGTGGACTCGCGGGGGTTCTGCTGGCGACGGCTGGGCCACAGCGACATCGAGGAGGGGGACGAGCTGGAGGTGCGCGGCATGCTGTCCCCGGAGGACAAGGAGCCCATCATGGCCAGACAGTCTTCCACATAGTCCTGCCCCTCCAGGCTGTTCTCCTGCAAGGACCTGGATCTCCTGTATTGGTACAGAGGAAGTCTAAGGAGGGTGTTAGAGATGTGCCTTTGCCTGGATGAACTGGGAACTGGGCCGCTTGAACAAGTGCACTATAAACACACGACATGGGACCTCCGGATCTTTTCGACGACCTCAGTGGGTCTCTCTCTCTCCCTCTCCGCTGGAGCAGGCCGCTCCTTCACCTGGGATCACTGTGACTTTTAACCCTTCATTGCTGTTGTCCAGTGCTGGGCAAGTGCTCCGTTTCCCATAAAGCCTCATTTGCTGCCAGGCTTCATGGGAAATGTAGTCATGCCAGAATATGTTCCTCAGTCCAGGGTGGCGAAGGGGGGGGGGGGGGGTCACAGCTCTGAGGCTGACACGCGACACGGGGGGTCGTGAGGCGTAAGGGAAGCTAGCAGACGAATCAACAGAGGCCACCCAATCGTATTCCCCCAGTGTACTGGGAAGGTTGGGAGGTCGCTCTGATGTTTATAATGGGGAGTATGACACCAACAACTCCTTTTTGCACATGTGCATGAATGTCTTTTTTTTTGGTTTTGTTTTTTGCTGTATGAATGTACTGTGTGTGGAAGGAAAGCATGGTGAATAGTTTAGGTTGAAAACCACTGTATCATGTTCCAGGAGTTTCTTCATGGAATATGAGCGCGACCGGAATGTGTGGGACTGTTTTGTGCCGACTGCAGGCTCTCAGTCATCCCCGTACTTGAAGCAGTTGTGTAACTGACATGGTACAGTCTGTCCTGTTTTTGCAGTTGTATTTGAATAATTATACAGAATTCCCTCCAAAATCATACTCGATTTTTTTGGTATTGGTGTCTGCTGCTCTCTGTTAGTGAGCATTCAAACTTTGCATTTCTAATGTGCTTCACAGCTGGTCTGAGTAGATTTCAATAAAGGGCATCAGCCCAGAATCTCTGCCTTTCACCCACCTTTTTCTTTCCTGAACGGCATCTTTCTCGCTACATGTTTCTCTTTTCTGGCCATATTAACACTCATTTGTGCCACAGCTGAGCTAGTTCATGAATCGCTGAAGGAAAGGTGGCGTTCTAGGTGGCGTTCGTTTGGGAGATTTATCCATGGTACGTGCCTTTAAGCATCCCCAAGCCCACTTTGGCAGCTTAAATAAGTATATTATATCACAGTAAAATATTCCCCATGAAATCGGAAAGTTTTCGGCAGTCAGGGGAAGTTCTGGGATTGACTGCATCTTCGGAACCTTTCTGAACTGAATGTTTTCCCCATCGTGATGGATGTGTCAGATTACCGATCTCCTGTTTTTGCGGCAGTGACCGTGCAAGCGTGTGTCTTGGCAAGGCACTGGACTGGGCCGGTGATGGAATAATGGCAATATAACCTGAAAACACAGGCATTCAGACTAATTTTAAAATTAATTTTGATCTTTATTTCAAAATTGCTTTCAGTTACGATGTACAAAAACATTAAGTGGGGAGAGTTAATGGCCACGGCCGGGATCTCTGGAGGGAACGAGCTGTGCCCCAATCTTCTCGCATTTGATGGAAGGAAGCAGATCTGTGTCTGAAGGCCAAGCCGCAGAGAGTAAATTTGGCACGAGCAACACCTGCATGGTGACCTTCATGGCAGTGAACGTGGTCATCCGTGTCAGCGCTGCGATTGGCTGAACTTCAATTCAACTTGATACAAGACGAGGATGTTTTATAATAAAAGGAACGCATGCAGTGTTCTGGCTACTTGGAATTAAGGCTTTAATTTACAGTGTACACTAAGATTTGGAAAAACATTTACACATTTTAAATGTTTGGTTGATGGGGAAATACGTCTAGTCGTCATTATCCATGCATGTTGTGTTTCTTCTTGCCAGGTTAGCAGTTTGGTCAGCTTTTCTCATGGATTATTCACCCACTGTTTCTTCTGGTTGTCGCAAAGTTCTTGAGGAGCCAGTCCAATTTATTAAGACTGAACGTGTGGAGTTGGTCCAATCTTTGATTGGTTGAGGGGAGGAGCAAGGGGTGGGGCCGATGGGGGAGGGGCTGCTGGGAGGTGGTGAGGGGCCTCAGTTGTGAATCTGTCGGGGTCGGCCGTACCCCGTCATGCCGGCCTGAGACGCTCCTTTGTTGGAGCCCATCTGCAGTCCGATGACATTCTTGCCCTCCTTCAGCTGATCCTCAGTGAAATCCCGTCGGTTCTCCTGGGCTTTTCTGCCAAGCAGACGTGAAAGATATTGTAGTTTATGAGTTTTAGTTATGAGAACACTGATTTGAAGTAGTTAAACGGCTAACATTTGGTATTTTTCCTTCAGCAGGAACATCGTAGTTTGGACTGCTTGGCTTGTCTGACACACCTAAAATCATGCTTTTCCTGTTTTGTTGACACAATTGTGACTTTTGTGATGACAACCAGTTGTGGTTCTTGGGAACTTATAAATCTGACATCAGACCAGACGGCTATGTTAACTCAGGCTATGTTAACTCATACGTTGGCATTTCATAGTGCAATGTAGTTGCCATATGTAAGACATGAATGGTGTATGACTCACTTGTGGAACCAGCTGGGGTCGCCACGGTAAGTGCCATCGTCCTTAGTATTTGCCAGGCTGCCCAGTGCCACCAGGGTCCTCTGAACCGCTGCCAAGTCCTTCCCTGTGATCGGGAATGACAGCAAAATAACTGAGTTTCCAATACCAAGGATTTCTGGGAAAACGGTATTTTGCTGGTTGTGGAGTGAATGCCTAGAGCAGTGTTTCCCAACCCAGTCCTCGGGGAACCCCGGACAGTCCACATTTTTGCTCCCTCCCAGCTCCCAGCCAATCAGGAACACCGAATACCTGGTACAGGTGCACTGGGAGGTGAGAGGAAGCAAAAAACGTGGACTGTCCGGGGTTTCCCGAAGGACTGGGTTGGGAAACTCTGGCTTAGAGAACTCAAAGTTGTGCTTGATGCCCGCTCACCTTCCCAGAGGTCCACAGTCTGGAACATGTCGGTCTTGGTGACACCATAACGCTCCGCCGCAGCCAGGAACTGAGACACCTGTTCCATCTGCTTGAAGGCCATGCCTGAGCTCTGGATCTTCTTGATGGGCTTGTCACCGGGGTACAGGCTGTTAATCAGCTCAGCCAGCACCTGGGAGGAAGCAGATAGGTGTGGTGTGGTGAGAATGAGAGAGACTGACTCATTTACACACATTGGGGAGAGCAAATGCTAATGATAAAGCTGGTTAATTATTTGCATAGGTGGAGTAATGAGCCAGTGTGTTCTTACTGTGTCAATGAAAGCACACTGAGGAAAGGCCATACATCTCTATCATTAATCATGATGATGAGGAATGTGCAAATTAGAATTGCAAGGAACTGGGATTCAGCTGTTGCATGGTGCCTCGACAGTCACTTGCTACTTACGCAGCCGTCTTTTAACCAGGCCTGGAAACCAGTTTTGCCTGGCTCTGGATGACCCACCCCGCTCCCGCACTGGGCTATGATCCATTGCGCCAGTCGCTCCTCCAGCTCTGGGTCGTACTTCTTGTCGATCTTTCCTTGCACCTCGCGGCTCAGGCCGTAGGAGGGACCTTTGTTAGCCATGGCTGGTGCTGGCTGTTGGTCAGCAAGTTCGGGGGAAGGGTTAAAATTTTTTTTTTTTAAAAACGGAAGAATTGAGACATTTTCATTGGCTCAAACATTTTGTTTGTTCATTTTCTGACTGGCAGGTGGTCTGCATCGCTTGCATAGAAAGTCAGTACTGGAGGCCCCAAAACGTTTACATGCTTGTAGCCCAGAGAACCAAATCTAATCACTTAGCTTATTTATTTCTTTATTTTAGCAGACACTGAGAAGCCCTGCTGTGACCTTTGCCCTCCAGGACTGACTGTAATGCTCTTTGGTGGGACTCATGCTGTCAGAAACACCGCATGCCTGGTGAAAGCCGCGTTCGCGACCCGGCCGGCAAACTCCCCGCTCTCTTCTCCTCTGACGAATCACAATAATATAGCTATGCAAAGGTGTTCGGCTGCTTTGCCTACTGGGAGTCTCCCGACCTGCGTCTCCTGCTTGTTTGTGTTCGGTGGCCGAAGTTCATGCCTCCTGCTATATGACGAGGTGTGGTTTTCAGCAAATTCTGAGTCATGATTATGTGAACTTTCTGTAGTTATATTTGGTTAAATGTCATTAAATGTCATTAAATTAAGATCAGGTGGATTGTTCTCTATGTACCAAGGGTAGCAACTCATTTTTTTTTATATATATGATTATTTACCATTAGTCTTATCTGAAAATATTTTATGCTGACTTAAAATGCAAAATGGACCAGTAATTGCTTAAAATTCCATCACTTTTTAATCAGCATAAACTAAATTTGTTGAATGCCTATCCGTTCCATGTATAATCCTGCCGCACATTAAATGTTATAATGCGTTTACAGTTGGAAGCCGCAGTAATGAATAGCTCTTTAAATCATGCTCTTGCGTGCCAGATATGGGGCCACATGCATGGGCAACACGCGTGGAAAGTGCATAGTGCTTCTCCAGCCTCCCTGTCGCCGAGTGAATAAAGGAAACGGCTTAGATGACCAGAAATGTTTGGTTGTAATTCAGTTCAGGCCATCTAGAGGTTTTCAGGTAGACTGGGTGGTTCAGTGTTCAGCGTGACGGGAGGTCAGGCACACACACCAAGACCTCTGTCAGCTAACGCGAGGGTCAGTGGAAGGCAAACACACACACACACACACACACACACAGATCCCGGCATCGCCGTCACCTGGGCCATCTTGACGTCAATACACCACGACTTTCTGGACCTGAGGGGGAAGTCGGGAGGGGTTAAAGGTTATAGTTTCCGCCACCAGTCTTCAGTCATGGGATGAAGCTGAAACAGGCTGCACACAAATGCTATGCGGCGCGGCTTTCAAATCTGTCACATGATCCCACACTCCCTGAGCACAGGCTGCCCCCCACTCATTTGTCAATGTAGGTCTCTCCTCCTCCTCCTGTGATGTCATGTCGCCCGCTGGAGCATTTCGGTGAGAGCTGTCAACTGGCAAAAATTCTGAGGTTTGAATACTTTCTGCAGGGGAAATTCAGAACCAAACTTGAATCCAGCCTTGTCCTTTTCTCCGCTCAGTTTCTAATCAGTTTCTTAGAAGCCAAATAAAGTGTTCTGTGTATAAACATGGGTGGCACAACTCTGACTGTTATGTTTCTTGCTATGTGTGATTATTGTCTTCCTTTAAAAAAGGTGTTTCATAGCAACCTCCAACAACATCCTGTTTTAGGGCTGATAGCAGTCTCTGAAATGTGCTCTTTGAATTTTCATGTGCTTATTTGTCGACTTAATTGCAGAACTTTCTTGCAAATGTGCCCAGAAAACACATGTATGGCCTTTAATTTTAGCATTTTTTAAAACTAGGTGGTGTTGAACTTTCTAGTATTTGTTAACATGCCTGGATAATTGGATTAACAAGGCTGCGAAACAAACTTGGGTTGTAGCGATGCGTAAAGGGAATTGTTGACCCAGGACTTCACGTGCACATTACTCAGAGTCTGTCTTTCCAAGGAAGAACCCACACATGAACTTTCAGGGATCTAATCTTCAGCAAATCTGTAACCGGTGACTTGTGGACGCACTGACCGCCCATTACGGTGAAACAGTAACCCAGCCCAAACCTGGAGCTTGAATTAACAGCCCTTTAAAATCCTCAGAGCTAATAATCAAACAACAACAAAAAAAAAAAAAACGCCCATCTTTACACTCCACCCTTTCCACTGTGTGCTGCTCTTATTTCCCAGCGTGGCTTCTGGCGTCGCCCTGCTCTTGTGTTTCAGCCCCACTTCCTGTTGTTCAGTGGATTACGCCATCCACCGAGAGGCTGCCCTAAGCGGTATCCTCCCCGATCCACCCCCCCCCCATCCCCCACACACGCCCTATCATCCAACATCACATCATTAGCAAAGAATTTACTTCCAGAAACACAGGCTTTACAGCTCCGACAGAGAAAGACCCAACACAAAGAACAGCCATCCGCTTAAATTCTTTGGGCTAACATATCTGCCACTATCCCCTTAACAATCCAGGTCCACAAAGTAAAAATCCAGACCTTGATTTACTCTCAACCAACCAGCTAAGCATAAAGAATTACAGTCACAGAATACTCGGCTTTTTGGTTGAAACAAAATCATGGTCTGAATTTTAACTTTCTGGGCCGGAAATTTCCGTCTCTGACCACAACATGGTATATTCTTTGAACAAAACCCGCCGTGCAGGTCGGGGCATCGCAGGCAGATCCCATTACTTTTCCAGCCCACGCTTGTCGCCAATTGTTTTACAACCTTCCCCCCCCCCCCCCTTTGCAGAACAGCCAGCTGTTTGTCAGAACTGCTGTTAGAGTGCAGGAAGCAGCTTCTGCACTCGTAGCTATCCAGTGACATCAGTGGCAGTGAGGCTCTATGGGTCAACGGAACTTTACTGGGCCCCGAGTCTCAAGGAAGTGCCATCAGAATCACAGCCATACCCTTAAATCACTGCAGACGCCACTGCATAATAGTTGGTGTTCGGAAGCTGCGAGCCTGCTTGTGACTTGTAGTAATGATCTGCGTGAACCAGCTACGGCTGCTGTCCCTGGGCCCAAGGCCACAGTGGGCATTTAGAAGTCTTTGAGATAACGAATCTCTTGTTGGTTTTGGCCTCACCCCAGTCTCAGGGATGGCATCAGAGGTTGTAGTAGTTAGACGAGCAAGTCAGGGCAGAGGAAATCGAGGTGTGACGTTAAATTGGCCTCGTACTCCGTCTCTCTCTCTGTCCCTGAACTAGACTTCATAGAGGAATATGTCTCATGGGAATAAATCAATGGACGAATAAAGCAAAGGTTTCACCTCGTGTCTGATGGATGGCGGGTGGGGAGGAGTACATGGTGAAGCTTTCTTCTGACTGAGAACAAGATGTTTCATGGTAACTGAAACACCCTCTATTTTCAAGGAAATTCTCCAATAGCATCGTTTTACTGGACATTCATCGCGTGTCAGGGGTTTAGTGGCTGTAACAGAGCAGTCAAACTATGGAAACTCTTGACCTTGTCACAAATGCAAATGTAGCTGACAGCACTCCTGAGCTTCAGCCGGACATCCAAAGACCATGTCCCTGTGCCTTCGGCTGTAGACGCTGTTACATGTGGCCACTCATCGCTAGCAGCTAGATCCAATTCTACTGTCTCTTCGTTGGCGCCTAAGAGAATCGTTGGATAAGATAACAGCGGGTTTTCGAAACTGAGAGGTCTGTTGTGTTGATTTCCTTGCCGTTGTACTTGTAAATAAGAATAAATGTTTGTGTCCGTGGGTGCCTTTATTTTTCAATTTCATTGTTCTTTTCTCTGTATGTGTGAGTGTAGTGTATGCAGCTGAGAGTGTCTGCCTCTATTTGTCATACTCAGTAGTGTCTGCCTCTATTTGTCATGCTCAGTAGTGTCTGCCTTGAGAAAGAACAAAAGATGTGCAATTAACAGACCATTTATGGCATTACATTGCATGACCATCCTGCTGACAAGGGTTCCACCGGCTCGTTTGTCCGCTAAGGTTCACACGCCAACAGTGTCCATCTTGTGTCAAACCAACAAAGCCACAATAACAAATCTCCAGACCAAATATACTTACAAACCGCCACATCCACATATCTATGTAAACAAGTATCTTAACAGAAAAAATACACCAAATGAAGGATTGAGCAGCAGGTATCATCAAAGATATAGTATAGTTACAAACATGAGACTAGAGTTCAGCAAATGACTATGGATGTAAAAGTGAACTGCACCTCTACTACGCACTAGGAGGAAGTTCTATCTTTAACAGCTTGTAGACTGAAAGCGACGCCCTTCTGTTAACCCTGACAGTTAGTCCAATTACCTGGAAAGAGGTAACACTACAAATCCGTTAAGTCTGATACAATCTGAACCCAACGTGTTGCAGCTTGCGTGGGACCTCTCTTTGCGCAATCCCACAACGTTGCGGCGGCGGAGCCCGAGCGATGGCCGCCAGACTGGGCGCGTACTCACTTTTGTGGAGGGAGAGTGAAAGGTTGAGGGCGTGGACCGCGGGCGGGTGGAGGCTCGGTCGGACGTGTGCAAGTTCGCTGGTTACGCTTGCTCTCGCTCCAAGCTGAGTGCAGAGTCCTCCTGGTAGGAGTGCCGATTTAAAAAGTGCAGATGAGCTAGAATGACTTCACCGCACTGAGTTTGTCTGAAAAGAGAGAGAGAGAAAGGAAATTACAGCCTTAAAAGGGCAAGGCCTCCCCCTGTTTGTCCACCCCCCCCCGCCCTCTCTCTCTCCTCTGTCCCTCCTTCTGTCTACCTATTCCTCTACATTCAGCCTGTCTCCCCCCTTTTTTCCTCCCTGTTAAAAAGTGACTCCTTATTTGGAAGAGGACGGGAAGTCAGAAGCACAGAGCCAAAAGGCTCGCTTTGGTCAGCTTGACGCATTTTCCAAATACCTCATTGTACCACTTCGTCTGCAGAAGAGAGAGGGGGAGGGATGGATGGCTTTTGGGGAAAGACCTGGAAAGGTTGTTGGGGGATATTGATGAGCATAAAAGTACCATTACATCTGTTCAGCTCTTTTCCATATTGTGTGTGTGTAATTCACCTACAGTACTGTGCGGAAGTCTTAGGCAGTCACGAGAAATGATGTTTAAATGATCCTCTAGGAGAACAGAACAGAAGAAATGTCTGATAGTTTGTATTGTGTCATTCTAAATTTGCATGTTTTGTAATGTAAATTGTGTTCTGAGCACATATGCACTTGCTACCCAGATGAGTAGCTTTAAGAATTTCATTTGACTGACTAAGACTTTTGCATAGTCCTCTATGTGGTAACATACATTGATTATATGTAGTATTTGTTTCTTCTGCAGATCAGTATGTTATTTGTTCAGCTGGTTAAGCTTCATTCTTAATGCTCGCCTGCACTGACATATTACATTTATATAAACCCACATATTAATTTAATTCAGCTATTGCTGATGATCATATGAAGAACCTCGCTGAACTTTCGAGGGGCTGAAATGTGAAACATTCGAAGAGAAATCGAGCAGGGAGGTTTGTAAGATGGGAGCAGAGAGAGGGAGCTGGTCATGATGAACGAGCACGATAACCTGTCCCAGCACTAAGCCAGCCCTTTTATGTCCAGGACGGCCGCTCAGACCTGCGTCTCAGCGTGTGCTTGTGTGTATATGACAGGGAGAGGGAGGGACGAGCAGTGCCTGTGTCACCGCCTGTTAGAAATTCCCTAAGGATGACCGCTACCTCCAGAGTTCAGTGCCATATTTGTGAGCTTTTTCAGCTTTACCACCCCACCCCCACTCTGTGTCTGCTTTATTTCCTCCTTCTCCCCCCCCCCCCCACTCCTTACTCTTCCCCTGAACATCTCCCAGAAATTCAAAGGCTGGTTTGTTATAGCTTGATGCCAGCGCTTGGGTCAAAACATTCATCCTGCAGTGGCTATAAAGTTCTGATTACGAGCTACGTAACGTTTGCGAACCAAAATGCCAACTGTAATAAATGAGCACTAATAAACAACATGGCGATGTTATATAGCCTTTCCGCTATTTCAAATCATCTTACTAATGTTTGCCGAATACATACCGTGTCAAAAGTCATAGGTTGTGAAAGATAATGATCTTCTTGTAGGTGTAAAAATATGACATTGTGTCTCTTGAAGTGTGTCAGTTAATCATTTCAAAACCCCTCTGAAAGTCACTCAAGTATTGGCTGCAACCATTCAATAGTTCAATATGGCCATGTTGACTGGACCCCTAGCATCCATTGTATGACTGATCAATAACTCAATGACTTCTTTGAACTATTTTAATTGATTAGTCAAGTGAGCAGCTGCTGATGAACACACAGTTTCATGGAATGTCTGATGTGCCCCTGAGGAGAAGTTTGGGAACCAAAGCTCTGTTCTGCTAGTCATAGTCATCCATGATATCAGTGACTTTTTGGAGAATAGAAGAAATTCCTGAAAGTTTCATTTTTAATCACGTCGCTCTTGATTTGCATATATTCTAATATTAATTTGTGTTTTTGTTCAGAGCAAATTTGCAGTTACCACCAAGATAAAGTTTTCCTTCTGCAGTCCACAAGTTATAGGTGTCTCTAAATTGCCGATACAATGATGGTGTGTGAGTGTGCACTATCCTCTACCATCTGCGGTGTTCCCCTGCATGGTGTCCGCTGTTTCCTGAGATAAGCTCCAGGCTCTCTGCGGTTTCCGGGTGGGTGAATGGTTAGATGTTTAAAATAGTCGCTTTGTTGTCGAAGGCCATGCTTGTGAGTTTTGCACAGTCGGCTGCTTTGCACTGTTTATACACTGCCTGGCCAAAGTAAAATGTCGCCATTCGCATTTTTTGTTGGGCCGCTCATAGCTTTGATTACGGTGCATATTTGTCATGGCATTGTTTCCACAAGCTTATGCAATATCTCATCCTTTATTTTCATCCAGATTTGCATTCATTTCTCACCAAGATCCTGTATTGACAAGTGAGTTGAACCACTCCATAAAGCCTCCTTCATCACATCCCAAAGACCGTCAACTGTGGTGACCAAATCACGCGTGAAAATGATTCCTCATCCTGAATCACTCTTTGACAAGTTGAACCCATTGAATCTTGGCATTCTTGTCCTGGAATATGCCCATGCCAACAGGGAAGAAAAAAAATCCATTTATGATGGATGAAGGTGTAACCTGGCCGTTCAGTTGATTCAGGTACTCAGCTGTCTTTACTTTATTGCTGCATAACGTTGCTGAGCTGTAATAATGATCTAGTCATTGGCTTTTAAGTATTTGCTGATATAAATTCAAATGGTGACCTTTGTTTTTGGCCAGGCAGTGTATCTTCCTGTAGCTTGGTCCAACAGCAGTGCCATGCCACTAGAAGAAATGCCATTGGAAGGTGAAATGTATTAGCAGAGTGACACTGTAATTGTGCAATCGTAATTGTAATGCATTTTAATTGTGTTGCCATTTAGCACCAGATTATGGGAATTAAAGGGTCAAAGTATTTTCCATCCATCCACCCACTAGGATTGTGGTGAATGTGGCACCTATTGCAGGAAACACAAGGCGTGGGGCACCTTGAGCTGGGCCCCTGACCATTGCCATATGTACTTGCTGACTATATATAGTATATAGTGAGCTCATATCCCATCTAGGGTATACCCCAGCCTTCTGATTTATGTTGCCTAGGATAGGCACCGGGAATCCCTGTGACCAATACAAGAGAAGAAGCTAGAAGATGGATGGATAGATAAGTTTGTTCTTTTGCATACAGTAAAAATCATATATCCGACAGTGCAATGAGATGGAGTAAGTAAGTTAGTATGTTTAGAATTCTGCTAAGTACATCTCTTATTGTTGTTTAAACCCGGGCTTCCTAACACGGTCCTTGTGGACCCACAGCTGGTCCATATTTTTGCTCCCTCCAGGCCGCCCTGCCAGACAGCCCACATTTTTGCTCCCTAGGGAGCTGGTAGGGAGCAAAAACATGGGCTGCCTGTGGGTCCCCGAGGACCGGATTAGGAAACACGGGTTTATACAGATGCCTGTGATTGTTGGGATAAGGGTTTTCCCTGATCTGATTTTGTAAAAAAAAAAAAAATCAATGCATCTGTGTGTGTGCCCTTTCCCCCATTAAGGATTAGAGGAAAACAATAAATGACACTTTGTTTGAATGTTTCAAGAAAACCCCTTCTGTTTTTCTGCTGAAAATGTGTGTTTTTCCCTCAGTCAACAGCTTTATTTGGCAAGTCGCATTATCTATTTCTTTGTGGTTAAACTGTAATTTTAACTATAGAATTTTAATTATATGACGTTATAGAATATCGATGGTTGGTGCTATTACCCCTGTACATAACTCTGCTCTTTGGATGCGTCTGAAGTCCCATGATGTCTTTATTATATTTGAATTATTACTTTTTTCCACTGCTGTTAAATTAGCTGCGGCTATGTTTTTTTTATATACTTTCAAATAACTGCCAGATTTGTCATACCACAGAATTTCTATTCTTTTTTTCTCTACTTATTTTTATCTGTTGTACTTGTAGCCAGTCTGTATGTGTTTTTCACTGCAGTGTAAAGCTTTGTCTTTCCTGATTCAGTTTTTTTTGCTTCCAAAGACGCCTCCCCAGAGACTCACACCTTCCCAAGTAAGGAATTGGCAGTTTTTTTTATGCCAGCCCCCTCTGTCTGCATAATGATGAAATCACTGCCTGACCCTTGACGCATCCCCGTGATGAGAGAGTGATGGCATGTCCAATGAGATTCGGACATGTGTAAGTGATGTCGTACTCGCACTTAGAGGCATTTGCTTAACCCTGAATGGCCCCTGCATTCTTCTGTCAATCCTGGCCTGCAGCAGAGATATGAGAACTGATAGTTTCCCTGGACTCGTTGATAAGAAACCTAGTTTCTCTGCGTTCTGTCTCATTACTGCATAATCGTAGCACCCGGCGTGCCCCCTGCTGGACGTGAAGGTGCTTTGCATGTGTAAAATACGTTGGATCTCTCTTGTGGGTGGAAGGTTCCCCTAAATATGTAAGCGAGGGCTATTTGATTATGCTTCCCGTGTCATTAGTTACACATGGTTTGAATCTATTCGTCGTTGTATTAGTTTGCGAGCTGGCATGTCATTTGCGTAATTTCTGGGCTTTTCTGTAGGTACAGCTTGGGCGGAGCCTGAATGGGTTGGGGGGCGGGGGGTTTGGGTGCAAGAATGAGAAGAATTCCTGTGTTTATTCCTCTTCGTCTCTCCAAACAGACTATAAACCATGACCCTTACCCCAGCCGGCTCCAGTCTCCAGCTACAGCACCTCCTCTTGTTGAGTATGTTTACATGTTTTCTGTATGCTTGTGCTGATGTCATCTAGCAGGTCTGTTGAGTTTGAATTCGTGCAAGATATAGCCAGGGAGAAAATAAATGTGGATCTTCAAATGTGACTATCAGCCCTGTTCACTGCAGATATTGGTCGCGGTAAATGTTTATGGGTCCTTTTATGAATTTCTAGAGAAGTGGTTCAGAGGAAAAGAAAATAGGAGTTTATGTCGCGCGGCGGATAAAGAAATAAACTTGTGGCCAAATTGTATGTCTGTCTGCTATGAAGCCGTCTGATTATCTTCAGAAGAAAAGGCCAGCCTGAAATGTGAAGGCTTTACTGCGAGTAAATGGACACACTGTAGTGGGATGAATCCGTGTTTTGGAGACGCCTGCTTTAGCACTGACATCAACTAAAACATTTTCCTACACATTACTGGACCCAGAAGGTTTGGGGTTGAAACCCAGAAAACCTCAGTTCCAACCCGAAACCATGTTAAAACATCACTGGAGTTAAAAAAAAAAAAAAGCAGCAATGAATGAGTAAGATTTTCTCAAGGAAATTCATTCAATTATTTATTTCCAAGTACGACGTTAAAGATCTGAAGTCTGTATTTAGTTATTCAACAACTCATCCTCGCAACAACAAATAATGATCTTTATTGTAGTTCAGGTTTGGTATGAGTGACACACCAGGTCATTGCCACCCATTCCTTCTCATTTTCTTCATTTAATCCAAGTGCATCTATCTTAGGAATATTTTTACAATTTTGCCAATTACAGAAACTGTATATAGATGGTGAGTGGTAGCACTAAGAAAAGTTATGGCTAAAAGGGTTGAGAACATTTTTAGTGAAAATGAATCACTTACTGTAAGCATGAGTATTTCATTGATTGTATATTCATACTTGTGGTGAAATATTTTGCCCTTTGTGTGATCTTAATGTTTTTGTTAAAGGTTAAGGAAGCCCTCGTAGGCTAAGTTATTTTAGAATATGATTGTGTCATTTTTTTTGTTGCTTTGAATGATATAACATATTGTCAGTCCTTCAGTGTTTCGTTCTCTGTCTTTGATTCAGGAACAAACAGCATCAGTATGTGCGTCTTGGTGCCAGACTGCTTGGTGGCGGGGGCTGTGTGGGGGAGGGGGGGTTGCTTTTAAGGGTCCAGGTACAGCAGGTACCCGGAGAAGGTGTTGCGCTGGTTGTGGTCGTTGCAGATGTACCTCCCGGACGTGAGCTCGACGTACACCTGATCTCCGGGCTGCAGTTGCAGGAGGGCCGTCTGGGTGGCGCTGTCCTCCGCGTCCTCCCGGTTGTCCTCCCACACGCCCGTCACGGCCTCGCCGTTCCTCGTCAGCTGCACCGTGTGGTAGAGCCTCAGCCCTGCCGTCACCACGTCGGAGTAGGTGGTGAAGGCGAAGGAGTAGAGGCCGGCGCGCTGGGCCGTGAAGGTGCCTGCCCACCGACGAGGAGAACAACAGGTGAAGGCCGAGGGTCTCGAGTATCTCCAGCTGTGTAGTACGTGGGTCATAGACTGGGATGCAGTTACGATCTTGTTGATCATATAGTACAAGAAAACCCGTGTTAAGCAGGACATAAATATCATGTTTAAACATTCACAACCAAGCAATTTAAATTTGAGACATGGATGAAGACACAGAGAGAGAAATACAATTGAAAAACAAGCAAAAAAATATATACTATATATACAGTTGTCTAAATGGACACGAGTTGCGTGGGCTGGAATGTGCAGTAATAGATTATCGTTACAGTAAAGAATGGGCAGTAGGGTTTTTTTGTTACAGTTTTGGGACTGAATGGTCTGCTGGAGAACAATTCCAAACAATTTGAAATAGCTGTCCGTGACACAATCTTCAATTATGTGTTAATCATGCGTACCACATAATCATTATTTTGACTGGAGTGCTGTCGGGGAGCCAGTGAAGCGACGCAAATCAAACCAGTTGATTTAAGTGAAAAAAAAAATTGTGTGGCACTTGAATGGTAATTTAAGAGTCGATTTCAGAGCACTGATCACTCTTGTCATAGTAATAGACAGTATCCTCCGTTTAAAATATGACTCTAAAAGGTTTCAGCTGGAGGATAAATACTGGTAAGACTCTTTTTTTTCCTGCTCTGGTTTCTCTTACCCAATGAAGGATTGTATGCATTGCCGTCATTGAGGGTGATGATGCTGTAGGGAATGGGCACGTTGCGGGTGAAGGGGCCAAAACAGCGTTCAGGGTAGAGTGGGGGACGCATCGTCGCCGTGAACGCTACCCTCATTCCATCTGGGGTGAAGGGTGAGTGAGAGGTGCGTAAGCCAATGATAAGTTGCAGAATTCCGGGCACCCATGACAAATTACATGTAGCCTAATATGTTACAGTGACTGAGAAAAAAATATGTAACTAAATTACAGTCATTAATGAAAATGTTGGTGATTGCAAACGGGTTACCTCCGAATATATTCTTTCTGATACAAAGCTTATGTATAGATTACAACATTCAATTTGTTGCTCTGCATCTTTTAACCGTGCAGAAATGGCTTCTTTTTGCATATTCCCAGACAACATGGGTCAGCAAAGCCATTGGGACAAACTTTTCAGCTTTTAGCTTTAATGCCCATTTTTAAATATTTGCTACAAAAGTATCACAAAGTAATGAAATGTAATATGTTACATTACATTGACAATTTAATTGGAAAATGTTACATTCTTTATTATACTGTAACAGGTCAGTCTGTAACTTGTTACATTTTAACTTCCCAGCATTTTTCTCAGGCACAGGGTCTCCGGTGACGTACCTATGACTGTGCTGATCTCACTACTCAGGTGGCTGATGCTGTCCCAGATCTCTACCAGGCTCTTGAAGGTCTCTTCCTCTATCTGGTAGAACCTGTTAGCCACACAACAGCACCCCGTCTGACGCCTGAAGATACAGTCACAGGCCCATTTTCCACATGGGAGCTCTCCGTGCCAGCCCACTGGGGAACAGAGAGACTGGCGTTACACTGTGGGATATTAGCGTGAGAGTCTAAAACGTGCTTTTATTTTTGATCAAGAGCATTGTTGCGATAATGAAGGCCTGCGAAGGGCTTAGATACGGGTATGTTAACAATGTGATGCAAGAGGATGAAGTGAGGTAAGAGTGAAAAATTATGAAATGGAGAAAAATAAGGGAAGGATGTGTCAAACTTTAAAGAAGAATTACAAAGCAGAAAAATTGTGGTTAAAAAAAGGATGAGACATAACATGATTTATAATGGAAAGGTTAAAAATATCAAACAATACTCCGTGCTAGATAAGGCATGCTGATACAAGGACACTCAGTCACGGTCACGGTTCAGGCAAAAGTCTTACCCGCAGAGTCTCGCATCAAGTCAAAACTGAAAGCTTGAACTCCAACACAGAGAAACAGCACTGCCCAGTGGCGAAGAGCAGACATCGCAGCCAGATTTTTCATCTTGGAACGTGAACAGATGGATAGAAAATATTTCATGCTCCCCATAAAATGATACAATTTAAAATGTATTATGTTGAAAACAAATCAGTATTATGGCTCTCCATTGCTGGCTGGCAGCATCACTGCCATTGAGGGCTTTATTCCACTATAATACTATACTGTTCATACTGCAAATGACAAAGACAAATACTTTGAAACGAATTTGAAATATTTTAAATATGCAAGTATTGTAGATTGAGTTTATCACTCAATATAATATTTTTTGGATCAAATTTTCGTCCTAGCATGGGGATTCAAAAGCAGGCTTTTAGGCTAATTGGTGTGCAAGAGCAAGCACCCAACTCTCTTTCTACAACCCCAAACTGATTATCAAAAATAATTTAATAATATTAAAAAAGATTGTAATTCATTTTATACTGACATTGAATCAATCTGGGAAGTGGTTATTGTGTATGTGTCAGATATTGCTGACATATTTTATTTCCTCCTTTATATCCCCTATTTACATCTCGACTTAAAACCACACGCTCCAGAGAGAAACAAGAAAAACGAAAAAAGGAGAGAGATTCATGTCCTACAGGAAGACACCAGGTCTAGACGATCCCGTCTCGCCGTCATGGAGACGCTGTTGCCTTAAGCTGCGTTTGTGTGTACTCACTGTGTCACTGCGTCACTGTGCCACTGCGTCGATGGCGGCGGCCGAACTCTCCTCCTTCTCAGACCCAGGGAACCCAACAGCGGCCGTGTTCTGTTCCCGCTCCATACAGATTCTGGCTTGGGATGGTTGGGTTTTTGAGTCCCAGGAACAGCCCCACCCCACCTGCCCAGTGATGGGAGATGAACCACTTATAAAGGTGACCGGCAGCAGCAACGGCTCATTCTGTATCTCTCACCTAATCCCAGATCCAGGACATCTGATGTCCGGGACCAGATATCACTGACATATCTAATAAATGGGTTATAATATCTAGTCTCTCGGGAACCCCTTTTCAAAGTCACAATACTTTTAATATGTCACAGGTGTCATATTTTATGCCCGAATCCTTCTCTTATTGTCTGCTATCCTTTCGCATCTTTATTGTGTTGAGAAATCGGGTGCTTTCTGACCGACCTGTTAGTCGTGCACTTCACTGTAAACACGACGACAGGTGATACCGGCCCGTCAATAGGGGCCCTACTTCTGAGAGGGTGTCCGATGTCGTCTGGTTTCTGGTGTCGGGTCGTCCTCTTCTCTCTCTGCCGTTGTCTCCAGAAGCCATTTAGTGAAAGATGAAACGCCGCCTGTGCCCGTGTCCCAGTTATAATTCAACAAGTTATCATTCAGAAGATGCTATCGCTGCCTTTCCATGAAGCAGTAACCCAGCCAGCCAGCCATCCATTTTCTGTAACTGCATGCCCTGTTCAGGTTCACGGGGAGGGGGGGGTCTGGAGCCTACTCCAGATGCAATATTCTTGTATATATCCTGTGCATTATATTGGTAATTTCCTCATAATGATCTTATCTGATGCAATGTGTCTAAAATGGAGGTTAATTAGCCTGTTTGAAGAACAAGGCATCGTAATATTTTTATTGGGTTTAGACGAAGGACCACTTATTGTCCTCCGAAATTCTAGCGTGATTTGTTGCCTTGTGTTCAGAGATACCTTTCTGCAAACCACTGTTGTACTAAGCCGTCATTTTTGCACTTGCGGCTATATTGTTAGCTCCAACATGTCTGGCTGTTCACCTCTGACCTTTCTCATCGCCAGTGCATTTTAACCCTAACCCTCACTTTGCCCCTCACTGGAAGTTTTACGCATCACAGTATTCTGCATAAATTCTAGGCGATACAGTGCATGAAAATACCATGGTATAACCATCACGGCCTGTACCAGCAGTCACACCACATTTAAAACCACTTAAGTGACACGTTTCATCTTCTCTAATGCTGTTTGTAGTAGCTGAACATCAGTCTACATTTGTTAACAGGCTGCAACCACAGTTGCCATTTAGTCTATAAGAGAAAGCATTGCAACTAACAGTATTCTAAAAGTATCCATCCACCCACCCATCCATCCATTCATCCATCTCATGCCTACTTATCGGTGGGGGGCGGGAGGGCTACAGCAGTATAGGGCACAAGGCCAGACTGCACCCTGGATGGGATGCCAGTTCATTGAAGGTGACTTTGAATGTAAATTATGCTCCATAGATCCCTTTATCTTCTGCCAACTATTGATCAAGAAAGGTACTATAAACATGTTTATTAACAAATAATTGTGCTCATCAGATTAATCTGCATATTATTGATTGCAATACATAACACTCCAATAATCCATTCATTCATCTTCATTTCTATGGAATATATACCTTCAATGTTTCATTAAACTAATAAAATCTTGAGTATCTTTTATGCTATAGATCATCAGTATTTAACAATAGGCAACTCCCTATTTACAGGACTTTGCAGAAGCATGTGTACTAGCAGAGAACCAGCAATGATACGATGCAATGATGGCACCATAGATGGTCACACTGACCCACATCTTCTAGGCCAGTGTTTCCCAACCCAGTCCATGTTTTGGCTCCCTCCCAGCTCCCAGCCAATCAGGAACACTGAATACCTAGTACAGGTCCACTGGGAGCTGAGAAGAAGCAAAAATGTGGACTGTCCGGGGTTCCCCCGAGGACTGGGTTAGGAAACACTGTTTTTTGGTTTAGGCATGATTCCATTATTTAAATATATAAAATTCTCCACTCAATCAACCATGATCATAATGTGCCATTGCTACTATCAAGTTTTTACAAATGATATGGCTAATATTACCCATGAGAGTCAACGGTTAAACACACGCATATTCTATCTACTTGTGGAAGCAATATTTATTGATTAGATTAGAGGAAATGATGAATACATGGTGCAAATAGGAATAAGAGTAAATATTTATCATTTTTATTTATTTTATATATTTTTTTACTTCTCTCTCTAAAACATAATCTTGCCTCTTTTATGCCGCATGACTAAAGTCCTATTTAATGTTACAGACATCTTTGCTAATTCTTCAAAGTGAAGCATTTTAATAACAGAAAAGTTCTTCTGTCTGTTTTTCCAGTTTTTCTTGTTTTTCGTTGCCCTTGAACAGACTGACAGCAACACCATATGCAGCTTTTTTTGCTCATACTTCAGTGGAATGTCCGAGTGTATGAAACACACACAAAGCAGAAAATAAAATCAGGAATAACTTTTATAGCATAAAATCATATGTGCGAGTTTTACAGAGTCCGGGTATGGCCAAGTTAATATGGGATGAATGACCTGATTTGCAGGAATTGGAGCTAACAAGCGGGTGAGGGATGAGATGGTGGGTGGAGTCACTCCTGATCCTTGACTACTATTGGCCAAATCACCAGGCTTAATTTACAAAACTAATTGAAGCTTGGAGCTGGAGCGCCCGTTCTGAAGAATTCATATACCACAACTAGATGTCAGTGGGGTCAAAGGTCATAGGTCGCTGGTCAAGCAGTAGGGGAGAGGAGGTCGCGGCATTGGCCTCAGTCAGTGGCATAGAGCAGGAAACCAGTGAAGGTGTTGAAGTGGCTCTTGCTGTCACACAGGAAGCAGCCAGGAAGCAGGTGGACGGACACCTGGTCCCCCGCCTCCAGGCTGACAGCCAGCACCACGGTGGCACTGTCCTCCTGGTCCTGGTCGTTCCTCTCGCTGATGGAGGCCAGCTCCCTGCCATTGACGCGGAGGCTGCCGCAAGCGGCCAGCAGGGCGCCCGCGGAGCCAGAGTCGCTGTACATAGTGACCGCCAGGTTGTAGACGCCCGAGCGCGGGGCGGTGAAGACGCCGGTGGCCGGGTTGTAGCTCTCGCCGAGATTGATGAAGACGCTTTGGTACATTATAGTCACCTCCTGCCGCAGGGGTCCTAAGCAGTTCCGGACGTCCAGCAGGGCCACGGAGAAGGCGCTTCGGCTGGCTGTGGTGTGAGGAAGAGCGAGGCGGGTGAGGCAGTGAGATGGGATGAGGCTGGGGCTGGGGGGGGTAGCAATTGAGCCTCCCGAGCAGTGA
>JAABNY020000035.1:8654385-8701743 GCA_015164015.2 Brevimyrus niger
AAAGAAAATGTCCATGTTGCAAAATCCAGCCACTTGGGACCCACTTATAACAGACCTTATAAAGATGACATTTATATAATGTAATTTTATTTAATTTATTTATTTTTAATCTAAACTCAAGATTGATTCAAAAGATCACAAGAGTGGAATGACACTCCCTCCAGAAAGATAAAGTGATTTTATTTTAGATACAGAGAGCATTAAGCAGACTTACATGCCTGAAGCACCCTCGCCATACTGGCTTTTAAAAGCTCCTGCAGCTTCACCCTCAGCTCCGCCAGGACGGCCTTTACGGCCTGGAGGGCATCCTCTGAGTCCGACCCCACCTTCATATCTCCTCCATCCTGGAATGGCGCTTCTAACATCTGGAAGTTCTGAACAGGCACAGAAAATATTCATACAACATGTGCAGCAAGCTTCAACTTTACATTGACTCTGCAGCTAAAGCAGCCCACTTCCAGATCATCACGTTAGGAGTGTTTCTCTACACATCACCACATTTAGAAACACTTAGGATTCCCAGTTTCTTCACAAGAAAAACATTCACTCCACCTGAAAGCAATAAATCTCCAATGCAACTCCTGGACAGCAAGTCTGCAACACAATTTCCAGATTTCCCTGTTCAGATGCACCTACTAAACATGGTGTTTAGCTGATTCTGATGCGTTTGAGCAGGGAAATCTGAAAATTGTGTTGCAGACTGGCCCTTCAGGACCAGTTATGGGGAACCCTGCAATGAATTAACCAAGTTTAACAGAAGTATCTAATATAGTATCAGTTAGAGATTAAATAACTACAGTAATATATCTGTCGTCATAACCCAATAGAAGCCAAACAATGATGAACTCTCTGAGAGTGTCCAAGTACCTTTAGGAAACACACACTGTCCTGTATGCGCATCAGCCTGTGCAGTTCTTCATCCCTCCTGCGCAGCTGGGCCACTTCCTGCTCCAAGCGTTGGATCTGCCCCTCACAAGAGGTGCTGGCTGCGCTCTCATGGGAACAAAGTAGCTCGTTCACTTGAGTACTCATCTGTTCCACATTGAGCACCAGCTCTGCAAAGATCTGACCACTTTCTCGCTGTAGAGCTTGAGAAAAGTCCTGAAACAAGCATATTTACAATGAGAGAGGCTGATGAAGAGCAAAGTAAAACAAAACGAAAAATTACACACAACATTACATTTAGACTTTAGAAGTGCTTGACAAAGTGCTTTGACTTTTATAAAAAAAAAAACATAACAGGTAAACCCTTGTACAAAACACCTTGAAAACAAGCTACCTCACAACATTCCTGCCACCAGGTACATGTGCATGTGTGTGTGTGAGCGGGTATACCTTACCTTATGGGGACACAATGTCTCCACAACGTGATGAATATCCATTTTTTCTCCTTATGGGGGCCAGTTTCCTGGTTCCCATATGGGCAAACTATTTTATAAGAATCCATGACTGCGATGAAAAAACTAAAAATGCGAACGCTCCTGTATTTTGTTTGGTTATAGATGACGAGGTGGGGGTTAAGGTTGTCATTTTTCCCATAGAAATGAATGAGCGTTCCCAAGGATATGTTTACCCAACGTGTGAATGTGTGCGTTTGAGTATTTGCCCCTTTTCAACCACACAAGATCACCGTATTTGTTTTTCGCAACCGAGGGGGGACACCCCCATGCCCCACAGCCTTGGAAAACGTTAGTAAAGGAGTTCCCCCATCCCCCACCCCACCCAGTTGACTACCTGCCCCTAGTAGCAGATTTGCTTTAAAATTATATGACCTGTGTGGGTACAGAGTGTGGAGGACCTTCACATACCTTGTACATTTTAGCCATCTGTGGTAGACATTGTAGGTCTCTTTCCCTCTGCTGGATTTTTCCCTGCATGTCGGCCAGCATCTTAGCTGCCTCACGCTTTATGGACAGACCACAGGGATGACGGTCATCGTCTCAAACCAACCAGACTGCAGTCACGTGAAATGTTAATACACAACGTTAGCAGAACTATAATGTCGAGGGAGCCGTACCTCCTTCTCCTTCTTCTCCTCTCCAGGACTGACCACGCAGTGGCCCTTATGCCCATGATTCTTGCACATGTTGCAGATGCACTGCTGGTCATCGCGACAGAATAGGTCCAATGGGCGCTGGTGATCCGGACAGAGCCAGAGGTTCCCAGGGAGTTTTGGGTACAGACTTCTCTCACCCGGGCCCTCGTTTATCTCGTCACCTAGCGGAGCACAGGGCAGTGATGGCGCGGGCGAGCAGATAGGTGCATGGCCGACCTCCTGCACCCTCATCTTCAGCTTCTCCATGGCTTCCACCAGTAAGGTGTTCTTGGCCAGCCTGGGCCGTGGGCTAAATGTCTGTCTGCACTGGGGACAGCTGTAGACTTTCTTTGCCTCCCCTCTGTCCCAGTGGCTCTGGATGCACGGCAAGCAGTAGGTATGTCCGCAGGGGAGAGTCGCAGGTTTGTGCAGGGTCTCCAGACAGATGGAGCAGCTAAACTCCAGCTCTGAAGACCCCGAAGAAGCCATGGGAAAGAGGGAGGGGTAAACTGGGAGGGAAAAAAATTATTCCCAGTGAAAGATCTGAGAAAAATGAGCCGAAATTGTCTGCGGATGAGGAACACAGCCTGAGAGCAAAGAAATAAGCAGAAAGTTCCCAGCCTGCAAACTATTACTGTGCAAACAGAAACTGCCTCCGATACTGGATAAGCTGGAAAGGCAGCTGGTTTTCTGGATGATCTGCATTCTTATTGATCCTGTGTTATGCAGCCGGGAACCTCTACCAAGGCTGATTTCATAGCATAGTCATGCAGTGAAAGGGCTCACAGAGCACCATCCTGCTAGACCAGTCAGGCATTACCAATCACAAGAGAGAACAGCAGCTGACACATCATGGACCCAAAGTACAGCAACACAGAAAAAGTGGTTGCATGTATGAACTAGAGCTCAGATAAAAGTCGTAACACACATTTTCCAGTAAGCAAACCATAACCTAAGGTTCGGCCTAGTATTTCCTTTCACTAATCAGTGTAGTCCACCCACACAACTGGAAAGTTCAACCTGCCTTCCCCACGTGCTGTACCACTTCCTTTGGTGCTGTAGCAACAAGCTTCGTTAGCTGCACACCACAACAACAAATAGAAATTCATTTTTGATTAATGTATTTTGATTATAAATCCTCATATCAGAAACTTGTTCACACTTTGCCACAATATAGAGATAAAATCCACTATTATGTGGTAATTATAAATAATTCAAGGCGTGTTTAAGGTGTTATATAGGTCTTGCTCAGTTAATTAAGAAATGTAAACTGGATGCCTTACAACCCTGCATTTGCTTGACCACAAGCACATCATATCTGACTAACCAGGACCTCGTCTATAGTTATTAAATTTAAATGAATAATTTATTAAAATTAAGTGTGCTAGCAGTGGAATTTAAAGAATACACGGGGTGTCCATGAGCAGAGGTCTGGGACCTGAAGCAGCGTTCAGCTAGCTATTCAATATGTCCGTTACAGAAGAAATTCTTCTTAAATTTATTGTATTCAGTCTTCATCGCTGTATATGATAAAAACGACAGACCCCGGATGAAAACACGGAAGTAAAGTGAATACTACAAAGCAGCCGCCGAAAATGGCAAAATAAGTGCTGCGCCGATATTTATTATCGCTTGTGTAAAATCTGTAAAAGCATTTTTATAAGCTACATTAATTCGAGCCTATCGCTTTAAAAAATGACGTATTAAACCCAAACAGTCTTTCTTCCGCCATAATAGATTGTGACAGCTGAAGAGGTACTGCCGTGAAGTTGTATCTAATTGTACTTTATATTTTAAAGGTGAGCACCACTTCTTGCAGTTAAAATATCATTTTGATTTGATTTGCATATCGGATTCAGCTGTCATTTTGAGCAATTATTTTGCAACATGTACTCAAGTAAGAAAGAACGAGGAACGAAGCCTTTGCGGTTCAGGCCTGCATTCCCCAAGTTTTCTGGTGAAGACAGCTGCCGACGAGTTACTGAAACGTCCTGCGTTTCCGCTTCATCAAAGGTCTAATTCAGCCATGTAATTTATGGCTGAACCGGGACACAAAAACGAGTGCCGGCACTGCTTGTTCTCATACAATCCTCAATGGGGCTGCATTGTTTATAGCAGGGATATGATTCTCTAGTTTTATAGAGGACGGTACCATAAAGATCACCTTTCATCTAATTAATATCGTTTGACCTTGAACTAGGTAACCTAAATTGTAAATAAATCGGGAGCAGCACATTGCACTTGTATAGTGCGTTAGGGCAAATAACAGAAATAAACGTGGCTCATTATGCTGCTGCTAAGTCAACAGACTTACCTGAACATTAGTGGATTCTCGAAACTTTGGACATTTCGTCACACTTAAATGGGTCTGTCACCTTTAGTCTAATTACCTCTGGTATAATCGCTACATGCGTAAACTGTGTTCGGTTATAAATTCTCAGCATAACTGGATTTTAACACTGTTGTCTCTCTTCAAGTTGAATTTAAAGGCGACATTCGGACCAATTAGCGTAGAAAATTCTGAATAGACGCTAGTTATTCGACTGTCATAGCAACACTAATTGATGGGTTTTTAATTTGTCGATTATTGATTGATACGAATCATATTGACCTGCATTGGTTTCTGCTGTTGGAAAGATTAAGTTTTTTCATTTGATTTTTTTGAGTTTGATTTTGGTAGGTCTGTTGTAGTTGTCAGTCTAGATCAGCAACTTCTTGACAATTTTTATTCCTTATTTTTATGGTTACAATGATTAAGGTGATATTTTGTAAATTCAGGCTTAATCATGCAGCTTTGATCTTTGTCAACATATGTATATAATAACTAAAACATACTTAATTTTTTTTCGTTTATTTGTACGGTGCCCTGTTGTGGACTGGCATCCCATCCAGGGTGTACCCAGGCTGTCTGAGATACGCTTCAGGCCTCCCCGCAACCCCAAGATAAGTGCTTGGAAGATGGATGGATGAATGGATGGGTGCACGTGAATAGTGACACATTTCCACAGCTACGTTAAGAACTTATACTTAAAACCAAACTTAAATATAAAAGATAACAGCTATTTCAGGATGTTTAGGTATCCATTGTTGCAGACTCCGTCGTTCTGCCATAAATCACAAAGACCCCTGCTGCTCTTCAGCGGAATCCTGTCTGAACTCCGGCCTCTGAAGCAGGGCTGGATACGAACAGCGAGGTTTTCCAGTTTGGGATGCTCCTTTTCCTCCAGTCCACTCCATATCAGAGAAAAGAGAAAAAAAGTGACAGTGTTACCCAAACACCAGCAAGGACTCTCTGTGCCATGTAGACAAGGTCTCTGCTGGTTTTCCTTTCATAGCCTAAATCATTTCACATTCAGGACAGGTGGTGGTGGTGTAGTTTTTGAGAAACTTTACCAAAAGGTACCATTTCAAAGACCGCATCGAAAAGATACCTTCTTAGACAGACAGTTTGGCGCCAGAGGACAGCTTAGCACAAGAATTGTAGGCTTCAATCCTTCCCTGCATTCATGGACACAATCTCTCTTTGAACATCTTACTGGGAAAGATACCGAAAAATGCGGGCGGTCGAGTCTTAATGAAAGCCGGTTCTGTAAATGCCAGGGGGCAGACGGCCAAAACCCAACCGCAAATGTGGATACTGCATATAGTGTTACCTATGGTAACGAAAATGGGCAACGGGGTTTGTTTAGCAAGAGCACTTGTTCAAGCTGGACTCTTTCCCCATCGAAGGTCAGGCCTCACAGTAGCGGTCAGATTCCCTTCAGTAGCTTGTGGGCCCACAGCCACTGCTTACACCATAGTGCTGCTGTTCCAGTAAGGACCCATCCCCGGCAGGCAAGCCTTAGAGAATGCCTGTCTGTAAAGAACGAAGCACGGTGTCGCCGCGCACTAGAGCCCAATGGGGCCTTGTATGAGAAGGACAGTCCTGGGAACTGGGCGGCAGTGCTGGTCTCCCTGTGCCTGGTGGAAGGCGAACCAGCCTTCCTGTTCACCCTCAGGTCCAGCACTCTCAAGGGGAGGCACAAGGGCGACGTCAGGTAAGCTCCCCTGGGCTCAATGAGAGAGATCCATGGTCATTGTTTTTTCCTTTTGTTGTTGCTGTTGTTAACAGTTCATGTCTAGAATGGGGTTCCCCTAGAATGGGGTTCGTGGAGGGCCAGTTTGCAACTCGGTTTGCAGCTTCCCCTGCTCACACGCACCTACTAAACCTGGTAATTAGCAGAGTTTAGATGTGTTTGAGCAGGGAAATCTGCCATCTGTTTTTAGGGAACATTCCTCGTTCTGGTTCGTTTTTGTGCATTCGGTGGAGGGAAATTGATTCAGTTAAAAATTCCTGGTTCTTCAGGGTGGTGATTTTTATATCACTCTGAACTGAAAAATAATATTTGAAATGTAAATCAAATGTAGGTTACTGTAGTTGTCTTGGTCAAATTTGCTGCTGTTAATATAAGCTATGTACTGTGCAAAAGTCTTAGGCAGGAAAATGATGCTCAAATTATCTTCATGTTGGTGTAAAATTATATTACGTCTGTCAAAGTATGTCACCATAGTCACTTCAACATCTACCCTAAAGTCACCCCAGTTTTCGCAACAACAATCCATTGCACTCGTATTTTTTTCCCTACTGGACCCCGTACCCACCTCTCATAGCTCATCAATACCCCTGAGTGACGCTCATGAACTAATTAAATTTATTAATTAATTGAGCTGGATGTGAAATGTAACAAATAGATGGAATGGTTTCCTGAGGAGAGCAGTGTGCATCTAACCTACCAATAAGATATCAGGAAATCTTCGGAGATTGGAGGAAATTACTCTTAATTTTCATTTCCTAATGTTAAATTGTGTTTTTGTTCTGAGCACAAAGTAGCTATAAACATTTCTTTTGACTGCCTAAAACTTTTTACACAGTATGGCATGTTTGTGTTATATATAATTTCTGCATCAAATTGTGCTGTTTCATACACCTTTAGATGTGAGGTGCTTATTGACATCAGTCTAGACCTCACCGGTTTGGTGATGCCTTCATAGGCTGGGTATGTTTAGCCACCTTAGATTGAGGTTTAAATGCGGATGACCTGCTCAGCTTTGCAGGGGGGAAGCGGGACCCTTCGGACAGAGATGTGGTCGACACGGCGCTGCGGGAGGCCCGTGAAGAGCTGGGCGTCGCCGTGGCAGCGGGCAGCGTGTGGGGCGTGTTGAAACCACTTAGGGACTGGGTGAGGACATCCGTGCCCCATTCAAAACTTGGTGACGCTCTTCAACCCATAAGTACTGGTCAACACAGTTGTAGGCTGCACTGGGAGGAACTGTAGTTTGTCCGTCTCACCAAATAGAAGCGTCTAAAGGGAGGGAATTGACTGTATGGATTTGAATTTCACATTATATGCAAATTAAAATGGGTGTGACATGGTAAATACCTGCATTTGAAAAGGAGGCAGCATAATATTTTAGAATTAGAAATGTGTAACATTTGTAAGTCATCTAATAATCCTGTTCCGAGATCAGTTTCGCTTCCAGTGTTTCTGTACGTGTCACATCCTGAAAATGTAGGAATGGCCTCAAGTATTAATTACTGTTTGGGGCACAAATAACTTTCTTGCTCCTCAAGTACGAATCGTGAGCAAATATAGTAACTGCATGAAACACATGATCCATTATGAATCACGATGAACAAACATGAGATCAACTTGTAACTAACACTTAGTTTCTGGTTAATTAATACATTAAGTAAGAGCGTATGACTACATTCTTTGTGCCCCCACAAGTAAAATGTTGCCGCTGCTTGATTTCTTTTTCTCAGTCAGGAATGATTATTGCCCCTGTAATAGCAAATCTGGGCCCCCTGGAGGCATTAAACTTCCGTCCAAATCCTGCTGAGGTAAGGACTGTCAGATTAATTTAATGCTCATGCATGATAGAAACTGTTTTTCAGTATATTGAAAAGTCCGGCTATTTCCACCTCATTGCATAAACTCTGAACTGCTCCGTTTTCAACCTCCCAGGTGGATGAGATCTTCACCATCTCACTTTCCCACCTGTGCAGTCAGGAGAATCGTGGCTACACGCACTTCCGGAAGGGCGAGCGCTACGGCTACACCCTTCCGGTGTTCCGCAACGGAAAGCACCGGGTGTGGGGGCTGACGGCCACGGCCCTGGACCACACGCTTAAAGTGGTCATGCCCCCATAATGCCCAGAGACAAATAGCATCAAGGCTAATATGAAATATACACAACAAATAGCATCAAGGCTAATATGAAATATACACAACAAATACCATCAAGGCTAATATGAAATCTTAATTTGATTTGATCCATGTGTGAAATGGGTGAAATTCAAATTATGTAGTTGGACTTTGTTTGTTAAGACCTGTAGGGTCTCCATCGTATCCGGGGCCTCCCAGCCTTTTTGCCAGCTGACACTGATCTGTTGATGTTCTCTTTGCACTATAACCCTCTAGAATAGACATTTCATGCCACTCATGCAATTGTTGAGCAGTGTCACTGACCAATAAAAAGATTAAGTATTTTGAAATGTATTTTTTTTTTTGTTGTGTATATTTGGACTGAATATAAAACATTTCACAATTTGAAAATGTAAAAAAGAAAAAGTCATTTTATAAGAGAGTAGTCACATGGGTTATGCTTTATCAAAAAAAATTCACACATAAAAATCAACGATTGTCAAATTATATCTGGATATTTGTGTATTCAGTTTATTTTTGGGTTGTTAACACTTTAAAGTTATGCACTTTAAGGAACTATTTTCAGATGAATCAAGAGGCAGTGTTTGAAGCCATTTTTAACAGACTGTAAGAAGTACAATATTGAAATATCTGATGTGCTTTCATGGAGTGGGTTAGTGAGTTAGTGACTCTGGGAGAACTAACTATTGTCTCCTACACTCTTTTTCGAAATGCAAGAAAACCCCAGAGTTTTTTGCCGGAAAAACCACAATTTTTAAACTGTTTACATGAATTATTTTCCAGTGTGTGTCATGTAAGCGCACAGAATGTAGGCCAATGCAGAGAGCTGTTGCAAGGTGCTCTATGTACTGGCTGTGGTGCAGAACCTCAGCTTCCCATGAGCTTCTGTGGTATCTAAAGTTCTCATAAGAGTGCTTGTCATTATTTTGGCATGTTTGAAAATGGTTTGTCCTGCTGTAAAAATGGCTTTACACTCTTACTGACTGAACATCAGTTTGCTTTGAAGGTATTAAATTACTTGGAGCATGTACAAATACCTATTACAGATGTAGTGGGTATTTGCTCATATCACTGCTGTGTGTCATTTATGAAACGAAGCCATTGTTTTTACATTTCAGTGCATTTTACATTGCAGTGGTTCTCAAATTATGCAACACCGCCATCTATTGGTATGCAAAGGTATCTGTTACAGGGCTGAATTTAATGGCACAAAGGTATGACAAATGAGAACCTGTAAAGTGTTACTGTCCTCGCAAACAAACCTCAACCCCCACCCCCTCCCCCCCACATCTTTAACCATCACCACCCTCAGTGTTACAAGGTGTAAAAAGTCTGAGAACTACTGCTTTAGTGCAAGAATTATGGAAAATTTTGCAATTATGGAAAATATTCACTCAACTGGAGCAGGATTTTCTATCACACCCAACATCAATTATAGCAAAAACTTCTGTGAAAGAAGTGTTTATTGACACAATAATTGACATTATTGAGTTAACCTGAACCGCTGGTGTATATGTGAGTATCTTCCAAAAGTCATAGACTTCCGTTTTCTTCACAGAGTTTTGAGATGAACCTGTGAACTCAGCACTAGCAAACAACCACTTCCTTTATGAAACAAGCAACCACAACTAACGTGGATGAGACTAATAGGTCGAGAAACAGGCTAACGTTACGGGAAAACTGAAAATTTCAAACAAGTGCTGACATCAAAGTCTTGTTAAGTTTTTACCAATAAATAAAGAGAAAACTAAATAATGTTAAGCTTGAGTCCCATTGAACCTTCATAGAATGGTGTAGTTCTTTGCATGACACACTTGGTCTTGCATGTAATAAAGGGCTAACATACCTACTCAGCTAATCTCGTCAGAATGGTCATTTATAAAATCTCTATGACCCTTCAGTTTACATGTATAAGTGGAACATAATTCACTGTTTAACTTTCCTAGCCTTATAATGATTGAAAATATGGCTGATATTTTTAACATTTCCTAATTGAAAAAAATACTGGCATACTTAATGAGACGTGTCTCTGGTGAGCAGTGAGTCTAGTGAGACAGTGTTTTAAGATATCAGAGAGCGGCTCACGGTCCAGGGGAAGGTGCTTTAGGACAGTGATTCTGAAACCAGTCCTCTGGTAACCCCAGATGGTCCACGTTTTTTGATCCCTCAATTTGCTGGGAGGGAGCAAAATCGTGTACCATCTGGGCATCCCTGAGCACCAGTTTAAGAAACACTGCTTTAGGAGATCTGAGCGCCGCCTTGGGAGCTAGGGCAGGGCACACTCCTCCTGCTCACGGCCATCTGGAAAGAGCAGGCAGTTGAAGGGCCAGCTGAGAGTCAGCAGCTCTAGTGCCTGGCTGCACTGCTGCTGCGTGCTGATACAAATGGAGCGGCAGGGCTGCAGTACACCACCCTGTGGGCTGCATTGGGGCACCACTACTGCGCAGACTAGCCTGCGCAGGGCCTGGAAACAGGGCAACTCCATCAGTACCTGCCAAGAGGAGGCAGGGATCACCGAAATCCCTGTTTGTTTCATCATCACTTTTTGTATGTGGATATTTATGTAGGACAATGCATGCACACTTGTATTAACTTACTTACTAAAGCATTTTTTTTTTATTGTAACACTTTAGATACCTTCATGGTGCATTATAATGCATCCATGAAGTATTATAAACATGGTTATAACTGTTTGTAAAAAGGCAAAACACATTATAGCCATGTTTATTAGCACTATAAATAAACCTTCATAATTATACTGACCATTATAATTATGAAGGTATTTACAGTGCATTATAGTTGAGAGCATTCATAATGCATAATAAACATGGTTATAATATTATAAATAGTCATAGCCGTGTTTAATACTTTATGCATGCATTATAATGTGTTATTAAAGTACCTATAATGCATTATAATGACTGCTTTAAGTGCTACCAGTTTTACTTTAAAAAGCTCTTTATTAGAGCTTCATTAACAGCTGGACTAGTTGAGGTGTCATACTTCCTGCTCAGTGCCTCCAATGCCAGGCTCACCTTGTACTGTCGGAGCACCACAGAGGCCTCCCTCTGGTCAGTGATGGAGAGCCAGATGTTGGGGAATGAGGTGAAGTTGTAGCTCAAGCCGCGGCACATCTCCACCATAATTGGCTCACAAGAGGAAGCTAAAGCAGATGGTAAGGACACAATGTGCTGGGTTCTTGACCAGGCCTAAGATTTGTATTTTCTAAAAGTAAAATACAACTTTGTTATTCAACTATATATTTTTACCATAATTTGTTCAGTACAATTCTAGTTGGCCAATTAAAGTAATGTGTGTTGTACATTATGTTTTAATGTGTGAGAAAACAGTTCTTTCTAGGGGCGGTGTACGGCTCGGCACATTAGGACTGATCAGAATGTTGTTGGTTCGAATCCCTTAGCTGGCAGAGTGATGCCTCTGTTAGGTCCTTGAACAAGGCCCTTAACCCCAGTGAAGCCAGGGCGGCTTCCTGAGTCTCACTTGTACATTTATTTGGACAAAAGCGTATGCTAAATAAATGTTGACGACCAATGACTCTGACGAAGGATAAAAAGGTGGAAGATGGACGGACAGTTTTTTGCTCATTTATATAGCAGAATATTTAGCAAACTGATAATTCCGTCCTATTCCGCTCTTCCTTCTACGGCACAAACAGCAGTTCCTTCTTCAGGATTAGAGCCAAAACCATATCTTCAGAGGTATCGGTTTTTGACCTTTAGACCGTCCTCTCCTGTGTGTTGGCAGCATGGATGGAGGTGTGAGAGAAATAATGCAGCGAAATTACCGAAAGGCACGTAGGTGGCATTGCGGCAGCCACGCTCGTCTGCACCATCTGCGCAGTCGTTCCAGCCGTCGCACAGCCAGTTTCGGTGCACGCACTCACCGCTGCCGCAGGTGAACCGCTCTGGGCTGCAGCTTCCTGAATCTGAGGGAGCAGATGTCAGTATGACACGTCTACCTTGCAAGCCCGTAAAACCTCATAATAGTTTCGATTTCTAATTCGCACGGTTGACTTTGACTTCTGACAATTATTTGTTCATTATATATTATATGAATTATTGTATTATATTTAGATTAAATGCAAGGGTGTTGATTTTAGTATAGACAGTTTGGACGTGCCCCTATCAAGTGGGGATACGATGTGTCTTTTCGAGGGTGGTGGGGTCGGGACCTAATTTGGTCCCAACTAATGTTTATTTTCAACCCAAACCTAGATTGCTGTTTCCCAATCTGGTCCTCTGGCAGCCAAAGTCGGTCCATGTTTTTGCTCCCTCTGAGCTCCCTGCCAGACAGTCCACATGGAAGAGAGCAAAAATGTGGACTGTCTGTCAGTCCACAGGGACCAGATCGGGAAATCTTCCACTTTATTAAATTAAGTCTAACTATTATATAGTTATTTAGTATTAGGTGATTAAATAAATACTGTGATTGGGTGGCATTTTCATAACAACAGCCAATGAGAGCAGAGCACACTCTCTGACAGGGCGATGGCCTCGTATGATGCAAGGAAGCCACTGTCTGCTACGCCTTCATCGGCCACGAACAGAACGGTCATCACGGGTCCCGAGGAGGTCAGCTCTGGGGGGCGGCTGGTGCCACAGAACCTGGGACAGGCAGAACACAGGCGTCTTCTTCACACCTCTCTGAACCACTAGGTGGCGCCAAATACCAGTCATCTCTGTGGGACACCCTGCATATGCTCAACCATGCACAGGCACCACATATATTCCACATGCCAGCTTTTGAACATCACATATATGCATTTTTATGTCTACACACAATACAAATACTCAATTTTTATGCTTTAAATATCTGAATTTGAAAACAGTGACACTTCTCTCTCTCTAGCTCTGAAATACACCTCTAGTAGTCTTTATGTAGTATATCTGTCTATTAGTGATGGCCAAAATGATGCTGCATGAACCATTTGCTTTTTTTTTTTTTTTTTTTTACCCCACTAGATTTTGCTGTCTGTTCAAAAATGGACTCAAAGCATGCCCCAAATCAAGCCAAGAGCACCATCTAGTGGGGACAGAAAATACAGCAAATGATTCACGAGGCCTCGTTTTTGGCTGTCACTACTGTCTATTTTTCTGCATTTATTACTACTTTGTCATGCTCTGTGTTCAAATATTGATTAAGAAGATTAACTTCATTAGTCCCAGGAATCAAAAAAGTTAAAGTGTTCTTGGATATTGTTAGCATCATTAGTTTCTTGAAAAGCGCTACAGATGCAATTTATTGTTATTATTATAACTATTATTGTTCTTCTTCTTTTTTTCATTACTGTTGTTGTAATGAATAATAACAACAACAATAATAATAGCAGTAACAGCAGTAATAGTAATATTAATTTAGAAAAAAAAACACAAACATTTAAGCATGATGAAAGGATTAAACAATTGTTAACAAAAAGTGCTTTGAAGAGATGGCATCAGACCTGCCCAGTACTCTGCCATCCCCTGTGCGTCCGCTGTCGTGCACTTCAACATAATCAAACTGGCACGTGTCCTGACTTTCCAGGCTAAAGTTGTGGAACTTCAGACTGATAACATGACCCTCTGCAACAGTTATCTGCCACCTGCACAGCTAATAGATGAAGAGTGAAGGAGAGATTTGTGGACAACTAATTGTGGACAATTAACAAATACCAGCCAGTTGAAGAGGTCTGTGTTGGTAAGGATAACAATTACGGCAAGGCTTATCTACCTAATGTATTTACCCAATGGTGAAGGAATATGGTAACACTTTACTTCAGGCTTACTTTAATTATTTGTTTTTAGTAATTTATAAACAGATTTGTATCAGACAATAATAAAGCATTATAAACATGGCTATAAGCATTTGTAAAAAGGCCATTTTACATACCTGCGTAATGCAGTAAAAAGCCTCCTTAATGCTTATACTAACTGCTATAATGCATTATAGTTGAAAGTTTCAAAAAGCATATAATGCATAATACATATGGCTATAATGTTGTATCCCTATTGATAAATATTTATAGCCATGTGTATAATGCTTTATGAATCCATTATTAATTGTCCTGAATGTGTGTAGAAATGACTAAAAACATGGCCTCAATAAAGTGTTACCAGGATGATTTATATAAAAGTAGAACTACAGTTTAAATTATTTACCTGTTGGTGTGGGTAAGGTTTTGGGTGGTTTGGACTTGATAGTGATCCCGCTGCTCCAGTCATTTGCCCTCCACAGTCTATAAGCAAAAATATACAACATTATTTGTACTCATGCCTAAAAATACCCACACCTTCCCCCAATGCCACTGCTCACTGTACCTTACTATTTATCGATTTCCTGTCAGTCAACTGACAATATATGTATTCCACTTATTATCCCGTTCCATTATTTATCACCAGTGTTTACATTGATGGACTACATATTTACACACTTTCCCCCTTGTTTTGCACTTAAAATTATCTTGAAACTCTCCTCTGTAGTTAGGGGACAGTATTTTGTACCACTTTATACCTCTATATGGACGTTATGACGCAATGCTTGATGATATGTGACAAAGCGAAGAATTCCTTGTGTTAATATAGTAATTATGACTAAATATCAGTTTGCATTGAAAATATTAAATATTTTACAGTGTCTTCATTCTTTAATGGAAACAGAATAATAGAGGCAGTGTGTTAATTTGAGGTAGAACAGCAGATGTAACGAGCATTTGCTCATATCACACTGCTGTGTATAATGACACAAAGTCATTGTTTTTACAGTGTACAGTGCTTTAATGCAGTGGTTCTTGAAGTAAGCAACACAGCAAGCCCTAGCGGTACACAAAGGTATCCCTATGAACAATAGGGAATCTTAGTTGGTCTTGAAGATGTCAGGCAGCAGTTTGGAGCTTTGCTATGTTAGCCTGTGGGCTTAGGTGTGCTTCACCTTTACGTTTGTATTTGCAGTCGGCTTCATCGCTGCGGTCCTGGCAGTCGGGCCGTCCGTCGCAGACAGAAGCGGGAAACACGCAGTGCCCACCATCGCAGAGGAATTCATCACGGAAACATCCCTCTGAGCGTCAGCGCACAGAGACACACACAGCGGTCACTCTTACAGAGATTACAGCCTTTACAGCAACTGCAAGCCACACCTATCAAAAACACTTAACGTCTAATATCATTAGACGCAAATAAATTCTCCCCCCATTGCTGAAATTATATTCCAAAGTCTAAGATGTACACTAATGGCAATAATTGTGGAAACGCATTTTTGGCATTACTCTCTAAAAATTACTAGACTAATATTGGCGCTAATGTTTGCAGATAATCAAAGAATGTTTTAAATACCATACACTGGACACTAGGGTATGTTATCGGCGAAATCATAATTTCATTCCAGGCCCAGGATGACAGTGAGATATTATCTTTGACCAATAAATCCACAAAAATCCCCAAACTGGCTTCAAATCTCAGATGGCCCTTTTCCACAGTTACTGTTATCTCTGTTTTTCCAAAGTACCCAAATCAGTCTATGAAATCTTAAAATTCTGCCTTTTCTGCAGTTACTCCAGCTTTGTCTTTAAATTAACCTCATCCTGCCTCCCCCCATCCTCCTATAATAATGTCCTCCAACTCCACATCTATCATTCAGTAGAGTGCTTACTTTGGTGGGGCAAAATAGCTCGATACTGTGCAGTGAATCCACTGCCCGCAAAGCTGCCGTCTGAACGGAATGTCACCCACACTGTGCTGCTGTTGGTGTTTACTGTAGGGGGCGCCACATTGCCACAAAATCTGCTGCGAAGCGCCAGTTAAGGAGCACACAGATACATTAGTATTAGACAAGCTCACCTGATTTAATGCTTTACAGTAACGTGTTTGCCTAATGTTTAATAATGAAATGATTTAAAAGCAGCATTAACCAAAGACATATAAGCTTAAAAAAACAAATAGATATTTGTAAGCTAAAAGTGTATATATATGAAACGTTGGCTTAGATGAACCTGGTGATGAAGGCGGCCTCCTCTATCTCCTCTCTGAGCTCGAGCCAATCAAAGAGACAGGGGTGGGGTCCCTCCACAGCCAGGGAAGACACACGCAGCTGGACCAGGGCGGGCGGGGGCACCCGGATCACCCACAAACAGAGGGTGTCTGGGGGGTAGGGCCCGGGATAGTTGGGGGAGCTGAAGGAGCCAGCTGCCTCAGTGAGGACACCCCCACACTCTGGTGGCAGAGAAAAGGAAAAGAGATGGGGGAGGAGCCAATGAAAGTACTTTACTTCCTTAATTCTTGCTTAATTCTGTAACGATGTCGCAAATGTGTTGGTTTTATAACAAAAGCCCATTGACAAGCAATGTTTAGCACATCACCACATATCATCCGCACAGACAATGAATAAGGTAATGATTTTTAGAGTGAGTGAGCGCTGCATGAGTCTAAGTATCTTTTTTCAGGACTGCATAACCAGTTAGACAATTCTGGGACATAAAAGCATCTCACAGGACACGTGGGGTAATGTAGAGACACAAAATCATCTAAACCACGTGGCTTTGGACTTCAGGAGTATGCATAGAGAATACCGCACACTGGAAGAAATACTGTACCACACACACAGAGTAGTGATAGATAATAAACCTAGAACCCTAAGACGTGTATAAACAATATTAATCACTGATCCACCCTTCATAGAAAAGTTATAGCTAAAGATCAGTCAGTCATAAAAACAATCATCTCTTAATGGGTAATTCTGAATGAGACCAGGGGCCTGGAACCCATCCCAAGCAGCACAGAGAACAAGACTACAGAACACTAGGTAGCCAAATGATGCCTCATGAACAATTTTTAGGCTGTATTTTTGGCCCCACTAGATGACGATCCTGGTTTGCTTTGGGGCATACTTTGAGCCCTTTTTTGAACAGAGAGCGCCATCTATTTGGCGTCAGAAAATACAGCAAATAGTCTATATGGCTGCATTTGGTTATCACTTGAGAACTCCATGGCAAGACACACAGACACACAATTTCAAGACACCAAGTAACCTAACTGTGTCAACATGGGCAGAATGTTCAAATCCCAGCCATGGCATAGTGGCAAGATTGGGCCCCATACCCAGGATGTGTGAGACAACAGTGCCACCCACTGAGGCGCCATTTTACCCATGACAAAAACCATGCTGTCCAAAATTACTCACAAAATCGCTCATGGATAGACTTACTAGGAGCAGCAACATCTACTTCCACATGTGAACCATCCGTGAAGTATGGAGAGCTAGATCTCGTGGGTACGGAGAGCAGAACTCCACTCGATGGACCTAATGGAGTCATGATCACTTCTTCCTGAGCGTTTTCATCCTTTACATCTGGGTGATCACAGGAGAAAAAGCTGTAATTAAAACATTAAAGCTGCTCTATGGCAGCGATTCTCAACCCGGTCCTTGGAGACCCACAGACAATGCACATTTTTGCTCCCTGTAGGAGGAAGCAAAACTGTGGGCTGCCTGGTTGGAGGCTGGGTAGACCGTCTGTGGGTCCCTAGGTCCGGGTAGGGAAACATTGCATTATTGAATTAAATCCAAGGAATCAACAGTTGAAACAAATGAATCAAGCCAGTTATTTAAGGCAGCACATAATTACACGTGGAGGTTTATTCTTCATTTACAGTAACACTGTCCAATGCAATTATCACCATACTCACATTCTGCCATGAACACTGACAAACCTACTCTGGACTCTGCACTTACTTATGAGGACGAGAACAAGGACCAGACCCATGAGTGTGATTAACAGCAGGATGAATAGAGCCACCAGAATAGCCCCACAGCCGCTGTAGGATCTGCGCAGACGCATCACGCTGAAATCGAGCCACCCATGCACTTTGGTGGGATTTTTGGAGTGGAATAAAATATAATTGGATAACAAATGTTAAGCAGTGAGCTGCATTTCGTGTAACACACTCAAAGTATACTCAGGCCACTTAATTAGGTACACCTGATTAGCACTGATAAGACACCCATTATCATACAAACGGACTGATATTATGGAGGACATCATGGATCATTGCGAACTGTACGATTTACCATTAGGAGGAGTATGCTGTTGGTGTTTCCAAGCGGGCGTACCCAATAAAAAGGCTAGAGTTTATAACAGTATATATTTAGCAGTACATATATGTACAAGCAGCATTTTCTTAATTCTTCATTGGAATAACAGCTGGAAATAAATCTCCAGTGATAGTCATATACATTGTTTTTCTAACCTCATTTTAATTTATAAATTACACAAGCAGGTACCCAATTAAATTGCCGGTGAGTGTTTAATTTATTCATCAGTTAGCACACCATACTACGTAATTCACCTCACCAGCAGCTGGCCCCGACTCAGCACTAGTGAGAGATTTGTCCCATTCCCTGTCGTCTCCTAAATGACCTTCGACTTCAAACGCAGGGTTGAGAAAAACACTCTAGATACATTAGAAACAGATGAAATTACTGCTAAAATTATATTTACGGCAAAAAAGAAAATCACAGATCCCAGTTTTGGGCACTTTATATGTCACATATTGCAACCCATATTTCACAACTGCCAATACCGCGATGTTCCTACCTTACAGATGTCAGATGATGATATTTCCACCGTGACGTTTGTGAGCTCCGTCATTTTGGTGGGAAGTCAGATTGTAAGATGATACATTTATCTCAGGTTCCTCTCGGTGACAGTCTGTACTGTGGTGGATGGTGCGATGACAACGAACAATTAAAATGTTATTGCTATAACAGCACTTTGATGAAATACAAATGTCTGTAATCGGGTTATTTCATTGTCAAGTTTTACAAACCGTTCATTCTAAAAATAACAACAAAAGAATGCATTTGCAACACTTTAAATCCAAGAATAAGGCATACTATATCGATTTTAAAACCGAAAATATTAGATTTTTTTTCTTTACCGTTTGTACTGGGAAGAATCTCCAACAAAGTGCGTTAAGTGTAACCTCCCCCCGCAATACCCCCCTCAACAAAGCCGAATCAGCTGAGAGCGATGAATAGGTCAGCGAAAGGTTATTTGTACCATGAAATTCTCCAGATTCCGAGCTTCGCGTTTTTCTTAGTGTTCCTTCTTATATTTTACCTAAGTATTTTGTACAAAAAAAATCCCCTTAAGATATTTAGCAAAATTCATTCTATATAATTTCAATATTTATTTACTAATTTGCTTGTTTTTTGTACATTTTGTAGCATGAGTGTCTTCCACAAATGGTAAGATTTCCTTCTGTAATTTCTAAAGGTTTAGGTAGTGTGATGTTTCAGAATTTTTGCCCTGTGATAGTTAGACAGCACTAATATATGAACAGAATATATGAACCATGCTTGCCAAATGGCGGCTTTGCAGCTCAGGTGGAAACCTCAAACGCTTTGTCCCTATGGTGACCAGATAATCCATGCAAAGGAAGACACTCTGAGCTACTTCAGCAAACTGTTTTAAAACTGAAAGGCTCCTAAATAGTTCTTCTTGTGCTGTGACTGGTTTGTTTCCTTGATTGAAAGATTCATCCAGCTGTTTCACTTTAACATTAGTGACACATACTGTATGTGATTATAGGAGACTTACCAATCAGCAAGAACTGAGTGCTTAAGGGAAATCCAGGTTCTTTTCATTGAAATGGAAGTATACAAATCCTGTCCTGGCTCAAAGTGTCCTCCCTGACATGGATTACTTGGTCACCCCACACTAGATTCACTGAAGCAATATTTCTATGCTATTGCATGCAAAATCTGCTCTTTGTAAAACTATCAAGTGGAGAAATAATTATTTAATCATCACAAAAAAAAGAGGAAAACAGGTGCAAACACATTGTCTGCAAGAAATATTGCACTAAAACACAACTACAGTCAAAGTTTGAGTTTACTTTTGGAAGTTAATGGGTAATCTTTTGTCAAATAAAAAGATAAAGATTGTTTCACAAATTTAGTGTGTTGGCAGCACAGATATAAAGATTTGGTGCTTGGTGCCTTGTTTATGAGAGATGATCTCCCAAGTGAACCCTGTAGTTTTGCTCTGTACAGCCGTGCTGATAATCCACAGTGGTGGTGAAAGTAAGTTTTTATAGTTTTACTCTTTTTTTTTTAACTAAAATGTATGTAAACCTTCAATTTTAAATATGTTCTATCATGAATGCTGAATCAACTTTGCTTACACCTGTAATGAAAGTGCCATTCAAAAAAATAATTTGTAGAGTTTGAATTTAAATTTAAATAAATCTCTAGTAAGGAAAAAAACATCGTAAGTCGAAAATGCATTTTAATATAGTACTTAACCTAACAAACATCACAGCCTAACCTTAATCATGCTTTGAACACTTACTCTAGCGTACAACTGGGCAAAATCAATAACAATAAAAACCTATTTTATAAAAAAGGGGTGAATATCTCATGTAATTTATTGAATTATTAAGCAAAAAGCATTTACCCATCATAAAGTCAAAATATCTTTACATGGACCATCAAAACCCAGTGTCGGTATAATTCGCGAAACAATTGAGAGTAAAATTTGCGCCAACTGTAAAATTTGAGATCCATATATTACTGGCACTGGATTCTTGCTGACCTTGTACTTTGAGTTAGAATGCAAGAACTATCCAATTACCCCATGGGGATGTACAAATTTAAAGAAGTCCCGTGCCCCTGTGAAAGGTCCTTTTCTCTAACCACTCCCTGCTTTTCAGCACAAGCACAAGAAGTTGAAGAACATGAATATTTTGATTATTTGGAACAGCCGAAGAACTGTTCGGTGTCAGAGTCCATCACAGGAGGCTGGGTGTCCTACTCACTAGGGGGAGCCGCAGGAAGTGTGCTGACCTACCACTGCAATGAGGGGTCTTATCCTTTCCCAGTAAGTGAGAGAGAATGTGATGAAGATGGAGAATGGTCCACCATGAGGTTAGCCAATGGGAGGACGGCATCCCAGGCAACATGTAAAGGTAAGGGCAAGATTCCTGTGAGGAGCTGACAGGTGGTAAAGTTTCTATTACTTCTTTTCAATTATAGCAGTGTTTCCCAATACAGTCATTGGGGACCCACAGATAGTACATGAAGCAACAACATGGACCGGCTGTGGGTCCCTGAGGAACAGATTGGGAAAGACTGAATTATGGAGTTAAAATGTTCTAACTGTAACCATTAATGTAAAATTCTAAGTCACGTTTTCTAGCCATTACTGTGACCTTTTGACCTCAAAGGTATGAAGATACATAATAAACATCTGGTCATGCACATGTGGAGCGCTCTGCTTTATTTATTATCAGAGGTTCAGTGTCCTGCTCAACTCCAATTGGATAATGGTCAGTTCTGGCCTCGAAAGGAATGGTTTCGTCCAGGAGAGATGCAGGAGTTCTTATGCAATAACGGGTACACGTTGTATGGGTCAGTTCTGAGAAACTGCACAGTCTTGGGCCAGTGGACCGGTATTCTTCCCATCTGTGATGATCGAAGTAAGATAACTTCTCTACTGTGTAACTCCTAACGCATCTATGGCCATAGCCAACACAATCGTATAAACCCGTCTCTAAAAATGCCACATTTTTCACTGCTGAGTGGATCTTCAGATTTGAATTGTAAGAATGCACTTTTATACTTACATTCAAACCTCCATCTCTCACCCAGCGGACGACTGTGCAAACCCAGGCACCCCCCCAGGAGCTCTAAGTTTTGGACACCGGTTCCGGGTCGGAGAGACAGTCAGGTACCGTTGTCAGGCGGGCCTGGACCTCTTGGGATCAGCTGAGCGGATCTGTCTGGACTCACTGGAGTGGAGTGGCTCAGAGACTCGCTGTATGGGTAAGAGGTCTGCTGTGTTTTACAAACACCTCTGTCTGAGCACAATATGCTCAAGGAAAGCAGTCTGAATGCTGGGTAACAACATGGTTTCATTTCAGAGTGAGTTAAAAGGTCCTGCAGGCGTACCTGTAAGGAATATAATTCTGAGCTTCTCTAATACAGTGGTCCTCAAACTTCTCAATCTTCTTGTCTGGAGGCCCCCTAAAAACTGGTCAAGTTTTGGGGGTAGAGAGCTGTAATAAATCTCAGGGGGATGTTGGGGGACGGGGAGATCCCTGAAGATAAAATTTGTTGTGGATTGGGGGTAGGTATTGTGCCAATTAAAAAAGATTAAAAGTAAATTCAAATAAACAAATATATATCTTAATTCATAACACTTTTCTTGAAGGGGCATAAATACTTAGTAGTAACTCAGTTACTACCGAAATACAAATCATGTACAAATCATGAACAAACATAATAGCTACTTGAGATAAAAGATTCCTCATGATTCATTAATGGTGAACAAACATGACATCAGTATTTCACTTGTGTTATTCATTACTTGTTCCTTCAGTAGTTCAAGGTTTACAGAATTAACATGGTAACAAATGTAGTTACTACTTGGGATAAAATATATCACAATTCATTAATGATGAACAAACATAAGGATAGTATATAACAACAATTTAGCTTTTGGCTAATTAATACATGAGTAATTGTATAATATTACATTATTTGTGGCCTTTTAAGTAAAGTGTTATCTACAAATTTGTATCAATTTTAAAAAGTAACTAAATGCAGGTGGGATACAGCATTCTCTTTACTGAGAATGACAAATAAGTAAAAAAAAATAATAAAATTAATTATTGTTTCTCCAACACCCCTGCCCTCCCAGCTCCATTCACCTTTGATTCCCCGGAATCTGTGGCCCAAGCGATGTCCGGCTCCTTGTCAGGCATCATGACGGATTCCCCCAAGGTCAAGAAGACAGGTGATGCCTACATGTCCGGTCACTCGTATGTGTGAAATACAAGCAATACACCAGAACACACACCAGCTTATATGCTCTAGTGCTCTTGCAAATTATTATGTTATGTATTCTCACAATAACTAAATGTCTTTGTATTTGTGTGTGTGTGTGGGGGGGGGGGTCTCTGGCCTATGGTATGGATAGTCTCTTATGGCAGAACTATCCGGGTGGCTGAAGACAGCCTGAACATCTACATCTTACTTGACACCTCCGGCAGCATCACTAAAGAAAACTTTGAGCATGCCAGGAATGCTGCGATCAGACTTATACAGAAGGTATGTGGGTGAACTGCAGTGTAGCAATTCAAAACCAGTATGTACTTAACATTTGCCAACCTGCAATACAATGGATCCAATATATCCTTTTTTTGGCCAGCATACACTTTTGCTGCCTGAGATATGTTTTGGGTATTTTTTCCTGTTACACAGGTGTCGATTGTGTATATATCTTGCAGCTTGACAGCTACGAGATTGAGATGAGGTTTCACGTCGTGTCATTTGCCAGTGAAGCCAAAGACATAATATCCATAACTATCCCATATGCAATCTCTGCGGATCAAGTTGTGGAACGTCTAAATGCATTTGACCATAAAGGTATATTAGTGGCATGGGATGGTCATTCGCTTTCAGTTATGAGGCATAGATTCTCTGTCATTCCTGAACTTATAAAGTTGCTTCTTTTTCCAAACTAAAAATAGACACCTGTTGCTTTCAGCTCATGGGAAAAAGACAGGCACCAATCTCTACGCTGCCCTGTACAACGTGTATGAGAAAATGGCCATCCTCAAGAACAACAGACCGAAATTCAACGAGACTCAGAACATCATCCTAATCATAACAGATGGTAAACATGAGTCTGCCACAAAAGAGGATTTGAGAATCTGACCATATTGGTTCTGGATAAATCTTGATGACATTATTCTGAAGTTATAAAACTTATTAAAGAACTGCTGCTGAGCTGCACGGACTCTGAGGGCAACCCATAGTCCAGCCTCTGTCACTTCTACACGCTCACCAACTTTCTTTTTTTCCCTTATGCAGGTCACATCAACACAGGGAAGAGCCCAGAAGAGGTCCTTCGAAAGATTAGAATATTGCTGGGCATCAAGTACAGTGTGGACCATTCAGCTGAGAACTTCCTTGGTCAGTAACAACAGAATTCAATAGCAGAGCTTAAACAGAGTGATTGCAGCTCAGATTTGCACTTTTTGGACACATTAATTCATAATGTTACACGTGGACCTGGATATGTCCTAGATGTGGACATAGACCTTTCTTACGTAGTTAAGATATCTGTCCCACCACTCATGTTTTACAGACATCTATGTGTTCGGAGTGGGGGGCGAAGTAAATAAAAAGCAACTAAATAACATTGCATCCAAGAAGAGGAAAGAGAAGCATCTGTTCCTTCTGAATAATAATAAAGACTTGGAAACGGCATTCGACAAAATGATTAGTGAGTTTCTCTTCTTGTCTGTCATGAAACAAAAAACATTTCATATTGATTTGAAAGTGTAACCATGATTTTAAGTTATCTTTCTTGAAATGTCTTAGAATGAACCATCATATCGATAAAAAAGAAAAAATGCTTTTCACATGCTTGTTTAATTGGTAAAGCGATTCTTAACTAATAATGATGTAATGCATGGATTAATACAAGAGGTATCATGAATTTATGTTGCTCATCATCATCAAAGAAAACTTCATTCAGTTACTTTATACATTAATTGATATGCCACCAAATTAGCTGGATTTCCCTAACCGATGACCTAGTGAAAATTACATAAAACCCCAGTGACTTCACCATAAGTTCATGATGAGTAACAGGAACTCATCATATATATTGTATTAATAAATGCATGAAATCATTAGTTAAGTATTACTTCACAAGGGTACAAATGACGTAGTTAAGGCTGACTATTTAATTAGCTTACTCAGACCCTGAATGCGTGTCTCCGCTTGAACAGGTGATTCTGGGGCAACCATGTGTGGTGTGGCACACGAGAGCGAATCAAAGAAAAATTATTACACAAGACCCTGGTATGTTAATATAATGGTAAGTGTGCCAGTACAAATTGGAAATCTGCATTCATGGAGTGGCTAAATAAAAAAGAATGTCAGCAGGTCTTTAATATAATGCAGCTGGGATGGAGTAGAAATGTGGACTGTTTGTGGGGCCCCAAGAAGCAGATTGGGAGACATTGGGTTAGAAGATGGAAGGATGGCTAATTCTACCATGTACATCTCCTGACTTGGGGGACGGGAGTGTTAAAATTCTGTTCTTTCTCACAGTCCAGATAGGGGAATTGGTGTCTGTAAATTATCCATTCTGTGTGCACCCTGCAATGGGCCAGTATCCTGTCCAGGGTGTTCCTTTGCCTTGTGCCCTATGCTGTCTGGGATACACTTTCCTTGCCCCCCTAACAATTTCCTGGATTGAAGGTTGAAGGATGGATGGATATATTGCATACCTATGTCAATATAATCCTGCCATAGTTGGTTTTCCAGTGCAGGGTTATGGTGAAATACATAAATATGTCTCATATGATAAATGTAACATTTATTGCTGTACCTTCCTACTTAGACGAAGGAGAAGGCGGAGAATTGCAAGGGCTCAATACTGACTGAGAACTGGATCCTGACTGCAGCTCATTGCTTTACTCAATACCACGTGGACCACCCAGAAAGCGTGGATGTTAAACACGGTCTGAGCAACAAACACTCATACCCCTCGTAGCCCCATGTCAATTATAATAGCCAAATGTGGCTTATAATACCCAAATATTGTACATACACATGCATTTTTAATGAGGCCCCACAATATTATTCCACTAATCCTTAAAACCAACACATTCAGTTATAAAAGCCAGTCCAAATAAACTTTGTATAATACAGCGATTTAGAGGCGGTGTCAAATATAATCGAATAAATAATTATAATATTATTAAGTGTATTAATTATATTAATTATAATTATAATATTATTAAGTGTAGATAAGTGTATGCTTATCTAAAATGTTGGAGAAGCCCTGCACTTTGATTGTACTATAAATAAATGTAATTATCTTTAAAACTGTAAGGTTCAATTGTTGCAAAACATAGAAACATTAAATGCCATGTAACAAGATAAGAGGGATTATTTGTAAGTGCTGTGTAATTTCTCCATGCAGTGGCCACTTTGTTAGGTAAGCTGATTTATTAAATTCAAGCATCCTGCACCTCCAGACAGTGAACAGTGTGGCTGCAACTTTATATATGCAGCATGCAGAGTCAAGTGTTTCAGCAATTGTTCAGCTTGGCATTTACAGTAAATTGCCTAAAACATGCAATCTAACCTCTTTAAAACATGACATGAATGTCGATGGTAGTTCTAGCAACTCCAAATCATCCTCCTGGGACTTTCATGCACAGCAGTGTGTTCACAAAGAACAGAATGATCAACAAAAATCATGCAGGGTAACGCTTCACTTGTTGAGACATGAATAAAGTAGTAGTACACGCTTACCTAATGCATTTATTAACCAGTAATTGTTTGTTAAGTACCGATTCCATGGTCATTCATCAATCACTCATGACAGTTCATGGATTTTATGGGGAAACCTATATTAGTTCATGATTTGTTCTTAAATATTAAATGCGTTTTGCCCCCTCAAGTGCTCTTACCATTATTAACTAATTATTAACTGTTAACTAATATAGTGCCTGAATGTAATACATTCACTGTCATGACTATGAATGAACAACCATGGGATCAGTATGTAACACTTAGCTACTTGTTAAGTAAGTATGTACTACTACGGTATTCATGTCCCTTCAAGTAAAGTGTGGCATCATGCATTCCTACGTGCTCTGACCTGCTCAATCACATTTTTGTTATTAAAAACACACTGTTAATGAGAGAGGACAGATGCGAACAGCCAGACCTGTTAAAACTAACAGAAAAGTCACAAGTGCAAAAATAACACTTCATTAGTTCTTAACAACTCGTAACAACTCATATATTCTTGAAGTGGTTCACGAGGAAGAAGTGGATCCCAATATAGTGGCCACTAAATAAATATTTGAAATCATAGTGTATATTTGACATTAATAGCTATTTGAGTAAAACACGAATATAATGCAAATTACTGTGTGATATCTTTCAGGGAATGGAACGACTAAAGCTACATCTGTGATTCTCCACCAGCAATACAACGTGCGTGGCCTCAGACACAAGGGCGTGAAAGAGTTTTATGACTATGACATTGCACTTGTTAAGGTGGCTCAGCGTATTAAACTCTCTGAAAAAGCTAGGTGAGTTGACCTCTGTGACATGTGCCACCTCTGAAGCAGAGGTTTCTGCTCTGAAGGGTGTCTGTGTTTTTCTGGAACCTGCAGGATGGTAATGACATCATGTCCGTGGCTGATGCTAAATGATGCCCTTGGTAGTGCAGTGTGTGCAGGACATGAAGTTAGCCAAAACTGTTGTTGCTGGGCTGTCTTGCAGGCCTATCTGTCTTCCCTGTACAAAGCCATCAAGTCGTGCATTAAAAATGAGTCCCAATGTAACATGTGAAGAGCATGGTAAGGAACCGGCATTACAAAATGTATACCTTTCAGAATATCTATGACTGACATTATGAAACATCTATACAGAGACTATCAAGAGTTACTTCGATTCCGTTCAATTCAATCCAACCTGTATGGTTCATTTTCACAACATTACATTGTCTCCAAGCACTTTAAATTATCGCTGCATAAGCCCCCCTAGTGAACGAAACCAGAGGAAACAGGGGCAAGGAAAATCTTAATCATAGGAAGAAACCTTGGGAGGAACTCGACTCAAAGGGGGAGCCCATCCTCCAGGGGCCGGCACAGGAAGTCAGTAAAAGAAAGTCTCTTATATGTATTATGTGGGTACTAGAAAATATCTTTTACTAGTCAGTACTGGTCAACCCTTAGAGGCTCTGTGAAATTTAAAGAATTTAGTAAATACTAGCTAAAATACAGGGTGATGCAGTAGCTGACTGGTGTCCCTCTAAGTTTGGGTAACATGAATAGCGTAGTAGTACATGCTTACTTAACACATTAATTAACAAGTAACTCATTAGTGTGAATATATTGTCCATAGCATATGTGTGTACTTGCCCAGCGATAGACTGGAATCCCATCCAGGTTGTACCCCAACATTTGTTTTTCTACGCTAATGTGAACTGCCAGCTTTGCCAAACTGCGAGTGACACAGCAGGATGACCCAAATGCCTAAGAGACATAACCAAGCCTGTTTTGCTGTGGTAGCCGGTGCTCAGAAACATCCATCCCCATATAAATACAGTACGATGTTGGCTTACGGAGAATAGCGTGATAAAAAAAAAAGTCAAGGGTAGTTCCACATCTGAAAAGGCCTGAGTTATAGTGGTCAAAGGCGAATTCACAGGCTCATAAAAGAGCAGAAGCTCAGTTCAGCAGTGATGGGCAGAAAGGTATCTCTAAATACACAAACTATCTACCAATGAAAAGCTTCTATAGATTATCTAGATGTATAAGGTGTCCATTGAGTGTATACCTCTTCATGTTAAGGATTTGATTGTATTATCATTATGTCGAGAATTATACATTGTGAGATAAAATGCTATCATAGTTTCATCGATTACCTGTTAGTTTCATCGATTACCTGTTTCATCGGTTACCTGTTGCTTGCAGAAAAAGCCCTGCTCACTTTGGAAGAGATACCAGCCTTCTTTCTGACCAACAAAGACAATCAGCGCAAACAGGCGATCATCCATATTGGGAGCAAGGTGAGGATCCAGACACATTTTAACATTTTAACCCCCCCCCCCCCATCTTTTGAGACTGTTAGGTCACATTATACCAAATTTAATATCTGCCAGCCCCAGTGGCATCTGCAGCAGATAAAAAAACAAAGGCGGCAGTGTCAGCCAATGGGATCCCTAAATTATTTAGCTTGTCTTTCATTGGCAGAGGCCGGACTGCATAAAGCATGCAGCTGTCACCTTTTCACCAAATAACACAGCATCCTTGGAAGACATTGTGACAGACAGGTTCCTATGTACCGGTGGCTCAAAGCAATACGAGGACAGCATCACCTGCAAAGGTAACTAATATAGGATGTCCACCAGGAGCTTTATCATACTGCATTCTTTTATTAAAGTCAAACAATGAAACACTAAAACTATGGTTCAATATAAAACAATGGTTATTATGTAAGGGGGTGCAGTACTGGAAAAAAACTGAGACACCACAGCAACATTTTTTGTTTCACCCATTTCTCAATTCATGGGTGTGCATCTGTGAGTAATATTCATATTTTTGCAAACTGCAGCCTGGTTCTCCTCCATTTCTCATTAATGAAGGGCTTCTTCCTTGCTTTACTTGACTTCAGTCCTGCATCTAGGAGTCTGATCCTAATTGTCCTATCAGAGCACTTCACACCTGCACTTAATGTTTTCCATCCCTTTTGAAGGTCACTTGATGTCATCCTACGAATTAAGAGAAACCGTCGAATAAGTTAACAGTCATCCTTGGTATTAGACTGTCGCCTCCTCTCTCTACCTGGCTGGTTTGCGGTCGTTCCCAGTGTCTCCTGCTTCACCTTATTCTTGTGTCTAAGAAATTTTGAATGTGGAAGCAACCTGCTGCTCAGTGTAGCCTCTTGCCAGCAGAACCAGCATTAAACCAAGATTTAAAAATGCAAACTTGTTTAAAAACATAGAGTGGCCTCCAAATTGATTCTAGAGCTGTATATAAATATGCATTATATGGGCATTAGAAATATACTTTGCTAGTCAGTGCTGGTTTAAGGTGGACCCCATGCAAGATTCATGGCTGGAGCGTTGAGTTAATGTAGGGGTATTTTTTGTTGGGATTTCATTTGGAAAAGTGACATTACACCGGCAGTATGCTAAGCTGTCATTAGGGTCCCCTCAGAAGATGGCTGTCTATGTCACCTGTCGGACTTAGCAGTACAGTTAATAATGATCATTATGTGATGCTCATGTTTGCTTTTTTTAAAGGAGATTCAGGTGGATCTCTATTCCTTCGCAAGAGGCAACGTTATTTTCAAGTGAGACCTTTTCATTGCATTTAGAGGTGTTGTGAATCGCTCAAAATGAGCAATTCAGTGCAGTTTACTTAAATTAGATGGCTGAAATGTCAATAATAATAACAATAATAATAATAAAACACCTATGCTCAAAAGAATAACATGCATAAAAATTATGCATTTGACATAAAACTACGTTTGTTGAAATGTCAATTATTAATTATTCAATGGCAGCAATGTGCATGTTTTCATCAGAATGTTTCTCTTTGGGTCCTGCAGGTGGCAGTGGTGAGCTGGGGTACAAAGAACATATGCAAGGAGGGAGGTTCAAAAAGCAGTCCACCTGACAACGCCCGTGACTTCCACATCAGTATCTTCTCAGTGGTACCTTGGCTGCAAGAACATCTTGGTCAGGAGCTTGAATTCCTGCCAACAAGCAAATGAGGAAAATACAAAAAACATAATAGTACATAATATGTACATAATACAGGATTCAAGTATTTTGAAACTCAAATATGCATAATTCTGCCATAGTAGCCTGTGATTTTGCTTTGTTCTTTATCTTTGCCTTTAAGAAATAAATATATATATAGATGTATCTGTATCGGCTTTTATAGTAATAAGCAAAAGTCTTAGGCGGCTAGAGAAATTAAGTCTAAATAACATTTATGTTGCTGCAAAACTATGATTTTTAATGCCAATAAAAGTGGGTCAGGCTCCCCATCAAAATCTCTCCTAAAGTCATCCCAGTATTTGCAGTGATATACCCACATATTTAACTTGCTTGGCTAATCAACACCTTATGAAGTTAATTAACTTATTAAGTTATTTACTTAGGCGAGCTGGTGGTGAAAGTTACAGATACATATAACGGCTGTGTAGCAGTTAGCATTGTCGCCTCACACCTCTGGGACCAGGGTTCGAGTCTCTGCCAGGGCTCCATGTGCGTGGAGTCTGCATCTTGTGAAGCTTGTATCTTTTATATTGCATCTTGGATCTATACACCAGTCCCCACATAAAGTCCCTATTGCTTCCTGTCATATTTGTGCCATGTGGTTTGTTCTCATTTCCACAGCCTTGCACATATATTAAAATACTGTAAGGCCAGGGTTTCTGCCTTTGGTGTTAATGAGTCTTAGTGTGGACTGTGTATATATAATACAGGTCATTTAGCATATATGCAGTGGCGGACAAAGCACACAATTCCATTACTTGAGTCAAAGTATAGATACCTCCTGGTCAAATATCATTCCAATACACGTGAAAGCACTCTCCCAGACGTGCAATCTATAAATCACGAATGATCGTGAAATTGTGCGCAGCTGAATGGTTTTAGAGCTCGACATTTAAAAGCCCCCTAGGATATGAATGAGTTTGAATCAAAACCCAAAATGTCTGTGCGTGTCTATGTGCGTGCACATTCTAAGTGTATGTGTGTTGATGTGAAAGTGTGTGTATGTGTGTGTATATGTATGTGTAATTGTGTGTGTGCGCATGCGTGTATGTTTGTGTGCTGTGTGTGTATGTATGAGTGTGCAGGTTAACATGGAATGATTCCATTGAATAATAATAAGCTGCACAAAGAACAACATCAGCAAGGCTGAAATTGAGGTCCTATTGATGAAGGTGCAAATGTACCTTTCCAGTGGTGTTACCACTATGGATATCACATAAGATACTAGACATTTAATAATAGTCGTTATCAATACCAATGAAATTCCACGATTCTCAATACATAATTTAGCACCACGAAAAAAAAAGAGAAATTCATGTAAATTCATGGTGCAACTTATATAATATCTTGCATACATGTGTTAAGTGTAAATGTTAAATAAATGTATATGTTAAATATAAATGTTAAATGTAAATGTGAAATATAAATATAAATGATCCATCTAAATGAAGGACTCGAAAACTGCTTGTGACACTAAATACAGCAATTGGCCACGCCCCCCTTGCATGACGTCTGTATTTCCCATGGAGAAGAGCTCTATTCGGTCCCACTCAAAATGGGTCTGGGCGAATTTAAAAAAAAAAAAACAGCGCGATCCAGAGGGGAGTTCTATATTATGCTATGGTCTTGGTTTGAATCACAATCACTTCATTCACACACGTCATAGAACTCAGTGAAATTAGTATGTCGTATGCAGGGGAGTGGGAACGTGCATGAGGGAAGAATCGGGAATAAAACTGCAAACAGGATAAAGTGCAATAACAGGAGATGAAACAATGCAAAATGGCAAGTCAAATATATTCAGGGCGTATGTGTTTGTGCAGCTCTGGCTGCAGATAAAAGTGGAAACAAATATGCAAACATTACACATTAGTGTGTGAACTTCTCCATTTTTCTTGGCAAGCAACCAGATACTCATGGAGCAACGCAGTCTCCCTGGGAGCGGCTGACCGAGTGAGTTACTGTATAATAACAGCACAGCAATTAAAACGATCTAAAATTTACTTAAAAAAACACATTCAGTTAAGTGTAATCAATCCAGATTTGTTGTAATATCAATGAAAACAGGCGCAGCTCTGTAATAGCACAGAACAAAGTAATGGCCATTTCATCACGAAATTAACATAATGATAATATATTATAAACCATTAAAATATAACACACACATATATGTTCACATACAAACACTCATACATCCACACACAACAACACATTGTGGTGCTTTTTTGCATTTGGTAATGCTAAATGTGGAAACAACAAAACAATAAATTTATTTTTGCGTTATCACAGCAGTTATTTGCATTGTCTCAAAGCACTTTACAGCATCCCCACCCAAAGAGCACAGTGAACAAGCCATAGTCGATGTGGCAAGTAAAAACTCCCTAGAAGGAAGAAACCTTGGGAGGGGCCAGACTCAGAGGGGGAGCCCATCCTCTAGGGGGCAGCAGAGGAAGCCGTAACTCTAACCAGACTCAGAGGGGGAGCCCAGCCTCCAGGGGGCAGCAAAGGAAGCTGTAACCCTAACCAGACTCAGAGGGGGAGCCCATCCTCCAGGGGGCAGCAAAGGAAGCTGTAACCCTAACCAGACTCAGAGGGGGAGCCCATCCTCCAGGGGGCAGCAGGGAGAGTCAAATCAGAGAGTTGGCTAAGTGCCAAGTCACACTGTCTAAGTCATAAAAGAGGGTTACAAAGCCTGAAACATTATACAAACGACACTCCACATACGAGGACCTTCATATAAATGAAGTGGAGACAAAAGTACAATATTTGTCTTTCAAATGTAGTGGAGCAAAATTCATAAGTTTGGGGGGAAAAAAACGGTGCTTAGGTAAAGTACAGATACTCGATAAATGTACTTAAGTATACCTTACCCAAGCAAATGTAATTAGTAACTCTCCACCCTTGCATACATGAATCCGCTGCATCAAAAATACACCCTTTAAAGATGCACTAAGACTTTGGTTGCTTGCTTTGCTTGAGTTTATCAGACTAATCCTCTTGCTTGGTCGTTTGCAGTAATGCCTACTTGACCCCCCCCCACCCCCAAAGCAGGTATGATTAAATCTGAGCTGTGACTCAGAAACCACAAACTAGTTTCTCTTCAACAGTACAGTTTCACCGATTAGATAGGAGGTCCAACTGGGTCCCTGATTATATTTAACGGGCTAGCTATGCTGGATGCAGTGATTTATGTTTGATCCTAAGTTCTGGCCATAAATGCATGCTTACTCATGAGCAGTACTTTAGAAACCCTGCAAAGATCAGTGTAAGACCACCATGGACCAAAATCAGTAGTGGAGCTTTCTAAAGCTTTAAAGGAAGATGGGAGCACAACACCACCAGCTTTCTACCAGGAATTAGCACATTACATTGAAGCATTAAGGTCAAAGGTCAGTCATGGTGTTCATTTCTCAGAATGCACTCATTTGTTTATTTATTTATGTCCCCATATAGCAGATGAATAAATTACAATGTGCTGTTAAGGCTGTGAAATAATTCTATATTACTAAACCTTTATGTTATATAAATTGCATTTTTAAATATAAATTTAACAAATGTTCTCTCCATATCTGCTTGGGGTTGCCTCCAGGTTCTCTGGTGTCCGTGCACAGTCCAAAAAACATGCATGAATTGAAGTTACCAGATATCAATAAGCGTGACTGTGTGCTCTGCAGTGGGTCCTGGGTTATTCCCTGCCCTGCACCCGAAGCTTCCACTATAGACTTCAGACCCCAGTGACCCTGCCTAGGATGTGCAGGTACAGAAAATGGATGGACAACAAAACATTACGAAACAAGTCTGACCTGGTGCCCCTTTAATATTAAAACAGAGAACTAATGTTTGACTGATTACCACACTAGAATTTGTATGGAAAGACTTGAGATTTTTCCTTTTCTTCATAAATGTGAAAAAAGACAAATAATTCATTATTGTTTCTTTTACAATGAATTTAGCAAAAAGCTTTAAATGATCAACTATCACTACAAATGTCAATAGCAAGGTTATTTATTAAATATGGGACAGCCATACATACATAACAGCAATATATACAATAAAAATAACATTATTCATATATAATGCAATGTAAACTTAAAAAGCACAGATTGATTTAATCCTCAATTTGCAGGTATTCTGTTGATCGACATCTGCTCCCTCCAATCATGCTTACAGACCGCATTGTTCCGAACACCATTCCTCTGCTTTAGTAGCGGTCCTGAAATTAGTGCATGCATTTAACTCATTGACGTTTAAGGTTAAAGCCCATACTTACTGACTCAACTTCAAGTCGGCAAAAAGTCTCTTTCCAAAATATATGGCCACTTTACTGTGAGTCATGCATCAATCATACGTTTTTTTTAAAATAGATGAATAAATAACGCGTCAAAAATCAAGTTACAACAGGATAAATATACGTTGTCAGAGAACCTGAATAATTTGTAAGAACGTGACTGACAATGGCTTTAAGTTTGGTGGTCAGTTCCGTAACAGTCTATGATTAAAATCAGATGGAAAGCCACGTAAGGTCAAGCATTCAAAGGGATTGTTATCAACGTCAGATTTGCAGACTGCTCCGCCCGCTGCTTGTGTGAAGGCTTCTCGACATGCCAGGAATCAGTGCCAAAGAAATGTCACTTCCATGTACAGCAATGTAGAAGAAGAGAAGAAAATGACAGCAAACAGAAAAGGGCCTTAAATGAAGTTATATAAAATGACGACAATTATTATTTTACGGTATATTTGCAATGTTCATTCACCTTGAATTACATAATAATTGAACTACATAATAACATTACACATAATAAAATAATAACATAAATTCCCTAAGATACTTACAAATTCAGTTACTTGCAAGTGATATTGCTTATATGAAGAAATACATAATTACCATTAACTAAAGTTTTTTTTTCTCCATATAATGTCTAGTTCAGTTGAGTTACACCATTATATAATAATATAGTACTACATCCAACAAAAAACATCTATACTGTTAGTAACAGCAAATATAAATTGGATAAACTACATACAAACAGCATGGAAAAATATGCTCACAAACGTAGTATTTCATTCGGGTAAAAAAGTACAATTGCAGAGAGTAGCCAAAAAGGGCTAAATGGCTCTATCTGGCCTGTAAATTACTTAATTGGATTAATTAATCAGATCAGTATGGGATTATGACAGCTGTCTTTTCACAGCACAGCTCAGCTAAATGGATCATTTAATTTAATTGACTGTTAGTCTGAAATAAACGTCTTTTATTGTGGTGCCAAATTCTATGTGGGAGGGACTAGAAAGGCGCGGAAATGTGTTCCGGGCTAATCCAGCTAGAGGATTAGCTACAGTAATCGGAGGGCTCATAACACCTTTACTGAGTCGAGTTTAGAATCATCAACCATGATGTGCTCTGAGGCCCCTGAAATATGCGTACCCATGAATAGTGCTCCTGTACCATTCAGGATATTCCCCATCTTATGCCCTGTGTTAGCTGGAATAGGTTCCAGGCTCACATAGACCCTGAATCAAAGAAGCGGTTATGGAAGATGGATGGATGGTTGTGTAGACCAGTGTTTCTCAACCCAGTCTTTGGGAGCTCCCAGATGGTCCATATGTTTGCTCCCTCCCATCTTCCTGTTAGACAATCAACCTTTTCTGGAAATCTGGGAGGGAGCAAACACATGGGCTGTCTGGTGATCTCCGAGGACCGGATTGGGAAACACTAGTGTAGAGTATCCTTACACCACCTGACCGGTTTGGCCGTCATAAGCTTCTTCTATGTTTCTATGATCAACTTTAGAATGTTCTGAAGTTCAAGGCTTACATTATGGGCACCATCTCAGAATAAACAGCACTCATCCAGGTGTCTCCCATACTAATTACCTCCAAAGTTGGGTCCAAAGAGAGATGTGACTCTCACGTTTCACAGTTGATAAATCATTTACATATTCTTGTATATCTTAAGATTGTTTCCTACTTCTATATCCAGGTGATTATCTATAACTATCTACTGCTCACTAAAACAAGATATTAGTTGGAACCATTCAGAATTTTTGAGGTGGATGTTTTTTCATGATGTTGTGTTGAAGACCTTCAGAGTTTCAGTTCAAGATCAAGTCAAAAACCTGAACAACTGTGTCCGCTAGCTTACCCACTTGATCCAGTACAAGACATGTAAATTAAGAAAGACCAGAATGACCCAAAAACGTGAGAAAAGCCTATTAGAGGATTAGGCATGTGTCTTCCCCAGTGATTCGCCTTGCTGGATATTTAGCCTTAATGAGCAGAAGATTAATTAAAAGTTTTAAAGGGATAAGCCAAAATAAAGCAGAACACATGCTGCATTATGGACTCTCCCTTAACAGACACTTCCTAACCGACTAATGACATAGGTGTTGGTGTTAATCTTGCCAATGCTCCCAAGTGCAGTATAAGAAGAGGCTTTTCTGGTAGGCTGTCTGCCCAGCGATCCATGGAGGAGAGGGAGGAAAACTAGAAAGGGTACAGGAGACAAACAGAACCCCAGTGATCGAAAAAGAACGTCACTAAAGAGACACAGTGCCATTAAATTCAGATCTGACTCTCGTGGTCTTTGGATATGGCGGACAGGGTGATGTTTTCCGCTAGGCGACACCACGAGGAGGAAACTACGAGGGAGGCGATCTTTATCTACACCAACAGCAACAACACTAGAGGTGAGACGCAAATGCATGGCAACGGGATTGTAATGTAATACAGTACTTGGCAAAAGCCTTAGGCAGTCAAGAGAAATATCTAAAGCTATGTGTCTGGATAGTACATGCACATTTGATGAGAACAAAAAACACAATTTAACATTTAAAAGCATTCCACAGACAAGGGGAAATGGAAATGGCGTGCATTCAAACACGACAGGCAACAGACAAAATTGTTTTTGTGCTTAGAATATTATCATTTAAAAACTCAAAAGCTCAAACACTTCACAAAACAAAACTCTATTAATATTGCTTACACTAAGTGTAACTTACATAATTATATCTATTGTACGGTCTGTATAAAACAGCAATATTCGATCCTGTTCCTGGAGATACCCCTGCCAGAAAGTTTTCATACCAATCCACTCTGCAATAAACTTGCTACCTTCATTATTAGCCTGTTAAGGACCATCTGAGCCTTATTACTATAGGGTTGGACTGAAATCATTCTGTCAGGAACAGGATTGAGAACCACTGCTTCAAGTAGGGGAAAAGCCATGTTCTGTGTGCAGGTTTTTGGAAAAACCACTGGGTCAGCTGTTCCAACCCAAGTGTGAAAACTCTTCAGCCAATCAGACCTCTAATTAATAATCTAATTAGGGAATTGCAGGAAAAAAGACCCCAATGACACAAGTCAGTTGACTTCTGAGAAATTTTAGGAATAGAGAACTTTTAGGAAGAATTTGTAAAAAGACATTGATCCATTTTCCATGACTACATATCTAGTACAGGGTCATGATGAACTGGCAGTTGAGCTCAGATAGTGACATCACAGGGCATGGACTCACACAGATTCTCACAAACAGGCTACTAGAGACGCCATTTTGTGTCATTGCTCGCTTTTGAACTATAGGAGGAAACCCTTGGAAATACGCAAATTCCACATGGACAGAGATAGAGGGGTGTAAACAGACACCAGAGTTGGGGCCATTCCGGAATGCATTCATCAGTTCTAATCCAAATCAGGAAATGGAACTGTGGAGTTGGAATTTAAATTTCAATGAAATTCAAATTCAATTCCAGTTCTGCCCCTCATAGTTTTTTTCCCCAATCCCAACTCCAGTTCCATTTCCTGAATTGGATTGGAATTAATGAATGCATTCAAGACATGTAAAACGTCCAAAAAAATCATTTGGTCAGTAAAAATACAGCTAGAAGCCATTTCTTGACTTACCTCCTCCTTAATTTTTTCATAGATCCCTTTGTGGGGCCCAATTACCACATTGCTCCACGATGGGTGTACAACGTCTGCACCGTTTGGATGATCTTTGTGGTCATTGCTTCCCTCTTCACCAACGGCCTGGTGCTGGTGGCTACAGTCAAGTTCAAGAAACTCAGGCACCCGCTCAACTGGATCTTGGTGAACCTGGCCTTGGCTGACATAGGGGAGACCATCCTGGCCAGCACAATAAGCATCATTAACCAGATCTTTGGCTACTTCATCCTGGGACACCCCATGTGTATATTCGAGGGGTACGTCGTCTCTGTCTGCGGTGAGTGGCTCTTTTTCTGACTGCGAGGATTTGGTCAGGGTCACATTCTTCTAAAATTGCTATATTGAGTGTGTGATATTCTTTTCCCTTGGCTATAAATATATAAAGAGACAAAGACCCATGGAAGAGCTGCAACAGTTATGGAGTAAATTATTCTACTGAGTGTCGAAGAATGAATATTACAATGCTGAAAAAAAATCACCTTTAAAAATGAAATGACAGACCTAAAATTCTTACGTCTAGACTGCGTGTGAAGCATAGTTTTGTGTTCATTATATGTAATAAGCATCCTGTTTGAAGGTGAAATGGGAAAGAAATTTAAAGATTGGTATGCAAGAAAAGAACAACTATTGGTCTTATGGTGATTAGAATTGAGAGGGAGTCCAAAATGCCAGGTCTTATTAGTGTAAGGTTATGATGCTTTTTAAAAGTGCGCCTTCGCATAACAAAGTTGAGATAGACTCAATCAATACTTCTAAAGTTTGTTTTATAGTCCAAATACTGTCACACTTAGAGGGGACACAATGTAGTAATGCACCCTTACTTAATGCATGAACTAACCAGTAACTAAGAGATAGATATATGCTGATCCCATGCTTGTTCATCATTAATCAACCAAGACAGTTTATGTATTCCATTCAGGAAATAGTTTCTGAATGGAATAATAATTAACTAATATAGCTGCTGCACAGAATACGACTTGTCGTAATTGATTAATTTATTTTGGTAAATTTATTAAGTAAATGTGTACTACTACATTATTTGTGTCCCCTTAAGTAAAGCTTTACCACAGAAACCTTATTGAGTCCAATACAATAATTAATGGTTCATTTCATGTGGTTCAGTATTGTAAGATTAATCAATCGAGAGCGTAAATCAACCCCAATTTGCCTGCACAGGCATTGCAGGTCTGTGGTCCCTAACGGTGATTTCCTGGGAGAGATGGGTGGTGGTGTGTAAGCCCTTCGGAAATGTGCGGTTCGACGGGAAATGGGCCACGGCTGGTATCATCTTCTCTTGGATCTGGGCCATCCTCTGGTGTGCACCTCCCATATTTGGCTGGAGCAGGTATTGCTGAGACAGAACACATTTAAACATTTTAAACAATATGGCAAAAAACTGGCAAAGCTTTTTGCTTATATTTATACAATAACAACCATTGCTGGGGAAGGTTGACATTTTTAGTTATCATATTAAATGCAGAGGACATTAGAAATGTTGGTAACACTTCACAAGAGGGGACACAAATACATAATAATAACCGTTACCCTTGAAATACATATTATGAACAAATATAGTTGCTCCTTGCCATAAAAGATGCACTGTGATTCATTAATGAATTCCCTTGTGCTATTTTACTTGTTCCTTCAGTAGTTCACAAAGGTTTACAGAATTAACATATACAGTAACAAATACAGTAATTACTTGAGATAATAGATGTCCCAATGTATTAATGATGAACAAATATGAGATCAGTATGTATCTAATGACGTAGTTAACGGTTAACACAAAAGTAATAGCATAATACTACATTATTTGTACCTTAAAAGTAAAGTGTTGCCTAATTTTGTGATGTTATTATGCTATTCAAATCCAAAGCGAAAAGGTGATTGTTGTTCGTTTAATCCTTTCTTCAATCAACAGTAATACCTGCCTGTTCTCCTTTTATTCAGGTACTGGCCCCATGGACTTAAGACTTCCTGTGGGCCAGATGTCTTCAGTGGCAGCGATGACCCCGGAGTGAAATCCTACATGATTACGCTGCTCTTCACGTGCTGCATCCTACCGCTGGCCATCATCATCATCTGCTACATCTTTGTATGGTCGGCCATCCACAGCGTAAGCAGAGCTGCCACTGATGAAGCTAATTTGCCATCTTTACAGTACCGTCGAAGCGACGAATACACCAGCTCTGAACCAGCACTAACTAATGGAAAATGGATAGCCAGCAGGAATAAGATGACAAAATAAGACAAAACGGTACCAGGCAGGAGACCTAGACAAAGAATGTTTAAAGTTGTTTGATTATCTGTATAGTAAGGAAATGTTTGTTCAGGGAAAAAAAAAAACAATTTAACATTAGGACATACGTAAATTAACTTCCAAGAATTTCTTTTCTCTAAATAGTTACAACTTTTTGGAGGGCTAGTTGAACACTGCTTCAGCTCCCAAACCTCTCTCTCCTTGAGAGCACCTCAGCTGTTCCATGTATTTGTTCAATTTCACCACCAGCTTATTAATTAGCTAGTTTTTAAATAGGCAACAAGGTCTTGATTAGCCATACAAGGTGTGCTAGTGGTCAGGTTAAAAAATATGAACTGGTGCATTGGATGGTCGCTTCAAAACCTGTGGTGACTTTAGGAGAGGTTTTGAAATAGCTAAGCTGGCACACTTTGACATAAATCATAGTTTTAGACCAACAACATAATCATTTAAACATTCTTTGTCTATCACTTTTGCACACTACTGTATATTGCCTGAAAATGCTAATGATACTGAATCTACATTTACTAGGTTCTGCAAATTTGTAATTTTCTACCGAATGATTATCACCTGCGGAGTTATGCATCACGAGTTAATCTGTAACAGGGGATCAAAAAGTGGACATAGTTGTGTGGTATTCATAGATGATAAAAAAAAAAAAAAAGAAACGGATATTACTAACTTCAGAACTGCGAAAAAAAAACTCATCTGCTCCACTTTGGTGCACCATAGGTGGCCCAGCAGCAGAAGGACTCGGAGTCCACGCAGAAAGCGGAGAAGGAGGTCACCAGAATGGTGATCGTCATGGTCGTGGCCTTTGTCGTCTGCTGGGGCCCCTACGCTACCTTTGCCACCTTCTCCGCCTGCAGCCCGGGCTATGCCTGGCACCCGATAGCGGCGTCATTGCCCGCCTACTTTGCCAAGGGTGCCACCATCTACAACCCAATCATTTACGTCTTCATGAACAGACAGGTCAGTCTGAAGGGCAGGTCAAACTTCACCAACATGTACTGGGTCAGGTTTCCAAATACAAACATCCATTGATTGATTTTGACTTGCACCTGCAAAAGAATCATAATGGGAGATTTACGCAGTAATTTCTTTCATCTTTCTTAGGAAAAAAATGAATAATTCGTCCGTGTTTGTTGTTCTCTTCTCCACTTAGTTTCGTAACTGTATCCTGCAACTTTTTGGTAAAAAAGTAGAAGATGGCTCTGAGACAACCAGCAGCAGTACTACAGAAGTCTCCACTGCCTCCTAGTCCCATATCCTCGACCCACCATGGTTCTTTACCCAGTCTCACAACATGGATGTGATGATAATGATGAAGGAGCTCATACTGAACTCAGAAATCATTTGCGTCTCACTGTTTAAGGATTATCCAAATCATTAGCTGCCATCCAAGGAATTCCATTGTGGCACTAATCCAACAGATCAGAAAACGTCTGTTTCAGGAACACATATTTAACCCAGAAACCAACTGTAATTAAAAATACTTAAACAGTAGTGTACACGATCAATCATAATCAGTATTTAAAAATCCATACCACTAAAATTAAGAAACGTGGTACATTCCCTGTAACTCAGATGGGGCAATGCCGATCACACCTGTAGTTTCATTGATACTGTTTTGATGCATTTCTTCAGTTCCAGATCACTGGTACTTGAAGTTTCACCGAGAAGAACATGAAGCCATAGATAAAATCAGGGTAAAAGTGAATGTGAAGTGAATATATATATATATATATGTGTGTGTCTATGAGAAACATTTTTATCTACCAGAGGAAAAAATCATTACCCAGCTAAGACCATTCAGTCAGTGTACTGATTTCTCAAGCCAAGTACCAGGACTTTGAGTATCAATACCTTGCTCTGAAACTAGCTAGACATGAATGCAAATTAAAATAATAAAAAAAACTATATAATAGCTGCCAGTATGTATATGTTATGGTATTTTTTTCTAAAGCAATAAAATGGCAAGAAATTAAAGGAAAAAAAATAGTTTCTGTTTTGCCCAATGGATTTTTCCCTGGACAGCAAGACAACCTGCTCTCAGGTCTACAGGCCAGCGTTCCCCTCATACAACAAGAGCTAAATACCTTAGTCGATACAATTGATCTGATAACGGGATTTTAAGCAACACAATTATGTTCCTTCACAAATTTCACACTTGCCGCAAATGTCCACCAATGAATGTCCTTTTTAAGCAACACAGTACAATTGGCAAATCACAAATCACTTTACATGCACTGGTCTGGGATGGCCAACAACTACTGGCTCAGAGTAATATAAAGACAATCATGTAGGATGAAGTGCAAAGCATGCAGAATATCCCCCAGATTCCAAACCGTGCAAACAGTAGAAGCTCAGACCTTTCGTCTGTTTTGCCATTTCATTGAGAATGATCTGCTTGCTACAGCCTCATATGACTCATATGGAACTATGAACCAGAGAATTAACAAATACTGTTGAAAGGCAAATTTATTTCAATTTATTATCATTATACAGCAAAAGACAGATGGGCAGTCTTTTCCCCCCAAAGTAATTTCGAGAATCTTATAAGTAACAGAATCCATGTGATTTTCTAACAATTTGTTTTATCTGCCATTACTGTGCTGAAGACTTTAACAATGTTGCCTTCTCTCATTATAAAGGGAGTCCTATTCTAAATACTAAAATGCTGACTAGCTAGAGCAGGTAGTGTTCAGTCCCCTAAGGGCATTCTCTTTCTTTTGGGTGGAGCAATAAAAATATGCACCAATCACCCTTCAGAAAACTGCCTATAGAGAGCCTCTGATTTGCTGTCCGGGAAACTCGGGACAAAGTGTATTTGCAGGATCTCAGAAAAACCCTCAGATAGACTTGGTGCAACAAATTTGTTCCTGCAAAGAGAAAAGAAAAATCTGTTGATGAACTGGCTCAGTAAATCAGAGGAAACACTTATATAGATAATAAACATTACAATATCATCAATTAAAGATCAAAAGCTATTCCTGTCAATGCCTAATTACCCTAACAGAAATGCCCTTGACGTTAATGACATAATGTTGCCAATTCAATATATATTGATATCCAACAATTATCCAACAATGAAGGACAATGGCCATTTTGCATTTTGGTCAAAGCTTTAACTCACTTGTAGCTGTGAAAGATCATGTCGTTCACAGTGGCATGTTTCTGCTCGGATGGCATCATCTCACGGAACTGCGGAAAACAAAGCAGCACGAGATGAGTCGGACACGTCAACAGGGGGCGTGTGTGAGCACTGGCAGGACTGGGTCCAGTAGGGATACCAACCCTGTTGTTGTGTTTGGCCTGTTCCAAGGTGGCTGAGAAAAGGAAGCAACGACAGGCCACTCCCATCTTCTGACAGACATCCACGTACCTGAAGGCAATGAGAGAGACATAGCCGATGGTGAGAAGGAGGCCAGGGCTGCAGAAACAGACAAAAACGTCCCATGAACAAACAAAAAGAAATGCGAAGGAGTTCTGTAAGGTACCGTTTGCGGGATTCAGGGTCTGGGTTGGTGTTGTCCACGGCGACACTGCGGCCCTCCTTCAGAGCACGCTCACAGGCTGAGACGCAGTTCTGCCACGACCCCAACGTGTCCTGATGGTGGTGGTGGGGAGCAGAATCATTCAATCAACGGCATGCCACAAAGTCACTTTCACCATGAGCCTGTACTGGATTAATTATGGAGGACGAATATATGTGTTATTCCCAATGTATTCTAGAAATGCCAAGTCAATGGCTGTTATTTGAAAAAAATGAACGGAGAAAAAAAATTCCTGGAACTCCCAGTTTCTCAGGTCTATGCTGAAACTCTTTGCTGAAGTCAAAAACATTTCAGGAATATGATACCCATTGCCTGACATGACTGAGAATAATATCATGTAACTGGGTATCTTGAGTTGCACTGCATTATAAAATCTACACATAAAATCACACCATAATAGTATATCACCCCTCCCCCGCAGCGACACAGTAAACATCAGGCTGCCGACTGTCACATTGCTAGCTGATTGGTAGGATTCTGACCAATGGCGCTTTAAAGAACACAGCCCTGATACGTTTGTGTGCGCACTTGGACACTGCAGAACACTCCCTCACCCTGTTCACGTATACATAGCCCTGCGGAATGATGTGTTTCTGGAAGAAAGTCGACTTCCCAGCTAGGAAAACAAATGAAGAAAACGTCACACCAGGGCAGGAGGAGAAGACGACCTCAACATCACGGCAATCAATAAGATTAACATATTAATAAGATGTTAAAAACCTACAAGCAGGAAAACCCACTGCGACGATCACTTCCTGCTGAGTTGAAGTGAGTGTGGCGTCAGGTGGGTCATACAGTCGGCCGTTCGGGTCACACGCCCTCTGAGCAGAGTGACGAGAAGCATGTCAGGTTGCACACCAGCGGCGCTGGAGTAGTGCTTCGCTGTTTACAGGTCCACACCCGGAGCTTACCGGGTCATAAGGAGGCGAGCTGTAGGGGGCGACCTTCCAGCCCAGGAAGAACTCCTCTGGAGTATGAAACTGCAGCCCAATGTTCAGGGCAAACTAGCAAAAATAGACAAGAATGAAGTCCACCACAAACTGACAACTAGCAAGGTGAAGGACCACTTCACTAGAGCTTATAGTCTTCTCCGCGCCGGGGACATGGTCTGCAGTAAAAACAACCAGACAGATAATGGTGACCATAGCAGTGTGAGATGTTCTAGCTTTGGCGTCTCTTACCAGTCTGTCACTGCAGGAGAAATCTTTCTTTTTTTTGCCTGGTGCCCAGTTGGCTGGTCGCCCAGCGGCATCTGCAGACAATCATCAAAGAGTAAACTCTCTTCTTTTAGAATAATGCCATAATGCCTTTTTGTGCTGTCATCAACCAATCCCACAGCTTACTCCTACACTGAGCTCTTGGTTTTCTTCGCACTGATGTTGACATTGTTAGATTGTGACAGCAGGCTGCCTTACCTCCAACGTAGAAGCTCTGGCCTTTCTCAACTGCTATGCCATCATTGGCCTGATACGGGGGAAGAGGAACGTAAAATTTCATGCATCAAAGGTGTAACCAGCTGGACCGTCTCACATCCAAAGCCTGGAAATGCGTGGGAGTCTCTTACCTGTTTACACAGGTGGTCCCACATTCCCAATACTGGCTTCCTATAGATCCCAGGGCCGGCCGCTACGAATACCTGGAATGTCGACATTACGGGAGAAATCCCAAAAGTCATCATAAACATGTATCACTTCATTTTGATAAATGCGACGAACGTCCACATATCAGTCAAAGCTAAATTTGCTCTGAACCTGAACTGGCAGCTCCAGCGTTCTCAGCACATCCTCCACTTTGGACTTAAAAACCTCAGGCCTCTGCTTGCCCCGGGCGATGCCCAGCTGATTGGTGAAAAACACCACCTAGTGGAGAGTGACAGAAACACAAAACGTCTATTCAGTGTCACTCTCGAAAGGTCTTCTCTTGACTGCTGGAGATGACCGTTAGCGTGATCCTTAGGAATATTTGACAGCTAGATGATTAGATGAGACTGATGAGGGAAAGTGAAGGCACCGCAAAGGTACTAACCTTATAACCGTCCTTTATTAGATTAGCCAATTTGGGCTTAATCTCAGGGTACAGAATCCTGCAGGTGGAAAAAGACAAACAGTCTAATAATGAAAGTGGCCAAGGGGAACACAAGAGACAGGCCACTCAGCAGACCCACCTCCAGTCATCTGGACTTGTTGGAAACACTTTGCCTGACTTGGTGGTGATGATGCAGCCGTCAAGATCGAAACCTGCAATCTGGACATAATGAACTTCTGTTCAAACACATGTGACCTACTAACACAGCATTTCCCAATGCAGTACTCAGGGACCCACTGGCAGTCTACGTTTTTTGCTCCCAGAACAAAAATGGCGACTGTCTGGCGGGGAGTGGGGCAAAAATGTGGACTGTCGGGCAGGGAGTTGAAAGAGAGCAAAAATGTGCACCATCTATGGGACTCACCTTTTTCCTGCCAGTAACCCCCTTAGCAGTGAAGAGCATTAGGTGTCCAATCTGTTCCCATTGGTCGCGGGAGCAGGGCGAGGCAGACCCTGCCGTTTCCGTGGTGCCGTGGCAGGAACTTGCACTTTCTGCTATCTCTTGTAGCCTCTTCAGCTTCTCCTCGATGAGGCTCTCGGTTTCCTCCTCCCCACTGGACGGCTCGCTCTTCCGCGTTCGCTTAGCACTGAAGTCGTCATCTTGGCTGGAAGGCCTCTTGACACTCTACGTGATTTCGGGTAGTTAACTTGCTTTGTTTTTTTATTGCTCTACAAAATAATTTCATGAATTCTCCTAGAAATGTTTCCAGATGAAATTCTGCCGAGTAAAATTTCCAATCGTACAGGCAGTCCCCAGATTAAGAACGTCCGACTTATGGACAACTTATACAATTATATTAAAAATACAGGTTAAATAAAATGGTTAGTAATAACGACCGTATGCACTACATTGTAACGCTGATGGAAACATTGTGCAGCTTCAGCATTTTGTCGGCTCAAAGTGCAGTACAGCACCATATGTGGTTTCTTTTATCATTACAGTATTATTATTATTA
>JAABNY020000035.1:8701843-8718661 GCA_015164015.2 Brevimyrus niger
TTCAGCATTTTGTCGGCTCAAAGTGCAGTACAGCACCATATGTGGTTTCTTTTATCATTACAGTATTATTATTATTACTACTATGAATCGTGTTATTTTTCCGACTTACCTAAAAATTCAACTTAAAGATAGACTTAGGCAACGGATCTTGTTTAGAACCTCGGAACTACCTGTACATCACAATCATAAAATTACTTTTGACATATTATGCTCAAGTCCCCCACAGTCACATTTAAAAATAAAGTAAACTCTTCGTAATACTTAAAAATCACTAATCAACATTGATCTTCCATAGACAGCTATCCAGATCAGGGTTCTCCCAATAAGCACAAAGCCGGGGACACCCAGGCAATGGAATATGTGAGGAAACATGCATGAATTCGGGAAATACAAGCAAACCCCATATACTTGGGGTTCAAACCCCCCAGCACCAAAGGGACAATGCTGATGGTTTCATCATTAAACCCCTGTGCCAAGTCTGAGGCTGAATCAAGGTGAATGGAAAAACAGAATATTTTCCTGTAGCTTGGTTTGGGATACCTTTTTAGGAGAAGGACTAAAGAAATCTCGAATACTGCGCTTTTGGCCCTCTCTGTGAGGTTGCTGCTTGCTCATCTTCACTTTTCCCTTTGGAGTTACAGGCGAGGAAATTCCATTGGGGCTGCCAGAGAAACGCACGGTGAAGGGGTAACTTTGATTGACGAGGTAGAGTGTCACTCCTTTTGTCAGGCACCCAGAATTCCCCCTACCCAGGGCATGCGCATCCAGGGAGGAGGGGTTTGGACCAAGCTGTGATTCGCAGACATGAACATGGGAGACAAATCAGGGCTGATGACTGACTCATTTTAAATAATGCATAACTTTCATATTTGCATTTATATACTATGTATATGGCACAACACTGATTTAGAGGGTTTTATTTCTAGGTACCTGTGTCACAATCACTGACTGTTCTTCATAACGGGCCACCAGCTTAACTGTGGAAGAAGACACCCCGATAGAAATTAACATTGGCTGATTGCACTCATGAGCATTTGCTTACGTGAAGATCCAAATGAAACTGCTTGCTGGTGAACATCCTCGGGCCCACAGTCACAGCACAGACTCACCCTGGTGCCTCGAGCACTTCTTGTCGGACACCCTGGAATCCAGGCCCCTGCCTAAGATTAACGCCCGTCCATCAGCCAGCGGCACACTGGCTCCTGACTCACTAACCAGCATGCACTGCATCTAAAAGTGGACAGACCAGATTCCAGTAGACTGTGACATACTTGTGAAAGCTGGAAATACATTTTTACGTTTTGGTGGTGAATCAAACACAAACAATAATTAGGTAATTTGATCTATAGGACAAATATTGCAAGAGATTAATTTTTTTCATATACGTTATAGTTCTTGGTCGGTTATTCCTCTATTCTCAGTGGTTCTCACTTTGAACTTTATACATTGCCCTTAGTCCCTGTCTACTCCATTGAAAGTCTTTCCCTGTCTTTGATCTTCTTGTCTTCATCTCATTCCACCCGATAACAGCTTGTTTAAAATCAAACATCTCTGACTAAACAAAGCCAGTTCAATTTATAGGCTGTTTTAAATTAACTTGATCTGTTCTTTATCCTACAGTTGTCTAAATTCTAAATTCTCAGACTGCGATGATCCAGAGCTATCAGAGAAGGCATGGAAATTGAACACCATACCAGTCCACCAGCAGGTACCCAGACTAATACGTATATGGTAATGCAAGATTACCAGTACCTCTTTCATGCCTTCAGAAAAAAAATGATGAACACCAGGAGGATATTCATGCACACATATAGCTGGGTTAATTATCTGTTGATTAGGCTTATTTTACTGTTACTACGTTATACTCCGAATCTGATTATAAAGTGCCAACTATTATTACAAGTTACCTTTTGAGGATATGTAGTATTTCGTCACAAGTTTGGTTCATGCGCCGTTTCCCCACAATGCAAATCAAACTTTCGATTAGAGAATGACTGTTTTTAAGTTCAATATTCAAATTGAATAACCACGTTTCTAACCTACAGTTTTCTGCGTAACGGATACGCCGAATACTGAGAAAATCCAAAAAAATGAGATCATTTATAGCTTGAAAGATAAAGAGACAATCTGTAGTCATATAATCCGTATATATAATATATTTTTATAACACATCTACAACCCTTCTATTTCCAACCAAATGATAAATACAAAAGTCACCATTTCGTGAAATGGTAACTATACTTGCTTTTTCAAAAAATGCGAATTAATTCTACTAACATGTTTAAAAATATTATCAGCCAAATATGTAACAGGAGAGCCAGATCCTATATTTGGCTTCACATTCGATCACATTTCCAAACAAATGTACTTTGTTTTTGTCCAACTATTTTAAAATACGTTTACTCACCGTATTAGGTACGTCACGGAAACAATTCCCTGTGATATCTGAGACCTCAATATTATGGTTCCGACGTAAGGCATTAAGTTTTAAATAGTGTATTTTCTATTTTAAAAAATTATTTCAATTTATAAACTTTGTAATAAAACACACATTAGTTGTATTACAAACCGTCGGGTGTTTTTACTCTTTTACGCAGAAGTTTACATGACGTTTGTTAATTTTAGGTTATATTTTAAAGCACATATTAACAGCTACTTATATGCAAAGTTACCACAACATATGTACTTTATTACAAGATGGCATGTGACAACCTGCAAATAATGTAATGATAATTCATTATCAATGAGACTTGCTTATCTCTTATAAGACAACAATTAATCGGCGGTTTTCCGGTCAATGACTTAAGATGTTTTGTCTGTCTTTCTGTTAAGTACTAACGTGCACAATGCACACTACATTGTTAGCATCAGCGTTGTAGTGTTTATACCAGTGTCCAAATTCTTTTACAGTGAGGGCTACTTATTTATAGAAAATACGACAGTATTATAATTGCGATCGACTAAAATGCCTTTGTGATCGAAGGCTGGGCTCTACTGGTTTACACCATTGATCATCGCAATCGCATCTGTTAGGATGACATCACGCAAATTAAATCGATTAACCAAATATAATAAGACTTATGCACTTGTAACGTGTCTTAAGGCTAATCCAGAAACACCTGTGTTTATCATAACAACATCACATTGCTTGGCAAGTACTGAAATCCAGGTCCTATTGTATTGTTTATTGTCCCCTTGCACGCACGCCAACACCACCCCACTGCGAAAACAGGTGTATGCCTTAACAGTCACTGGAGTCTATAGTCACCTAGTTGAAGCAGCGACGTAGAACAGAGTTTGCTAGTGCTCCCCCCCAGGTCGTACTCCCCTCAGCTTATTCGATCTTTTTGGTGTTTCCCACCTATTTTGTCCCCCAAGAACTGCTGAATAGGATTCCTTCTTACGGCAGGTAATGCAAGTTAGTATGGCGGTGACAGGTAAAATGTGAAAAATCAGGAAGCAACGTTCCATCAGTTATGGTCGTTGTTGAGAATGCGTTATGGAGACTCCTGATGATTTTTTAGACTAGCAAATGTCTGGCAGATTTTGAACACAATAACTATATTTGTCGTAGGAAATTCAGGGATTGGTAACCCTGATCCTGAAGTGCCAGTATCCAACGGGTTTTCTATCCTACCTGGTCTTTGAAGAACCACAGCTGATCTCAGGCAGATGGCAACTCATCAGGTACAATAGAAAATCTGCTGGATGCCGGCACTCCAGGATCAGGGTTGCCTATCCTTGGTACAGGGTCTCCAAATGAGTCGGTTCACCTGCAAATTCATGATAAATAAAATCAAAATAGACAAAAAAAATAGATTTTATAACCCACACTAGGTCTAATTACCTTTTGCTCTAAAATCACCAAAAAATTGTATCTCCATGCATTTATTACTAATAGGCAAAAACAAGAGAGAATTGAAAATCTGTGGTTGAAAACCTACATTTCTCTCTGAGCTACAGGAATTTGCTTAAAGATCATTATTAACGTGAGAATGTTGCAGTTACACAGACTGACACAAATTCTGTTCAGGCATCCCTGATGAACAGTAATCATATAAAGGGGAATTTATTTATTTATTTATTTTGCAAGTCCTAAATTAAGTCTAACATCTTTTAAAGTGAAGATGCATTAGATAATTGGGTCTCCAATGGGTCCAAGCCATGTTCTCATTATTTCACAGTTTCATATGATAAAGTAATTATGTCTAAATATGATAAGTACCCTAGTGACAAGTCAGTCAAACTGGGAATGCTGGAAGGTACTGTAATCAACATCAGGGACTGATAAATGATGTAGGACAGTGATGGCCAATCTTATGTGCAAAGGGCTAGTATGCAGGTTTCTGAGATAACCTTTAGGTCAGCTGTTCAAACCCAGGTTTATTGACTCTTCAGGCAAACGGTCCTCTAATTAGTAATCTAATTATTGAGTTGCAGCAAAAACCTGCATACACAGCGGCCCTTTCTGGATAAGACTGGCCACAGTCACAATTTGCTATAGGTCACAATTCTGTTTGATAACCCTTTTTCTTTTCAGGTTTTGTGAGTACTATTTGACTACATTTTACCTAATGTCACAGCAAATTTGAACTTTTCTTTCATATGATGCTTTAAAATGATTACATTTCTCAATTAAAAAAATAATCAGTTCATTTTTATCTTAGAAAGAAATTATTCCCCATTGTTGATATTTAACAGACAATTTCACAATTACAGGCACATTCTGTGTTTGGAAATACTCAGCAGCTTGTTTTGTCATTATCTAACCAAATATTGTGATTATTGTTTAAATATTGTTTAATTGAATGTTGAGTTCAGTTTGTTTATAATGTACCACATACCTGTATATGAAATAAATACCACAACTTCCATAAATAATAGACGTGGTTATATGCAAAAAATAAACATACAATATATTAATGAATAAAAATTAAAATCATGTAGGCCTAGCTACTTAAAACTTAAATTAAAACTACCATATGCATTTGTTATAATCTTTGTTTTATACTTGTTTTTACTTGACAATATATTTCTGTTCCCTTACTTTTTAACTTAAATTATCCTCTCAATAAAAAGAACACTACATAGCATTAATAGTTTTATGCTTAAAAATTTCTATCACATCTTCCTATGCCTCTGAATTGTCCCATCTTCTGGAAAATGTAATAATTAAACAACTTGCTCTACCCCAAAACAAAATAAAAGGTATTTGTTGGTATTGTTTCCTCTGCAACACACCTACTACTGTATTTTAAAAATAAATATATAAATATTTTTTAAAAAAAAAAAACATAAAACAACCCTCCCCAGTAGAATTTCCCTTTCTGTGGAACATTGTGTGTTCAGCAAGCTCCTTTATTGCGTAAGTAGATAATTATGTTTAATGTTATGATTTTTCTTGGCCTGAATTTCATGAGTACTAGCCTAACAACCATGGATTTTTGGTCGAATATTTATGGGCTAATATTGCAGCTGAAAACTACTACGTACCGTATCCGTATATTTTCTAAATGTCGAAATTTATGACATGATCGAGTACAAACAAATATACTTTAAAATATCTTCACATTTGAAGAACACGAAATAATTATATTATAACGTTATATATAGGCCTGTATCATAAAGTTTCATTTAATTTAAATTGGCTTCAAATAAACTTGACATTCTCGTATGAGTCCTGAACATTGTTTTACTAAATCAGCACAAGATACGTGATATACGTTTCCGGCTGTAGTGACTGATTTGGTGTCATGCTGCTGACTTCATCATTATGTGCGAAATTGTACAGCTGGTCTCGGATCAGTTTTGAAATGTATAATGACTCTACTATATCCTCGAACTACGCCATTGACTTCCACTACGGCGTACTCAGGCAGGAATATGAAGTAATCATCTGCTAACAGATCACAGAAGAAAACGCAGTTGAATGTAAGTAGTATGGGGTTTGATAGATGAAAAAATTGGGGCCTTAAGTTTTTTTCCATGTAACACGTAGCTATAAGCGAAACCGCTGTCAAATGTAAAAGTTACGGTAACTTAGCATACTAACACGATACTGTTCATGATAGCCTCAAAGTTATTCCCACCCTTAAAAAAGAAAAACAAGCTAGAAAAAAATAATTAAGCTTGTTTCTATTGACTTTATTGTAATTTCTTTCTCTCGGCAAGAAATTCTCTCGTTCGTACAGGTGGTGGTTATCCGTCTCACTTGGACGTAGAATGAGGAAATGTGTCTTCCATCACTCCGAAAAACCAATGGGACTTTACTTATCTTAATAAATACTACTGCGGGTACAAAAATGTGACTTGCGTAAATTCTCGGATCGGCTTCAAGGTGGTGGTGTACGTGTCAGGATCGGTCTTGAGTTTAGTGTACAGGCATTGTATGATCATGTAAACAAACCTACAGTTTCTAAACCTATTTATATTTGGACGTGCCTTCCTGTGGAATGATGAGATCTTAGAATGTACGAAACAGCCATGGTTCTTATTTGCAATGGACATCCGTGTTTTTAGAAATACACCATGAGTCTTCAAATGCATTGAATAACAAAACAAAACTTTCACTTGTTAATGTATATATGTGCAAATCTGTGTTTCGTTTGTGCCAGGATTTTGTAGCTATGCTGTACGTTGTGTTAGGTTCCTTTCGTAATAGAGCTGCAGAAAGACCTGGCTGGGTCCCTGAAAAATTCTCCCGATATTCCCACCCTTCATGCTCACACAATAAATACCAACTGGCACGAAAGCTGAGCAGAAGAAAAAGGCGAAGCATTTTCAATAATACTTACACCCCTTTTTACGAGCTTAAGGCCTGATAAACAAGAAGCAACATTGTTTCGTAAGCCAAAAAAGATGCCTTTGAAAGCAAATCACCTGCAACCAAACTTCTTGGACCCCTGAAAGTTTTCCTGATTCTCCTTCTTTATGGTCGGCCCTTCAGCATGTAAAACATTCTTCGTTGTACTTCACGTCTGACAAGCGTACATGCCAGCTAGCGAACATTTTACATCCGGAACTGGCACAGAATCTCAGAATCCTGAGGCCTTTATAAATTAGGTATAATTTAAATAGCATACAAGTACGCCTAATAAAAAATGGAAACATTTTAGATAGAATTAGACTACACGACTATGCAGCTAAGTGCTATGTTGTAGAAAGAAGTTTAATTGCAGGTGATTTGCTATCAAAGCTGTTCTGTTTGGCTTCGGAAACAATGTTGCATCTTGTTTATTAGGCTTTAAGCTTGTAAAAAAAGGGGTGTAAAGAAGCTGCATGATTGTAGAAGATGCTTTCCCTTTGTCTTAAGCTCAATTTGTCTGTTGGTATTTATTGTTGTATAATGGCTGCCTGGTTTTCCAGAATAAGAAGAAAATCTTGCATTCTACTCCTTTGAGCAACTGTTTCGCCATATCAAGGGCTTTATGACAAACAATATATTATTCACATGACCATTTAATATACCAATTTGAATGGCTGAGGAAGATACTGCATAACCCCCTGAAAAACAAAAACTTGGGAATTATTTGTTTATTTGGGGCTTAATGTGAACACAGGCAAAGCAGTTTGTAGATAAACAAGAGTAATATCCATGAAAATGGCATCACTGTTTTCTGTGTTTGATTTATTTTTGACTCTGTTTGTTAATGTTTTCTTCACGCTCAGTCCTTTTCAGAACAAAGAAAGCTAATTTACTCATTTAAAAACTCGTTTAAAATCCACGCCCTCATCAACCTTTCAAAGTTACGGTGCCAGAGAAGTGTTGCTGTTGTTATGTCCAGAGATATAAAACATTTAATTATTTCATAGACTGAATGAAATCAGTTCATATGAATGTTTGGATTAGATTAAATATAAAATGTCAAACAAGAAAAGAAAAATCAAACTGAAAGAGTGTATAGCTGTGTATATAGTGTTACAGAGTCTGATTAGACAACTTAATATTTAGCAAAACATTTGTATGTATGAAATACAGTGTTTGTGAGCCAAGTTATGTACAGAATTCCCTAACAGGAAAAACAGGTTTGTGATGTCATGTAAGGTCCCCAAGAGGTGTGTATATATGTATTATCATTCAGCTTGTGCTCACCTGTTCTACAGTTGTGGAAAAATACAATTTGGGGTAAGTTTTTTGTATGTACATTTGGCTTGTTTTATTAGCTTATTGTGTGTCAAGTGGTGATGGTGCTGTTTTATATCATCGCAATTTGTTGATTTATTTTTCAGAAATGTAGAGTTGCGCTCATTTTTGTCAAAAAATGCAATATTAACTTGATGGAGAATCGGCATCTTTTTCTATTTACAAATCAGGTTAAAAGTATAGTTTGATATTTGGTGGGAAAAATGTGTTAAAATGCTGATCATATGTAGATCTGGATAAAAAGTCTGAATGGTTCAAAATAATTGCTTGACTAAAAACAATTGTGTCTCTTTGATAGGCAGAGATGTGCACAAATGCATCAAACAGTATTCTGTTACAAATTACAAATACTTTATCATCAAACATAAAATAAAATATACTGGTGTGAGCAAATGTTTTTAATTAAAATATACAAGTAATTTGTTATTTGAAAATACAGAAATACATGACAAATACATGTACCATTACAGCATTGATAATGTGTAGTAGTTACAAAACATACCGTTTGCCCTAACTTGAAATAGAATAATACTTATGTGAATTTACATGTGTTATCGCATTAACTCTGAAATTACAATTGACTTTTGTGACATTAGTAACATACTGTGAGCTGGACAGGCTGCATCTGCTGCAACCACTTGGGGGGAATCCAGGAGATTCGAGCCATGATGCAGACGTTCATGATCTCGTATGCCGGTTTCGGTCTCGGTTTTAGAACCGCAACACCCTTAATTTACACCCAGTGTTTCCCCCAAAATTAGTGGCGGTGGCTAGCGGGGTGCTGGTGTGTGCGTGTGCACGTGCAAGGAGGCGCACCAACACATTCTGAGATTAGTTATCATCATGTGCAAATTTCCCGCCTGGTTTTACAGTAGGGTGATGAACAGGCACAAACTCGAGGAATAGATGTATGCTCAAAAAAGCTGTAACCAGCGGCTGTGATGCATATACTGTAATATTCATCGTCTAGTTCACCAGTCGGTTCTCCCTTTTACAGACTCAGAAGCGATAAAACAGCTATGCTTAGCTGATAGAAATTAAAATTGTCCTTAGGAACAGAAGTAGTCTGATGTATCGCTAATGAAGGCTTCCATACGTGACCAACCACAAGATGCCGCCGCCTGAGCCGCCTGTTGAAATGAACTAGAACGCCAGAAGTAGGCAAGCAAGTTAATTCACAAGGTCTAGAGCACGGCACTGCTGTTTGCTTATTGCCCTATTTTTCTGTCCTATAATGACATTCACAGAGCAATATCTGATAGTAATTTCATTACATGTTTTACCTTAAGGTAATTTGCACTGAGCATCAAAGATTCTTATTTTCTTGGATTAATGGTCATGGGAAAATGAAGTTTGCAATGAGCAAACTGGGCCCAACAGGATTGTCACGTGATTTATGTGCATTTAACCAAAAGACAGTGATAGACTATATTTTAAAATCTGTAAGCCTGGTGATAAAGGTTCTTAAAATGTGAGAAAATAAATAAAATCAAATGACATATTTTATTAAGTATTTTAAATACACGACATACAGTATCTTAAAGTATTTTGAGAACATTTTAAATTGGATTTGAGAACACTTCTTTTACACAGCGTGTATTTAGAGTATGGAATAGTCTTCCTGCTAGTGTAGCGGAAGCTAATACCCTGGGTTCCTTTAGTTCAGAGCTAGACAAGATTTTAACAACTCTGAGCTATTAGTTAAGTTCTCCCCAAACGAGCTTGATGGCCCAAATGGCCTCCTCTTGTTTGTAAATTTCTTATGTTCTTAAGCTCTTATTTTGTTACAAATTACATCTGTTTTTTTTCATCCAGAAAAATACGATGTATATTAAATACAGGCAGTCTCCAAGTTAAGAACGTCCGAATTATGGACAACTCATGCTTATGAACAGACTGCCATAAAGCCTATTATATTAAAAATTCAGTTTTAATTCAAGGGTTCATAATAATGAACATACACACTACTTTGTGATGCTCGTAAAGACATTTGTAGCTTTAGCCATCCGTTGGCTCAAGGTGCAGTAGAGCACCATATATGGTTACTTTTATTATTACTATATAATCATTAGTATATACTTTATTATTATATTTCTGACTTAGCTACAAATTTGACTTAAAGACAAACTTAAGCAACACATCTCGTTTGTAACCCTGTACATTTTGAAATCCTCCACACCTCTGGGTATAAGTTACAGTCTTGTGGATTTTTTAAATATTATTTTTTGTTTGTTTGTAAGCAGCTGAATCACTTGTACCAGCTCCCTTACCAAGTGAAGACAGGTCACATCATAATGCCAGTGAGCACAAATATTTTGCCTCACTGCCACACCCTTATACCACTCCTTGTTTGGAAGGGGTGTAGAATCAAACAGGATATAGAAGAAAAACAGGATATGTGCTCAGATATTCCCAATTAGAATACAGGGTGGGATGCTGCTTTTGCAGCTTAATGCTTTACATTCATATAGGGCAACTGATCTTAGCTTTCTTGGTGCAGTGGTACAGATAACGTTTTAAACAGGAGAGCCTAAAAATACAAGCTGGTATAGAATTCTGGTTATGTTGAAAGTTATGAATTCCACCATCTGTAAATAGTACAATAGCACAGAATTAATTGTATTATATGCTACACTAATTCCTTGTGGGGTGAAAGTAAACCATGTGAAAGATTTTGCTTTTGCAAGGTAGGCGAGGGCGTTCTTGTATGTACATAATTGCAAATTACCGGCACACACCCAATAGCATCTGGAACCGGTTCTTAGCATTTCACATGGCTGTAGTTTAAATGCAGGGAGCTCAATGTTTTTTCAAGCTCTGCGGGTCTCCACCCTTTGCTCCACGCCTCCTCTGTGACTCACCCTCAGTCCTCTCCGTGATGAGTTCTGTCTGCTGCTCTTCTGTCTTTCCAAGGGATCCCCGTTCTGTTTGTTCTGAAGGTGACTGAGGGCTTAAGCATTGCGCCACACCTAACTTGCACACATTCAGCCTGTTTTTTCATACCCTCAAGTGCATTACACTCTGAACAGGCTAGAGTTAAAATGGATTTTCTTTTTTTTTTACATTTTTATGTAAAAGTTGTATGTTTCCAAAGCGACATACTGAGAACTGAGAAAGCAGGGTCAGACGGTCCCTGGAGCAATTGAGGATTAAGGGCCTCGCTCCGGAGCCCAACGGTGACATCACTCTGCTAACCCTGTCATTCGAGTCTGTGACCTTCCGGTTACAGGCATAGAGCACCAACCTGCTGAGTGACACTGCCCCCTTTTGGTATACTTTCTTAGCACACTGATGTGAAGAGTTCAAAATAATGGTGCATTTTGTGGATGCAAATTGCACCGCTTAATCTTGCATCTTATCTGGTGTTATTTGTTTCATCCCGCAGGATTCTCCTATAACGAGACACGCTTAGTGTTGGCATCGTCCCCTCGCCAGTTCAGAGCAGCATGGCCCGTGTGAAAGCATACAGCGCACTGATGGGAGGTATAAAGGAGCTGGACTTCCAAGGAAAGGCAGTGCCCAGCGATCTGGTGCTAATTGGAGATGAAGCTTTTCCTCTGGCCATGAACCACATGGGCCAGGTCCTAATGGCTGCTTCCAGTTATGGAATGGGACGCCTTGTGGTCCTGGGGCACGAGGAATACCTCACTGCCTTCCCCTCTGTGGTGAAGAATGTCCTGGCATGGCTGAAATCCCCCAGCAACCCCACTCTGGGCATCCACCCGTCTTGCACCTCATTCGCCCAAAGCCTTAGTTGCCCCAATGAGGTGGGCAATTTCCAGAAGAAGATGGGGATCTACGTCATAGATGCCTACAGCATGGCCGGTTCAGAGAAGGAGCTGGTGAGTTATCTGAAGGGCGGAGGAAGCCTGCTTGTGGCTGGGCAGGCCTGGGACTGGGCCAAGAAGAACCCAGGCCGGAATGCCCTTATAAATTTCCCTGGAAACAAGGTGTGCAGCGTGGCTGGGATCTACTTCTCGCAACATAAGGGCAAGCTGGGCATGTTCCCAGTGCCTAAGGAGATTCCCTCCAGCTGGCTGGCAGTGTCGTAAGTGCTGGGGCCGTGGGTTTGTAACGGGGGGGATGGATGTCTGTGGTGATTTGAAGCACAGCCGTAACTTCTCTACATACATTTCTGCACGTGTAATTAGACTTAATTTCATGTAGGCTGTACAATTCCATCCTAGGATAGGCAAGGACTTCAAGGATGACTACAAGTTCTTGCTGGATGGGGTCCATGAGTTCGATATAAGCGGTGGAGCACTGGCTTCTGAGATCCTGGTGCATGGTCCGTTGGCCTTCCCCATCGCCACCACTGGTGACGGCAGGGCCTTTTTCGCTGGAGCTTATTACGGACAGGGCCGTGTGATCGTGGGCACCCACGAGGGCTACCTGAACCGTACTGAGCTATCCCGCTTCCTATGCAACGCGGTGCGCTGGCTGGACGAGGGCCGCAACGGGTGTGTGGGTTTCCATCCCAGCCTATCTGCCGCCCACTCCCTGCTGACCCAGTCTGGCCTGCACTGCGAGTGCACCGACTTCCGGGAGGACCTCAGCGTGTACGTCTGCAAATCCTATAGCGACGAGCACTGCACGAGGATTCAGGGGTTTGTGGCTGAAGGAAAAGGTCTCCTTATTGCCGGTCATGCATGGGCCTGGGCTCAGAACCACGGCAACCACAAAGTGATGACTGCGTACCCGGGCAACCGCATCCTAAATAAAATGGGCATCAGCATCTTGGGAAGCACAGTGAGCTCGGGCCGTTACAAGGCCCCGAAGCCCGAGACGGCCTGCTCGGAAGTCTACCACTTCCGACCCATGCTGCGGCGGTTAGCAGGCCATGTGATGTGCGGGGAGCCTCTGAAGCAGCATGAACAGGACTCGCTGAAGCACCTGGGTCAAGACTGCAGCGCCTACCTGCATCTGAAAGCGCACAACTGCCACTCCTACGCCTCCATCGTATCCGTGCTCACCGACGTGGTGAAGCAAGGCGGAGTGCCCCAAGTTGGCAAGAACCGCCCCATCATGGATCCCAAAGAGCATTTGCTCCTCAATGTCGGCAGCCAGCTGTATGAGGCGTTGCCCAATCCAGATGAAATTGTACCCCATATTGTCAAACAGAAGAGCCAGCTGCCTGTGGTTTCCAACGCCAAAGCAGTTATCAATGGAAACACCGCAGGTGGTTTTTCATCCAATCCCCAAGATTCAATAACTAAACATGTAAATGTATGAAATATTATGAATCGTAACCCAGAATATGTATCACATTCATCTTCAGGCCATGAAGAATGGAAAAGCACCGGCCTGTACCTCTCACCTGGAATGAGAACGTATATCGCAGTTCCTTCGACGATTGTTGGGAAGGGTTGGCAGGTAAATGCTTGTCACCTAACTTGCCTTAGAACAACTCCGAATAACTGCCGCACATGGTATTTGGCTTTGGTTCCATATCGCGGTCATTGATCTGTCCAGTACTAACCTTGGTGTGACTCGACCCCTCCCTAGTTGCAGGTCGGTTGCCAGACAGACAACCTTGGCAACGCGGGGGAACTGAAGAGAGCACCCGTGGTGCACAAGCGCCTTCCCATCAAGTCGGAGATGATCCTGGTGTCAAACCTCTGGGGCGGACTAATTTACTTGGTGGCACCGCCGAACAGTACAGTGGGAGATTTTGAAATCCATGCACAATGGGCCATCCTTGCCCCCTACTACAAGTCTGGTAAGAATGCCTCCCCCTGATGGGGACACCCTGGAAGATCAATGACACATCATTTATAGAACAGATAATACCTCATAGCATAAAAAACAGTGAGATATTGGAACCAATCTCATATATATATATATATTGGAATCACATGATTACGTGTTATGGGATCTGCATATTCTTCATATGTTTGTGCAGGTTTTTAATGAGGTTTGCCCAGATCTAAAAATGCACCGTTTGGTTAATCGGTGCCGCAAAATTTCCCATAGCATGGGTTGTGTGTATGAGTGTCCTGTCTGCAATAGGCTTGCATCTCATTCAAGGTGGTCCTCTAGGGGGGCCTGGTAAGGACCTGCTGTGTTGTGCAACCTCAGAAAGGGTTCGGATTTTCTTTGGACCTCCATTGGCTAGGCAGCAATGAAAGATGCATGGATGGTGGATGATTGTAGGTTAAACAACTGGAAGACGTTGGTTATCCTTGACTTAGTCTCTTGATCGTAAAGTATTTTTGTAATTCGGCTCAGGCAGCAAAGACCACTTTGGGCATCAGATATAACCCTGAATCCCTGTCTTTCCCACCAGGAAAGACCACGGTGGCAGAGTGGGTGGGGGGTCTGCGAGCTGCACCCGCTCCCTGGGCAGAGCTGGAGTTTGACAACATCATCCTGACGATGAAATCCAAGGTGGTGCGGGATTTGGACAGGCCAGATGAGGTGGCCGACCTCTGGAACAGCATCATGAAAGGCGTGGCTGACTTGGCCTGCATCCCTGCCAAATTTCCCCGCAAGGAGCGCTTTGTGGCCGACGTGCAGATATCTCATGGCAAGTCTGTGCTTCGCCACCGTTGTGTTAGGGATTGCCGATCTCCACACTGCCCAGAGTACCAATTTTTACTTTGCTTTTGACTGGGGCTGCACCCTCAATAGTCTGCCAATAGTACCCTAGCTTTAGGTAAATGTACCCTTTAAGGTACATACATGTTCTCTGAGGAACATCTTCAAGGTACAAGCAACATAAATGTACCCCCGATAGTACAAAAATGTTCCTTATGGTCCATTTCGGTATCTTAAAAGGTACAAGGACCTACAGCTAAGGGTACAATTGGCAGACCCTTGAGGGTACAGCCTCAGTGACAAGCAAAGGTACAAATTAGTATTCTTTTGTTTTCTGACAGTGAATCAGTGGTGAGAACAGGTGCTGGATCCTCATCCTAGCTAATGAGCTACTATGGTGGGTAACTCCCATTACTTTCCATTCCCCAGGGTTCATGCATGCAGGCTACCCTATTATGTTGCATGCCCACTCTGTGAAATGCCTCCTGGAACCAAAGGTGGCCCGAGAGAGAGGCATTTGGGGTGCAATCCACGAGCTGGGCCACAACCAGCAGCGGCATGCTTGGGAATTCCCCCCTAATACCACTGAGTGCACCTGCAACCTGTGGTCCATCTATGTGCATGAGGAGGTCCTGGGTGTTCCCCGGGCCAAGGCCCACGAGGCTGTCAATCCCGACAATAGGAAGCTGAGGCTTCAACAGTTTGTGAAGGAAGGGAAACAATTTGGCAAGTGGGAGATGTGGACGGCACTGGAGACCTACATACAGGTAAGAGACTCGACGTGCCCGGAGAAATGGATCTGTACCAGACGGGTGGATTAACTTCTCTGGGAGCCCTGGGGTGATGTGGCTAGGATGTGGCCCCCAAGTGAGTCGCTTGGGCTACAGCCTCGGACCCTAGGTTGTAACCCAGAAATGGTATTCTCTGTTTTTATCTATGTAATGTTATTATTTGGTATTTTATATAATTTTGTTCGTTGTCTTCGTTTTATGTTGTCTATCAAGTTGCCCTCGGGCACTTGCCAGACTGGCATTGTAAATAAGAATTTGTTCTTAATGCTTTGCCTGGTAAAATAAAGGTTTAAATAAATAAACAGCAAGCCTGTGTATTAGCAGGCTTTTGGTATCGATTGTAGAGTCTAGGGTAAGCTGCAGCTATGTGAAGCTATAGGCCTAAAAGTAGTGTTGGCAGGGAAACCATGCTCATGGGAGTTTTACTTACAAAGTTCTGAGGGCAAAAGGAAAAATGGCTGGTTCAGATAGACAACCAATCAGATTGTAGAGGTGTGTCCAAACCAATAGAGGAAGCAGGACCAAGACATATGATTGTTTGGTCTACCTACTCTAGTTGCTTGCTCCACCTCCTCCACAATCCAAATGGTCATCTCTCTGAACTAATCACTTTTCATTATGTTCTCAGAAAAATTCTGAGTAAGTGAAACTTCCGTGAAACTTGTGCTGTACTAGTGAGGAAGATGCTATGTGTTTTACTCGAAGGGATTCTGTAGGTTCTGTAGCTAGACATTTTGCAGTTTGTAATGGATCGGAACAGGACACTGAAGAACTCAGTTCTGGTCAGGAATACCCTTTTCAAACACTGCCCAGAAAGTTATCGAAAATTCTTTTTATAATTTCCTATTCAGAAGAATTTATCTCTCTTCTTGTGCCGTGTGATTTTACCAACCTTCTCTTCTGCTGTCACTCCAGCTCCAGGAGAAGTTCGGCTGGGAGGCCTTCAAGAAAGTCTTCTCTGCCTATCACAACATGCAAAATGTGCCTAATGACAGAAATGAAAAAATGAACCTGTACGCCGAGACCTTTTCCAAAACCGTCAACCAAAACTTGGCACCCTTCTTCAAAGCCTGGGGCTGGCCCATTAGCGCCAGTCTTGAGCAAAATTTGGCTGCCCTCCCAGTCTGGAGTGATCACCCAATGGTCAATTATGCTTGAATGGAGAGCTCTAAGGCTGAGCAAGTAATGCATTTGCATAGTCAGAAAAAGCAAGGTATATTGTTCATGTGTTCCCAAAATGTTTCTAATAGGTGGAGAGAGAAATATATGATTCACTCGTACTTTGGGAATGGAAATAAGACCCAGTAAAATAAACAATACATAATAACGGTGTCTAATACATTAAAG
>JAABNY020000035.1:8743153-8765846 GCA_015164015.2 Brevimyrus niger
TGTACCCACCCTGCGCCCCTCCCCCAACCGCCACTAACAAACACTCTTCCCCCTCTGTGCTCAATGTACATAACAACATACACTTTAGGATGGGGGGGGGGGGTTGGGGGTGTGCTCGCTCATTGCCATGACAACGTGATTGCTAGGCAACAGCAATCTCTCTTCCTGCTTTGTTGCCGAGCAGCAGTGGCAGTGACAGCAGAGCGGTGAATGCTGCCATTGCACGCCTGATCAGGGCCTAGGAAGGCAAATATGGGCGGGTGGGATCCGGCAGAACAACACGGATGTGGGGGGGCGCGCATGACAGAATGGGGATCCTTAAAAATGATGTGGAGAGCATAACGAGGTCTGGACTGCTCTCTCTAAAGCCCTGATGGGAGGCTTATACCATAAAATGGGTCAGTTCTCATAAAGCCCGCGAAGAGTCCGAATGCATTTCATTTAGGAAACGAACGTGTCCGTCGCTTTATGGCTCCTTTTGCACCTTCTGACCCCAGTTATCACAAAAAGGGTCATAAAAACAGGAAAACATTACCGAAAAAGAAAAGCTAAAACCGAAACCATCCCATCAATATTAAAACTGCAAGGTGCTAAATTTACATCCTATGCATAGGTTAGTGTAAAGACAGGCAACGGGACTGGCTGATTGGGAGTAAATCGCTGTTGATTCAGCACAGCATGAAAATGAAAAAGAATGAAGAGAAAAAAAAAAAACAAAACCCAGTGACCTTCACAGACCTAGACTGTATGCCCCCCCCGCCCCACACCACCCCTTTTCACCCACTGCTTGTCTGTCCATCTAGATAAAGGAGCGTCTGCGTCCACGTTCAGGCCTCCTTAATGTGGCCCATCCAGGTCTGCGGCCCCCCCTCCACCCCCACCGTCCCTGCAAAACCAATTTCAGGTGCATGCAAGAAAGACAACCTCTAAAGCAAACAGCCCCCGCCCCACCCTGCACTGTATGAAAAACCAGAGGAACAGCCATGAATTTTAATGCGCCTCCCCATTTCTGCTGCCATCCAATTTCAGCAACAGAAATAAGTTAATAGCAAAAACGAGGGAGAAAATAGATAAATAGCACCAAAAAAATGAGAGAAAGAAGAAAATCTCATCTTCTGGTTGAATAATGCATCATTTTTCAAATAAAAAACTGAGTGTGGGGGGGAGAGAGAGGGAGAGAAGGGAAGGGAAGGGAAGGCAAGGGAGGGGTGGAGTAAAAATTAAATGAAAAGAGAAGAGAAAAAAAGTGAATTCCATCGAAAGCTGCACTTCAGTCGTTTGCAGTGGTCTGCGGAGTAGGCGTAGACTGCGGAACGAGGTGCGTCTAGACTGCTGTCTTTCTGCCTCCTTAATAACACATGAATAATGTACAGCCGATACTGCATTATTAACGTTTTTTTATTAATATTTGTGGTGCAATGAATCTCTCCCTCAATGTATACTGTATATATTTATTTATATATCTATATAAATATAGACACACACATCTGTCCATGTAAACAAACAAATGAGGATCAGAGGCATCCTTGTTTTCCATCTGCGCGCACACACACACACACGCACACACACACACATACACACACACACAGCTTATCACTCTCCCAGCTCAATCTACTTCAGAATAACTGAGACAGTGCGATTCTTCATCTATGGTACAAAGAGACATTGAAAACCACAGGCTCGACTGAATAATAAGGCCAGAATGCGCCCGGGCGCGACAGACGGACGCTCGGATATCAGGAGTTTTCCGGCCGGGAGCCTAGTCGTGCTTCCTACCCATGCGTATCCATGGAGCAGTGGTGCTCATGGCTTCCCATAAACTCCTTCGTTATCGACCGGGATATCAAAGATGGCGAGGTTACTCCCCTATGAGAGTACCACGTCACACATCAGCCAGAAATGGACCTTACTCCAGCTAACACATCTGAATATCTAATAAGTGTGAATAAGAGTTAAATTACTGCTTTCAGAGACAGTTCATGGGAAACGGAAATATATTGTTGACGTGTTAGCGTTTGGTAAGTAATACTCTTTTATAATGTGATCTGTCAGTGCCTATAGACTGGGACTATCTCATATCAGGGCGGATATTAATCTGGGATTTAGAGATGAAATTTTATCGAGAGCCTCTTATGCACTGTGTAAGGGTTGGGTGGAGGGAATCACAGGGGTGCGAGATGTTAACGTAGCTTGAGGCACACTTACGCTTGTGGTTGTTTTTACGCTGGAAGGGCAGGGTGTGGCGTTCCGAGTCCTCTTCGCCTTCCTCGTCCGCCAGGTGAGTGTGAGTGTAGTGGTAGCTTAGACCTGGCCGGTTCTTATAGCGCTTCCCACAGACTGGGAGGGAAAGTGCGCAGAGAGACAGACAGAGAGGCAGACAGGCACCCGGTGGTTATAGCTGCAGAAGTAGCAGACTGAAGCCTAATGCCTCAGCGAATGGACATTCTGCATCGCTTAAAAAAAAAAAAAAAGCTATTCTGAGGTGAATAAAATTGAAATTTGAAAAAAAGCAAATCAAATGGCATTCGAATGGAACAACAAGTATTTTTATGCAGATTTCACAAGCATTTGAGACATTTTTATGCATAAATTTCGCTGACCAGTTGTATGGAAACGATCAGATTTTTAAACTTGCTTTCTGAGTATTCACTAAAAGCCTCGCAACCTAGTTATCGACCACAGAATATTAAACCTCTGCTTTATGTGGCTGTGAGTATGAAATGCATGAGGATTTCATCCAGTTTTTAGTGGCCTCTCAAGACAACAATAGCTAGAGAGATAGGGATGTTTGTTCCCGGCCCAGAGGCACTCACTGTCACAGACGTAGGGCTTGTCTCTGTCCTCCACAGAGGCTGGTTCCTGTCTTTTCCTCATCCCTCCAACTCCACAGGCCTGCAGAGAGATGCATGCACGCTACAATCTTGACATTTGCAGAAGTTCAGCTAGAAGAACAGTCACAAATAGCAGACCTCACATCTAACCAAACAGTATAGTTGCATAATGAGCTAAAGTCTACAGTATGCATGACAGGAATAGCCCTCCCTTATATAAAAATTAAGGATTAATGCACAATGAGAATAATACAGGGTTTGCCAAGGTGTGAAAATACAAGGACCAGTATCTACTGTTAGTAGATTCTGGTCACTTGGGCAGAGATTCTAGCTAGACTCATTGCATAACTGTAGCTTTTTTAAAAAGTTGCATCACCCATCCAAGACATTGTCCTCTAGAAGGAGTTTGTGCAAGCAGATTCACAAATATTATATTTGGTGGTTTCAGCACCCAACTGTGGACTAAGCACTGCAGTGTAATAACACACAAATACGGAATTGCCCACATTTAACAAAAAAGCAAGGGCAAAGCATGGAAATGAGTTTGGGGCTGGGTATGTAAACAGCGGGTCACATGCCGAGAGATCAGAACACAAAGAGCTGCACAAACTCGGACAATTTGTTCTCTAATTTGAGGATGTGCCTCCAACTTCACAGCAAAACCTGCCGCAAGCGGGATTTCTGCCCCTGAAAGGTGCAGTGATGCTTCTAAACGGTATCGCGTTGCAGTCAGAGTCATTCGATATTAGACTGAAATGGATCCAGAGCGTTACGGACGGAGCCCATTGCTGACGCGTTAGAAGAAAGGAGGAGAGGCCTTTGGTGGAAACAGCCCCCTGAACTGGCTGAGCTCAAAACCTTGCAATTTATCCAGAAACTGCTCAGATGCTAACAGCTAAATAGCTATTTATACTAACCTACGTCATCTTATTTTATCATTCGGGGTTACATCGTTAAAATAAATACATGTGATCATAAGGAAACGGTAAAGGAACAAACACACATGGGTTAATTTTCCTGAATCTTAATAAATTTGATGAAAGTGAGAGCTGGATACTAGCCTACAGTTAATCCGGTGTCATTACAGTTCTCAGTTCACTTATTAAAGAATCTATTGGAATATCGATCGATTTGACCGAAAGACAAACACACTTAAGAATGATTCTCAGCCAGAGCAGCCCTGTGTGAGATGTGGTTTGCCGCTGGCTTGTCTCTTCACGGGGCTTCGCTCTACGGCTCTTATCCTTGGCCGTATTCAGCATTATTACTCTCACTGTCCCAGCAGATACAGGAAAAATATGAATTTCTCCACTTCACTCTCAGCTGAGGCCCACAATATTTTTAAAGGTTCTTGATAGGTGGAAGGGTCGATTATGAAATTGTTAGGGGGGGGGGGAATCTCAGTGGGTGTCTGCTGAAATTAAAATGTGTTGAACAGGTACTTTATGGACATGCCACTCCATACTGTAACGTGGGTCACTGGGGTGACCGCAGCCAAACAGACCACAGCCGCCTCTCAGCCGATACATTTGGTCTGCGGAAATGAAGCTTGTGTTTAAATGTATAGCTTTGGGTGCTTTAAATGATTTCAAAATCACTTGAGAGTTTTTGTGTGCCTCGAAATATTACCTGCGATTCTGTCGCTCTGCCGATGGGGGGAAAAAAAATGATTAAAAACACCATGAGTGCAACTTCTAAAAAGACACCAACTCAAATCCCTTAAGATGCAAGTTGGCTGATTCACTCAGCATTTTTTCGATTCAGTTTAGAAGAAGCCATTTTGGGCCTGGATTCACCAACACCATCATCTGCTGCACGATGAGCAGGGGCTAGATTGCAACCGTCGCTTTGTGACAGCTTTATATATTTTTTCTTATTTCTTCCATGTTATACTGCTTGTTGCGAGGGTTTGGGGGGCGAGGCTCAATTTTGAGTCAAAACCACAGCCGGGAAGACATCTGTGGGCAGGACAAGTAGGAGTGATAAGGAACAGCACTCCGTTTAAGCATCTGCATAAAGCCCCACACTGTCTCACTCTATTTCCCCTTGGCGAGAATCTCTCTCATCCGTTTCCACGGCGTCAGCATTTAAAGCGCAGCTTCCGCGGATTCTCACTTCCGCAGCCGAGCCCCGGCTGACAGGCGGCCCTTTCACGGCGTTCCATTCAGGGCTTTTGGTCTCGCCTCTTTGCCTTTTCTTAGCGCGGTGGATTTGCGGACGAGAAACGGTTAAAAAATGAGGCTGTAGGGGCGATCCTACCGCTGTAAAGGATTAACTGTCACGTCAAAATGATCATTTAGATTGCATGTAAATCCGCTACACGCTGACACTATTTTCGAATGGTGTTTTGCTATTTAATTAGGCGGTTACTTTTAATGTTCTGTAGGTTGCTTTGGATTCAAATTATTTCTTGAAAATTAATGAAGTATTTTAAAAGAATTATTTCATCCTTGTTTGTGGTTCAATGCAGGCTTTTGTTAACTGAGGAAGGGGGTAGGTTTATATACAGCACAAAGAAAATGGCGTCACCGAAATGGAAGAAATACCAGCGATTTAATATATTCTACTCTCCACACGAAAGCTTCCAATTCAAAGAGAAACTAATATCTCCCACTTGCGTCAGTGGATAGAAAAAAGCGTTAGACCTCTGTCCGGGAAGCATTTGGAAATTCGCTGATGAACAAAGTTAATGTGGTTCTTTTAAAAATATCTTTGGCCGGAATTCTGCTTGATGTGAATTAAAATCTGCTGCTTAATAAAATGCCGAGGAAGCCCAGGACGGGTCGCACATCCTCTGGAGAGAGAGTCCTGGAAACGGCAGAAGCACCTGGAGACCACGATCGAATGCCCACGGGAAAATGGGGGAGAGGCTCTCTTACCCGGCCCTTGGTGCGGTTCTTACGTTTCGGCAGGTCGTCCTCCATCTCTTCCACGTCCAGCTCGTGTGGGAAATCTCCAACCAGCAGCTTCTGCAGGAGAGCAGAGGGAGCCCCCTTTCAGCAGGGGTTCCAAGACATGCTCTAACAAAATGTAGCTTTAATTATATATATATATACATCAAATTAATTTTATATATATATATAAAAAAGATAATAATATACAAACTGTCCCTGACATACAGCCTAAGCAATTTACAATGACTCACACATACAACTGGAGGGTTTTTTTTTTTTAAGTAAATGCATGAAAAAATACATTTTGGTGGCCGTACCCAGAATGGTGTTACGCTACCAAGTGTGCAGTGCGCAGTGTGTACTATACCATAGGGGATGTTCTGTACTGTATGGCAGTGAGACCATCCTGGCCTCACGCGCGTCTCCCAGACTCACACTTAAAAGTCAGTGCGATTATCCTATTCTCAAATGCGTCCACCTTGACGTGTGACTTGTCTGTCGGAACGGACCCCAGTCATTATTCGTGGACAATCTGTTTGTTTCAATGATGCACCTGTGTGTCTGAAGTCCTCACTTTGTCCACTGGGTGAAAGAACTGAACATTCAGCTCGGTTTGTTCAGAGAACAAAATGAATACTTATAGAATGTTTTATCATTAATCAAGTAACCCTCCCAAAAACGTGGTCCGGACACTCTACTTGTTTATACAACCAGTACCCCTAACCCCTCTACTCAGGACATCAGCTCTGCTGAAATTAGTCTCATAAATGTCTCATTAAGCAAAACAAGCAATCATATTTTTAAAGGAAAAAAGAGAAAAGCCTACATAAAGGCTACATAAAGCCTACATAAAGGCTACATAAAGCCTACATAAAGGCTACATAAAGGAGGGCGAGCAAGATGTGAAGGCTTTATATCCTCAGTCCCGAGTCGATGACAGGATGAAAAGTGCAGCTTCTCTCTCTTGCCCATGAAAATGCCAAACCCCAGCATATGGGTCCTTATTTAAGATAACTGTCAGCCAATGGCGGATCGATGGGATTGTTGTCCTTTGCTGGGCAGGTAGAGAGGAAACAGATGAGCGACGGGACCAGCATTCATATGGAAACAGACACAGAGACTACTCTAGTCATGGGAGAACGAGGGGACGGTTCCAGACTGACTCCGCCCTTCTCCACCACCATGACCGTGAGTCCCGCTGATCTTGGGAACAAGGGAGTGGGGCAGTAGGACGCACCTACTGATTTCCCCACTTGCTCTGAACTGATTGGAAGTCATCGGGGACCGAAAAGACAAGGAGGTGAGGGAGCGGACAACAAAGGAGCCAGGGCGAGGGGGAAGAAGTGAAAGAAACAAACTCTGAGAGGCAGGCGGGGAAATTCGGGAGACAAGGGGAAGGCTACGGGGAGCAGAGAATGGGAGAGCAAGGCCCTGCAGGAGGTGCCCCCCTTACTTACCCATCTATACAAATAACTAACCCCATAAAGCATCTAAACCCATACATTCCAGTAGTCTACAGTCCCTGTCTCCATGCTGTACCACCATAAAGCATGTATCCACGGAAACGTGAAGCTCGAGGTCTTAGAAGCTACGTCTTCGGTTTCAGTCTCACCTGGCACTCGCTCATAGGCTCCTCCTCCTTGGTCTCCACCTTCTTGTCCAGCGTCTCGGCGCTGAGCAGCGACTCCAGCACCGGTCCTTCAGGGACTCCGCCCTCTTTTTTTAGAGAAGCCTCATAGTCTAGCAAAAGAAAGAGGAAAAAAAACAGGCCTAACCCATCACTACCCTCCAAGTATGTTTACAGGGCAGTAAAGAGAATCAAGAATTCGGGCGTCGCTGTGCAGGGTCTTCGCTTACCGATCTTGAATTCAAATGGGCCAAGACGGGGGTCCTCCAAGATGTTTAGCCGTCTCTTCTTGCGCCAGCAACGGGCAGGGTAGGTGTACAGCTGACCGGGAGCCAAACCTGGGCCGACCATTCAAACGTCAACTGAGATCGAACGTTAAACAGCCCAAAACCCACACCTCGGGTGTTTCCCACAAAAAAAACGGCAAACAGATTGTCCAATGTGACCAAGAAAAGGTCAATGGTCGCTGGGAGCCGGAGAGAGAATTGGATCACGTGCAGGTAATAACACCAGAGAGCTGAAACAAAACAGCATGGATCGTAATGGACGCCGCTTAGCCCTTAAAGGGGCCTGGGTCTAGCCTTTATAGGGCCAAGCAGAATGCTTGATTCTGCCTGAAATGCTCTGAATGCTCAGATCAGCATTGGCATTATGAAGTGGCATTACATGACCCACAGCCGAATTCTGCGGCTGCGGAGACCAAAAACATCATGTTGTGTTCATTCGATTATCCCTAACAGATGCCGGTGTTATACTGCTGGAAAGAACAGAATGCCTGAAGACTGTGGAATAAGGCAACGATATCACCCCAAAAAGAAAAACATAAAAAAAAATGTAAATGTTAAATAATTCACAGTGGACCCAGCCACACTATCAAGCTCAAGTGAATCTTTTACTATGTCACCGGTCAGGCAGATGGCAAAGCAGCAAATCCGACAGGAAGTGAGCAAGTGTCAAAATCGGGGACTTTTATTTTTAATTGGATGACTGTCACATCGACGGAGGAGGACATCCCAGATACCGCAGCGGCCGTCACAGATGCCAAGGCACATGCAGACCCCCACCTGGTCCGCGGTGAGTCTTCTCCATCCAGATGTAGCAGTTACTCTGGGCGACGCCCGTCTGCGAGTCCAAGAAGGGCAGCCGCATGGAACGCTCCGCACACAAGCGGGCGTTGTAGCTGCGGCAGTGCTCAATGGCTTCGCGGTAGAACTCCTCACCCAGGCTGCCGCAGGGAGCGGAGTACAGCGGGGGAGGGGGTCCGTGTTCAGCCATGATGGGTCACATGACAGGGGTGTGTAGTTCCACATGGAAAGATGCATGGAAGAAAGACTAATGTTGCAACAGGACTGAGAGAGATAAATTATATATGGATATATATATACACACATATACATGTATATTATACACGTATAATATACAATATAAATGTATATACACACACATACCCTAAGAAAGACTAATGTTGCAACAGGACTGAGAGAGATAAATTATATATGTATACACACACACACACGCAGTAGAACCTTGGGACTCGAAAGCCTCTTAACTCGACCATCTTGGACATCAAACAGGCCCGTTTAATTTTTTGCGTCTTGTACCTCCACCTAAATCTTGGAATTTGCAAAAGCTCTGTTCCTGTGTTCAGTGTGAATCTTTTTGTGCTTTATCTACAGTACATTTAGTGATACAGTAATCATGCCCCCCAAGAAAGTGAGCAACGATACCAGCAAACCAAAGAGCAAAGTAGTGAGAGTAACTAGAACTTAAGAAGGAAATAACAGCGAGACTTGAAGGTGGTGTATGTGTATTTGCTCTCACTTCAGGGTATGAGGTTATCGTTTATTTCATGTTTGTCGGTTTTATATGTGTTGCTTTTTCATGCGATTTGATTAATGCTGTATAATAGTTAAGTAGGCAGATACGTTTAAATAGGCAGTCATTTGGGGGTATGGAACAGATGAAATTCATCAATATTATTTCCTTTGGTGGAAACTTGACTTGGACCTCCATCAAATCACAACCAGCCTTGACCAGCTTTCTGCCACAAATTAAGTTTGTGTTCCAAGGAACCGCCGCTGGTCTTTTGTGTGGAGTTTTGTGTGCATGTTTTGCCCAAGTTTCCGCCGAGTACTATGGATTCCTCTCAAAGTCCTAAAAAACATGCACTTAAGGTTAATTTATGTCACCATTTGCGCTGGTACCATGAATGTGCACCATCTAGGACGTCCCCCGCCTCATGCCCTGAGCTTCTGGAGCTACGTTTCGGGATAAACAGTGATGGGAGATATCTGCATAATGCATTGCATTATGCTATGATTTTGCATTTCTCGTGCATCTCTGCATGGAATAGGATATTAATTTGCAACAATCAGGCTTGCCTTTGTACTTGTACAAAGAATCAAGCACTGGCAGTGGAGGCTGGCATAAAGGGAACACGGCGATCCCAGCACTGCGCTTAAAGGGCACTGGAGGTGACAGCTCACTGACAGCACTGCGTCGCCGTGCCTAATTTCAGCACCGCCCATGGAATTAACGCAGTGAATCAGTTTGTATGTTTGAATCCACCCTCTGGCTTTCTTGACAGCCACTCATCCACCCCAAATTTGCATTTTATTTTTAAGAACATACAAACCCTGCCAAAATTAACCCCAACCTCCCGCCATTAAACTCTTTTGCAAGATGCAAAGAAATTACAGCTCTGCCAAAATTACTTAAGCAAGCCAACATTTAAAAACAAACAGTAAAAATAAAAAGCTAGCAATTATTCCACTGTGCACTTATCTGAAGGCCACTTATTAAACTACATTATTTAACGAGGGCAATTATTCCATTGTGTCATAGTTTGAATTTCTCAGTTGCGGCCATCTTTGAAGTTCATATAAACTACAAGAACTACAAGTCCCATGCTATACATTTCTTCCCAGGACCTGGGCAATGTATAAGGTCAGTATATGCAGAAAGACATGAGAGGGAAAACAGCACTTCATAGGTTAGGGGCCAGGAGATGCCATCAACACTGTGTTTTGCTCGTCTGCACGGCCACTGCTGCTCACCTGTTCTTAATGACGGTTCCGCCAGATTGCCTGCAAAGACAAAAAGGTAAAAAAAAAAAAAAATTAAAGAAACACACTTTGTCAGGGCCAAAGAGGGGATCTGTGACCTTCTTTAACACATCTCCAGATGTTTTCCAGAGTGCAGTGTTTGTCATCCTCCTCAATCACAAACATTAAAAAAGAGGGACAGCGCAGAAATAAACTGGTAAATAGCCCTTACCGAAATCTGTGCTGGTTTGAATAACTTGTAAATACACCCTTATTTTCAAAGGACTGATTTTCATATTAGACAAATATAAATTGATAAAAACCCCACACACCCTGCAACTTGCAAAGTGTTTGATTTTTAAATAGTTTTGTTTATACTTTTTTATTTTACCACCTATTTTTAATCTATTAGGTATGAAAGGATAAAATACAATTTGACAGATAATATGAAACAGACCATATGCATTTAAAAATGTATACATACATATTATTTTGCACCACACAACACTTCTTCAGGGAAAGACTAGTCCTGCCACTCAAACCAGAAACCAGACATCAAACAAGGAAGAACAAAGGCCCTGTGTGTACACACAGCCAGTCGGAACCCTAGGGCCCCCCTTGGCCCCCCCCTGCCCCTCTGTACAGAGACTGAGGGTCGGGAGTGGAACAGGATCCACACGAAGGGCACAACGCGCCTCTCGCTAAACCAGAGGTTAATGGAAGCCTTGTACACGGTGTAATTTATACATTATGCATAAACACCGGGGTGATTACACGAGTCTGCTGGCCAGCCTGAAAGTCACAACCTTCTTCAGACTTGCCCACCGGGACGGGAGGGGTGCAGCAGGGGGTACTGAGTGGCACGCCAAAACAGCTCCTGAAGCCCCCAGGTATACAGAGGACTCCATGATGCAGGGTAAGTCAGCGAGATTGGGGCTCTGCGGATCACGGTCTGACCACTGACTGCAGTGTAAGCAAGCACACTGAGAGCTGAGTGTGTACAAGAGAAGTCAGTGACCTATAGACAAAAATGTATTAATCATGGTGACCAATAATTCACTAATGAACAACTGTACTGGCAAAATTATTTCCATTAACAACCATTTTAAGCCGAGGACAGACTTTTCTGCACTGATGACTGGAGACACAGACATACACACACAAAATGCAAAGCAGCCAGCTCCTAGCCTCCTCCCTCTCCACAGTCAATCCCCATCCCTTCTTCAACCCCCCCCAAACCCAACCCAACCCTCCCCCACACTTCCATTCCAAGGCGCCGTGATCAGAGCTATTGGAATAAGTCAGTCTCTCAATAATAAGTTGACAGCTGTAGAAAATGGCTGCTTTCAATTTGATCGCTTCTCCTGCAGTCTCATTACATTATGCCTAGGCCGTTCGTCCTTGAAAGCTTAAAAAAATAAAAATAATGAAAAAAGATTTTGGGTTAGAGCACGAGAGGGAATGGGATAGGGCGGATTCGTCCCTGAAACCAGGCCGACACAGTGGATAAAAAGCGCTCCACCGACAGCGCGTTCACTTAGCCATCGTCACTGCGCATGCGCCCCCATCAAACCAGGCGTCGGGTACGAGGATTCTGGGGGTCAATATGCCAGGCGAGAACTGGCGGATAATTTCGAGCCTGGACTGCCATATGCTGGTTTTTACACGGCACTTTCTGAATTCGAGTCTGAATCCACAATATGAATTTTAAATAAGGAACAACTATGGTGACTCGGCGGCTCAGAGGAGAACAGCCGAAAGGCGCAACAGAGAGAATTTCAATTGAGCATAAAACGGAGGAAATACAAAATTACGACACTGGCATATAAAACAAACACTCCACAACCGCCACGCATCCTGGCCAATTCCTCGCACGGGAAACTAAAACAAGCCGTGAGCTGCAAAATAAATCCTTACTTCTCCCCCCAGTCTTGAAGTCTCGACACCAGACATACAGACATAAGCAACCAGCGAAAAACAAAGAGCAACAGCCCCCCACCCCCTAAAAAAAGCACATAGCTAGGAGCGCCGTGAACTTGCGGGAGACGCGCACGGCCCCCCAAGGTAGCGCAGCCCACACCGTAACCCGCAGCCCCCTTGATAACCTACTTTTCTCTGGCTTTAAAGAGGCCAGGGATTTAAGGGGAAGGGCTTGCAGTTTCAGCCGGCAGCTCTCTCTGTTCCATATCTCCACCATTCTTTTGAGACTTTATGAACTTAATCTCCCAAAACTTCATCTCCTTGCTCCAATTAGTTACAATTAACATTCTCCCTGCTGTAAAGGAAACGTTGAGCTCCCTCTACAGGCCAAAGGGGTTAATGGGTGAATCGAAAGCCAGAAATCTGCCAGGTTTAATGCCGTTAAAATCATTGACGACACAGGAACCGCTTATAATAATCAAACTCATAAGCTAATTTATAGAACACACACGCACAAAAGCACTTTACAAGGCCCAGTCTAAAAACCAATTACTGAAGTAAGTGCAAACAACACATTATTAAGAATAATTTGCATATCCTGTCACCTGACGTAGGTCTAGATATTTATTTAAGTCATTGTGTAATCTACTGGGTAGGAAGTGTTACTTATTTTTTCCCACTAGCCATATTTAATATCCTTTTTGTACAATGTAATGCACATCTAAGGTACAACAGCAGTGCCGTGCCTGTTTTGTAAATCCCAGAAGCTCACAGCTACACAGTTAGATCTCAGATCACTACTCCATTGACAGTGAGGCTGCACAGATGGTCACAGGCAGGATGGGCAGGTGTGCAGGCTGCACAAGAGCAAATAAAGACAGAGCATGTAATTGCCTTTAATAATAATAAAAAAATAAAAAATAAAAAAAACACAACAGCTCCTGACTGCTCATAAAATGCTACTGGCTGGGGCAACAGCTTTTGTGAGCTTTGCCTTTTGGATATGCAATCTGCACGCCCATCCCCCACGTCTGCAGATTAGACTATGCAATATCACCCCCACCCACACCCAGGCACACCCCTCCCCTCTCCATCCCTCTCTCTCAGTACCCAGTGAAATGATTTCTCTTCCTTTCTTTTTTTTGTACTCTGCCTCTACAGATGTGCCTGTACCTCTCCCTCTGCACTCTAAAGATAGCTGCCACGCCGAGGAGGGCTGATCTGGAGAGGAGACGGCTGTAGCTGGAATCAGAAGCATACTGGGCCCCCACCAGAATCTCCCATCAGACACCCCCACCTGCAAAAGTTAGTGCCAAAAAAACCCAAAAACAATCACAAATTTCCTAATCACTGCTCCTCAAAAGCCATACAGTTCAAATAATGCCAGTTCAGCGAGGAATATACTAATCAACCAGTGAAATTCACATAGAATGATTTTGTATAGTAAACTTATATCATTTACCAGCTTCACAGAGAATGCTATAGCTGTTATCCATCAGCTGTGCATATTCATACTTGTAACGTTCACAATGCCGGGCCAGTGTGCGGAATCGTAACCTGCGGTGTTGTGCCCCTAACATATGAGTGTGCATTCCTCCCCACAGCTCTGAGAAGCACATCTAAACCTCTTCTGGTAATAATATTTACATTCCCGAGACGTTCTGCAGGCTCGCAGGCGAGACTTGCGGCCTCCTCGCCCGCCTTCGGCGAAGCTGGGGAGATTCCTGGGCACGGCCCCGGCATGGATGCAGAAGGCGTTCCCATGCCAACACTGCAGAAACAGCCATGCCTCTACAATGGATGAATCTGGATCCGTGCAGTGGCTGAGTCGCTATGGTTTTTTGTCGCAGTGTAAAAGAGATACTGCTGGGGAGGCATATAAGTTAAGGTAAGGGTCTTAGCAGTCTAATGTGAAATAATATGGTGAGTCAGACAGGTTGGGTGCAGCACAATGGGAGGGGTTTGCATCCCCACCAACTCCTTTTTCCTACATTCTCCTCAGATTCTAAGGATTTCAAAAAAAGAAAATGGCAGACAGGCTGTCAAAGCCGGCGGAATAAAATGAATATTTCTTCCCCTTGCCCCTTAATAATGTTCTGGAATCGTACGTGAGGATCCGATCGTGTAATTGGAACGCTGGAGGAGCTATAAATCTCAGCTGATAGACCTGCATTCCATACGAGATTGCCATCCACCAATGCTGTGCTTGGAAATGTACAGTACAGTGTGCCGTCAGTATGCACACACACACACACGCACACACACACACACACACACACGCACACACACACACACACACACGCAGACACACACACGCACACACACACACGCACACACACACACGTTCGCATACACCTGCATGTACACATACAAACATATGTGCACACACACACACACACACACACACACACAACTCATACACAAATAAGCAACTGAAAGCACAGGTGATTATCCAGCAAGCATCACACATATACATACTCAGAGAAGCTTACAGAGAGGCACAAACATATATGTTTTTTTAATGCTGTGTGATTGCATTTATTGCCAGGAAACCCCCCCCCCCCATCCCCCCACAGTCCTTAATAACGCACTTCTCCCCCGAAGAGAGGGCCTCTTTCATCCTTGCTGCGCTTGCTGCGTGTCGCAGCAGACACTGTCTCTTCCACCGGCAGACAGTGAGCACAGTGACCCAGGCAGTGCTCTGAAACGCGATCCAGGTGAGGCCGCTGCAGCGGGCTGCATGGTGTAGTGACATGCACTGCAGTGTGGCCCCTGGCCGCCGCACGGCCCCCCGCCGCGAGCCCAGAGCGCGGCAAAGAAAAACTCACAATTTGGGCCAATTATTTGCTAACAGAAAAGTGGGGAAACGAGCGGTTAGCAAGTTTTAATTATTCGCTCTGCTCTACTTTCTCTCAATCCTCTCTCTCTCCGTTTTTCTATTTTTGTATTTTCTACTGACACTTTGTGACTTTCTTTTCACCCCCAATTCGTTTTCCATCTCTTTAACTATTTGAATCCGAGACGAATTTCATGAGACAAATACCGGGTGGTTAGTTCACAGTTCTAATCCCCAAGTCACTCATCCATCCATCCATCCATCCATCCATCCATCATCCGTCCACTCATCTGCTGGATCTTCTTCTCCCCATTGACTTGTTAAATCTTTCACCTCAGACATTTCCACGCTTTGTTCCTGCATGCAACACCCTCTTCCTTGGTAATTTAGGGCCCTGTTGTGGCCCAGAATTGTGGCTCCAAAACATCCCCCCCCCCCCAATGTATACCACAACAAAGTCAACCAGTCAATGTTATATAAAAGTAAGGGTGTCAGTGGTGGAGCTGGGGTGCTGTTACTGGTCCCCAAACTGCTCTGAGACCAGTCCACGTGCAACACCTAATGCATCCAACTTATGATCGCTTGCTGTGATCGAATGACTGACACAAAGTTGGAGAGCTTTGGAGAAATAGGTCGAAGAGCTAAAAATACCTCTGCATGTCTCCAGTCTCTTCATAAGGACAAAAAAGCATGTGCTCTGAAGGAAGAGGCACCGGGGGCCTTCGTCACAGCGCCGCCCCGGTGGTTTAGATAAGCAGACTTTTTAACATTCTACATGATGACAGAGGATGGGGGAGGGGGGTGGCAGATAAATAAAATAAAGCAAAGAACAATCTTGGAAAAAGCTCAGGTTCCGGCATGTTGTACAGGCTAACAGCAGAAGCATCACCTAAACGCAGGATAATATATAACCCCCCCCCCCTTCAAATCAGTGAGGCAAGACAGAGTAACTACCAGATCAGTCAGCAGACAGCATCCAGCTTGGAAAGGAGTGAAACAGAGAGCAAGGAAAAGTGAGAGACGGAGGGAAAGAGACGACAGAAAAGACAGACAGCAAAACAAAGCCAGGGGGGGTGAAAACGGCAGTGAAGGAAAGGATGGGAGAGAGAGAAGGAAAAAAAATCAGAACAACAGAGGGAGAAAAGAGAGACGGAGAAAAGGGAGGGGCAGAGAATGAGGGTGGTGGTGAGGGGGACAGAGACCCAGAGAAATATAGGTGTTGCAGAGAGAGAGAGAGAGAATTCAGACCAATGAGGCATTTTGAATTAACCAGGAGAGTCAAGAAGACAGAGAGGGCAAGAGAGGGAGAAGAGATGGGTATGGGCAGGTAGAGATTAAAGGGACACTAATCCTATAGAAATAGGTTAAGGAAAGCTTGGTAGAACACGGTAGCTTTTCAGGATGTGTTACTGCAGACTGTTCAGGCAACAGAAGACTGAAGCACACAGCTTCTGGTCAGAAGCACCAAGCTAGGGCCAAAGAAGCTTCTTCTGAGGTTACTTTCCTCTGGCGCAAATACTACGGATGGGGGCACGAACAGTCTCAGCATACCGGCAAGGATTCATGCCATAGCTGAGCAAGTGAGGGCAGCAAACATAGCTGCATCGGTTAACTAGGAAGTTGTGGTAGATCTAAGAAGGTCCAATGATAGCTGCTGATTCGGGCTTCATGGTAATATTACAGTTTTCTGTCATTTTGACTTTCAAATTACGGTTAATGAGGACAATATACTTCCATGCGCAGTTTCTAGACCCGACTTAATAAAGAGAAGCCAATTAGTTAAGCCAACCCATGCTGTGTACCTGACAGCGATAATGCAGTCCGCTGCATTACATGTTATCCAAACCCGACCTTAGCGCCAATTTGCTGGGTGTTCTTTTTTGGCTTATTTAATCGTCATGAGTCTGATTGATTTGCCAGACATGGAATTTTAAGGGCGTGAAGGGTCCATTTTTCTCCCAACTGAAAGGGGCAGTTATGCACAGGCAGGCACGTCCATACGGGACACGGAAAAGTGCCGTATCTTCCGCAAGATGCCTCACATAACGTGATCAGCAGAACAAATAATGAGGAAACTGACACCGATGCCTAAAACGAGAGACAATTTAACATGTAATTTTATAAACTAATTTTTTTCTACCGATAGCTGCCTCACTGCAAACATAAGTTTCGGCAATTAAGATGATTAAAATCGCTTTTTGCAGGTGTCCACCTGAAGGACATTGCTCAAGTTTTGGCGGATCTCAATTGCCTGGGTAATTACTTAAAACGACACGTTGCGTGTAACTTCTCAAAGTTAACTTCCAGGTGACGTGTCTGGCTTGGTGACACACATCTTCAAAACGGCCGTACAGTAAACCTGCCAATTACTAGAGACACTGAGCAATATTAAGTTAGCCAGTTTAATCAGCTACAAATAAATAAACTAATTAAAAATTCTGATGAAGCAACAGTTTGAGATTAGGAAACAGACAATGCGAGGCAATCAATAAACCGTTTGCAAGTCCACTTTTTATTTCTGTTTTTATTTCTATTGTCTTTTAAAAAAATGTATTCGTATATGAAAATACAATGAATGAAAACACCGACATCCATTCACAGCTCTGACAACTGCAAGCAATCACCCAAAATCAATTTGACTACTGCCCATAATTCCGCTCAGAGCCCATTAAGACGCGTACATGCTACTTTTCAAGATAGGCAGGAAATGTCGCCAGTCTGAATTTGTAACAGCTCTGTGACAGCGACTGCATTTTTGCATCGCAACACACACACACACACACACACACACACGCGAATCCAGGTAACATCTGCTCCGCGACTACAGCCAGAAAGCCGGCTTTCTTTGTTACAAGTAGACATTCCAGACGCAGTTTAATTGGCACAGCCCACAAAGAATAACGACAAAACAACTGCGATCATTTATGACAACAGGAAAAAAAAGTCCTCTTGGTGGCAGCTACATCTTATTACTGTGACAGGGGTAAAGCCACTACTTGGCATTTAGCCTGTGCTGCCAACTCTCTGCCGCACGCTCATTTTTTCCCCTACGTCGGTCTGCACAAAGGATCGGGAATCCAATGTGAACTTGACGGAATGTGAAGCACCGTAGCCCCGCTCCGTTCGCGATTAAGGCGAGGACAAAACGCGCCATAGTGGCCCAAATAACCAAAGTACAACATAAAAACACATTTTCCGATATCGGACAAAAATTGGTCACGTTGCCTTGATTGTTAACAGTAAGATAATAACTCGCCGACGTGCACGATTACGCAGAAACGCCGCAAATGACTTTTTCGAGCTGCAAAGAAATATATGTAGATATATCACAAGCGAAGACGTTATTATCTTCTAGCTTTGGTAGTGATAAGCCATTGAGTATCAGGGATGGCTAGCGGAATGTTTGTTTTCAATCCGAAATTGCTACCTGTTTATAGTCTAACGCTATTCACAGGTAAGCCTAAAATGCACATTCTTTGAGTACTTGGGGTTTGCATCCACACGATGCAAGCACACGAAAATGTAAGTCTCCCCTGATCAATAGGCTATATGAACACTAAATGCCGGGTCACCTAAATTGTAGTTTAACATTCCTCCATATCTCCAATATGCATAGCTAGCTAAACGATTGGACAACGATTAGCGAACACGCAATTATTTCATATTTCGGAAACGTTCCCACTAAAATACAAAATAGACCGTGTGTTAGTTTCTGCTCTCGTCCCATAATTATTTAAATCACAATAGTTACGTTCATACCGCAGCTTTTGATACTTTTAACGATTTTCAAGTGTTTCTTAAAAAATCATTAAAAACTGACAGCATGAAATACTTGTAAGAAACAATTACCCAAAATATCTAAGAAAATATCGCTACTTACGATTTCAGAGGGTTTTGAACGACTGTGGCCATTTTGATATAGTATGATACAATGTAACACTGCAGATCCCGGTATTGTACATGTAATATAGCAGCAATTTTCAATTTCATTCATTCTCTGGGGCTGCGGCTAGAGCAGGGAGCCAATAGGAGAAGGACTAATTCTTTGCATGTTTCGGGATATGTAGTCTATTAGCAGACTGGTGGGAAGGGAGGCGGCGGCTAATGTACTACAACTCCCAAGGTCCCATGCACTTCACAGTATAGCGGTGTCGCCTTGGACTTGGATAAGCCTGACTATCTACTGTAATGTCAAGGTTGGGCCACTGGACTGTCAGTCTGTACATGCCGCTTTAGGTAAAAAAACGGGGTATAACGGTTTTTTCAAATTGCAAATACAGAAATCGTTTTATGGTCAAGGTTATATTTACAGTGTATTAAACATTAACTTACATAAATGACTGTAGTAAAAAATACATTAATTAAAAATCCATTATGATTTTAGGACGATGATATTTAATTTTCATAATTTAACTTATACGAACGTTCGTGTCCTGCATTTGTTTGTTTGTTATTTTGTGATTAAGCCCATTTCCCTTATCTCATGGAATTATTTGCTTAATTACATGTACAGTACCAGTCAAAAGTTTGGACCCATCCATAGATAGGTTCATTTGTACTATTGTCTGCATCTTAGTATAATTATAAAGACACCAAAACTATAAAATAACATATATTGGATTATTTACTGACTAAAAAAGTATTAAACAAAATTCATACATTTCCTGGGGTGGGGGAGGGGGTCAGCTCTGTGGGTTGGAACTCAGAAAATTGTCATTTCAAATCTCGTGGTCGGCAGCGCGATCCCACCATTGGGCCCCTGAGCAAAGCCCTTAATCCCAATTGCTCCAGGGACTGGCTGACCCTACTGTCTCCTCTACACCAGTTCCATGAGTTGGCCTCCTGGGATGCTTTTCCAGCTGTCCTGATGGAGGTCCCACATATGCTGAGCATTCATTGGCCGATTTTCCTTTGTTCTCTGGTCAAGCTTCTCCAAAGCCATTTCTACTGTGTTTAGGTCAGGTGGCCAGATCACTCTGTTTTGTAGGCAGTTTGGCATGTCCAAACTTTTGACTGGTACTGTATATGTTGAAAGTTGACATATCATCATAAATAGCCATAGTGATGAAAGCAATCTAGTTGCACTATTAGTCAATTGCATTGTCCAAAAATTAATTACTGTACATGCTCATTAAATTTGAAAACAAAAACATTGATTCTTATGCATCTACTATCAGAAGAACATTTTGCATTTAGCCTCCCTCCCCAAAAAATGGTTACCAGTCGGCCTAGACAGTCCGTCAATATTCAGGTATATAATGAACAACAATGTGTCTTAATACCAGGGACTCCTCATACACATTGTCACATTCTGTGAAAGCATGCAGATATGCTCACATACGGCTCACCTAGGACCATCATATCTCATCATACTTAACTGCATTCACTGCTACCATGTGCACCTTCGCCACCACAGCATACCAGGCCTGCACAACAATTACACAAATAGCAGCTTGGAGACAGAAACAAATGATAAGTTACAACTTCTTGGCTCTAGGTTGTCTTTGGGCCCCATCACATAAAGAGATAAAGCAAGGTTTGAGCTTACGTCAATCAGACGGGCCTATAGCACCCAACATACACAGTCATCTATAGCTCTATACCTTAAGAGACATTCTACTGTTACTTATAACATTACAATGTTGACATGCTGGGCCGTATTCTGATTCACAGATGTTTGTTAACACGTATAAAAGGGATGTATGGTGCGAATCATTTATCCCTCTATCCATCCACCCATCCATCCATCCATCCATCTTTTAGTTTCTTATCATCAAACTGATATCCTAAAGGAAGTCATTTGGAAAATGTTCATTTGTAAATGTAGATTATGGATAAAATTAATTAAAGTTATCATTCAGTGTGAGAACAGTAAATTAAAAACTGAATGATTGTGCAACCTTGTGGTGAATCATCCTAGTTTATTTACCATCCATTTGCTACCATGCAAACCCAAATCTGAAAGATTATGATCTTCTCCATTAACTGTTTATACGGTAACTCCAACTTTTAATAAAAAGTTAATAATAAATGCATAACCCTATAAAGTTACGACATGAAATTCATGTAACGTTCACCGCAAAATTGTTTCAGATTGCAAAATCCCGCAGATGAAATGTATGTTTTTGTTTCTCAATTCATTCTCTTAATGATATGAATGATATATCCTACAATATATCATTCATTTAATAAAATCAACCATTTGATGTACCCTATTTAGTAACTGAAGGCATAGAAAATTGGCAGCTTTTCAGCACATCATAATATTATCCTCACTTTCTCTGCTAAAGATTTTACACTAAGCTTCGTCAGTAATCGATTGAAAAGTAGCCTAATTTTGTCACGTAAACACGAGTAAATTACATTCAGTCGAACCGACAAGTGAGATATGATTTTAAATTAACGGAACAAATATATACAAGAGAAACGAAAAAGTCAACCCGTGGAGCAAAGAAGGAATTTCTTTTAATCTTATTTTAACAACTGTGGGGGCAATTTACAACCACCCCGTGACACAGGCTATTAATAGAGCACTGCTAACAAATATTTAATGAAGAACGTTAGCAATATGGGAGGATTTTTCATCTGCTCGGAGGGCTGAAATAAAAAACGGGGGGAAATTTGGGAGTGGCGGTTTTTTAGGTCATCGATTCTCAACTAATCCAACCACTAAACCCGACTGCTAAAACTAGTTAGTGTCGGCGGCTCACCGCGATATCACCGTTGTCGACCGGGGATTCGGATTCAATAGGCCAACGTATTGCAGATCCAGGAACATTGTTTGAGAAACCATGTTTTGGGTCTTTTAAGGTCTACGTGCAGCATTCATAATGGGTCAGAGTATCAAGGTATGCAGCAATACAAGGGGCAGTTCTGAGGGGGGCAATACCACTGTGACAACATGCATGACCTCCCCCTGTGCCCTCCTAAATTCATATGCTAAGTGGACCTGAAAAGAATATATTATTATTATTATTATTATTATTATTATTATTATTATTATTATTATTATTATTATTATTATTATATGTGCGCTAAAGTGTCTTGCGCTGGAATTTTTTCGTGACGGGTTCAACGCAGTTACGCCGGGTGGTCGAGTCGCTTCAGTAGGCGAAACGCGAAGTTAACGACGGGAAAAATAATCAAGCTTGAGGAAGCAAGACAGTCTAAATATGAAATCAGAGAGAATGAAATATCTGTAAAAACTGTAAAATGTGACTGCAATGCGTTGCATAAATAACTTATTGGTTTTCAAAATAGTCTTTTGCTTCTTAATGCTGGCAATCCAGCGTAAGAATTACTTGGAGAACATTAAGGTCAAATGCATCTGACCCCCCCCCCCCCCCAACAGAACAACCGGCCGCAGTCTGCCCGCCCCCCATTGAAATGGGCTATAGAACCAAGGGCGTAACTTTGGCTGGAACATTGGGGGGGTTGAGGTCTCCACCCATTACGGGGGAAACATGGTTATTGGGGGGGGGGGTTGTTTTAGCTGGTTTGGATTTATTGGGGGGCTACCACCCCCCCTCCCCCCGCCCCCC
>JAABNY020000035.1:8773143-8816877 GCA_015164015.2 Brevimyrus niger
GTCACATTCACTGTTAGGCTGTGCGCAGTGCAGTTAGGCTGAGTCACGTACACTGTTAGGCTGTGCGCAGTGCAGTTCGGCTGTTGAGTGAAGCAATAGAAATGGACAGACTATCGAGAACTTAGTTTCACAACTGCTAAACGTGGTTATGAATCACTGAGAAATAGCCAGGCTATATTAAATCATATAATGAAGCGTTTACCTCCAGAGAGCAAACATGCCATCACTAGACTGTTAAAATAAAAAAACCCGTACAACAGTGGTCTGTTTTTTTCTTTTTACCCCCCCCCCCCCCCCCCCCTTCGTGACATTGTCCTCACGCCAAACCTCTTGATCCGCTGAGATTGCTTTACATATGGTGATATGGGTGCATCTATTTTTTATTATAATTAACTAAAAAAGACCAAGTGTGGCAGAAAGGTGACCTGTTTATCCATCCATTTTCCCCTCTTTGATCCTGCTTGCTCAGCACAGTCAGTCAGCCTGGAGCATGTCCCAGGCAGCACAGGGAACAGGGCACAAGGCGGGGGGCACCTCCGGGCGGGATGCCAGTGTGTTGCAGGGCACACGGACACACGCGCACCTGCAGTCACAAGCCATGGGCATTTTACAGAAGCCAGTATGCTTATCAACTTGTTTTTTTTATCAGTGGGAAGGAATGTTTACAAAAAATGGGGGGAAACGTCGATGTTGATGTTGCGCAGCGATCTGTTTAATATTAATGCGAACCGGTGCCTGTTACACTGCAAGTTAAAGCGCTGCCGCCTGTCTTGCTTTCTCTCAGCTACGTGTTGGAATGCGCCAGCTGTGGGATCATCTATCGCAGCCGCCAGTACTGGATGGGCAACCAGGACCCAGAGAGCAGCGTAGTGCGGCCTGAGGTCAAGCACGTGTGGCAGGGGGTGAGCATCTCCCCGCCTCGACCTCCGCCGCGGCTCCCGCCTGGATATGCAGCGCCGCCTGGTGTATCGCTGGGCTTGGGATTCTGAGTGATTTGTCTATTGTGTGGACTCCTCCGCCCCATGAGCAGGATATGACATCATTGTTCTTTCTTCCCGGTGCTCAGAACGAGGCCTTCTTGACGGACCACCAGAATGCAGCACAGAGGGTGCTGGATGGCATGAACTACGTTATCCAGACTGTGTCTGAGTACAGCACCGGGCCCACCAAGGCAGTCACCTCCTGGTTAACTGATCAAGTGGCGCCGCCCTATTGGAGACCTAATGCTGAAATTATTGTGAGTTTTCCTACTTCTGTTCTTACTTTCTGTTGCTTGTAACTCTATATGCTAAATGTATATCTGACCAGGCTGTGTTCCAAGATCACCTTTCTTAGTCTTATTGAAGATGCACGTTTTGCTTACAAATTGCTGATGACAGCATAATTTTTGTTATTTGTACACTGTTGAATAGTGATTAATGGGTAGAAAACCCAGCACATTCAGATACTAATATCACATCTTAAACATTTTTAATTAACTTCACAGTTGTTGCACAAACATGAAACACAAAGAAATTTATCATTCTGCTAATCAGAAACAGAGTCAACATAGAAATAATGTCCTGGGAGGTGTCAGTACTTAACATGAATTTGAATTATTAAAAAACAAAATAAAATAAAATAATTAAAATAATTATTAATTTGGAAATTGGTAACTCTCAGAATTGGTAATTCAGTGAAATATTAATTTCACAGACATAAAAATAAAGCTTAAGCTACTCAGGATAAATACAAATAGTTACTAAATGTTTGAAATAGAAACATAAATTTGAATAATCTGAAATGGTTACTTGGACACTTTGGGAAATGGGAGAATTCCAGTGTGGATTTTCAGTGTGAATTCCCGGTGCAGTATGGCAGTAGCGAAGCTCAGCGGAGTAGTGATTAAAAACTGAAAGGAGGGAGGCGTGAAAATCAAGGTCTGGCGTCATTTCACACAAGTGTGAGGCATTGATGTGAAATATGCAAAAATAAGTTATCGGCATAATTCTAGAGAAAATTAAAAATGTTCTAGATAACTGCAGGCCTATTTCGTACCTCTCAGGAGGGGACATGATTTTAGGTAGAAAAATGTAAAACACTGGAATTATCTATTTTATCTCCAGAAGCCACTGGTGTACCTTAATTGTCCAGCCTCAGAAATACATGTCAGTAGTAGATACCCCCCCCCAAAAGTAATACAAAAATGAGACAAATGGAGGTTAATATTTTACATCTCTTGTTTAGGTGAGATTAGATGCACTTTATCGATCCAGGGGGATATCCTCGTGCATATAGCACCTAGGTCTGTAGAGTACAGACCAAACATACATTTGGTATAAAACAAGTTAGTAGATTAAAAAGGCCAATATACATAATGCAAACAAGTAAATGTAGACTAAAATGAATAACGGTATAATCTTATAAGATTATAATCTTGGAAAAACTGTATCATTATGGAATATTAATAAAATTAATATTAAAATGACACTTATTAGATGGTATTTGTGCAGTAGATACCACTGGACCTTTAGTGTTGCTAAGATGGAACGTTTTCTGACGTTATGAGTGGAGTGCAGGGCATGAGAGGAGGAGGTGCAGCGTTTTATGCTATTTTATTTTTAGAAATTTGTCTGTAATTATATGTGGTTTTGTGCGCCTGGAGCACTAGTGTGCGTGCGTGCGTGCGTGCGTGCGTGCGTGCGTGCGTGCGTGCGTGCGTGCGTGTGTGTGTGTGCGCGCGCGCGCGTGCGGCCGTCAGCACTCACACTACACCTTTAATCCCCAGCAATGTCACAGCTGCAGAAAGCCGTTCGATGAGGCCGAGCGGAAGCACCACTGCCGCGCGTGCGGGGAGGGCTTCTGCCAGGCGTGCTCCAGCCGCCGCATGCCCGTGCCGGAGAAAGGCTGGGGCAGCACCCCCGTGAGGGTCTGTGAAGTCTGCCACCGCCAGGGGGGGGCACCTACTACCACCCAAGGTAGGAGCAAAGGCGGAAGGTCCATACTCATTATTATTGTTGTTGTTAATGGAAAACAGGGTGTTTGTCAATAGCAAGAATGCAAAGAGCCTATTTGTGCTCTTGGCAAGACCAGCGCCGTTAACTCGCCTCTCAAGAATGAACTTGGGGTGCAATGAATCATGGGATCGGTCTCGACCGGCGAGGATGCAAACGATGTATGCTTGTTATTTGGGGCGGGGCAAGAACGACATCCGGGGATCTTTACTGTCCTCTCTACTTCTGTCGTTGAGTATTGGAACTGGTCCCCGGCAATGGAAGATGACATTAAACGGGTACACGAGAACACAAGAATGGTCAAGTGTGCCTATTGATGAACACCCAAGGCTTTGAAGTCCTCCTAAAGCTTATCCCCAGCCTGCCCGTGTTCCCTTTGATTTATTTATGAGGAGCTTCGTTCGCAAACATTCAGCCCCTAGGTTGGCATTAATAACAACAACAATAGTAAACAACATTTGTTTAGCAGCTCATACACCTTTTTATTACATACTGGTCTTCAGTAGAATGTAATGGTCTGTCATCTTTGCCATTTGGACAGATCTCTGCCCATTTTGGATGATTACCCTGTAGAATGGTAATTGACTGTTGCACAGGTAAGGTAAATATCCCAACAACCCCACTGACCTGCTGATGGGGCAGGAGAGTCAGGTGAAGCCTGTATCAGTTCTGGAAAATGTACTTGGGTCAGGTGCTTTTTCTGATGGGTCGGCCTGTGATTATATCTTTCACAGTGACGTCGGTGGACCCACGGGGTCTGATGGCCCGCAAGGTGACAGAGGTGGCCCAGTCCACGCTGGAAATGGTGACCTGTGCCGTGGATTATCCGCTAGGTGGGAATGACGTCATATTTTGGGTCCAAAATATTTCCTTCACACTACCTTTAAAAGCACAGCTCTATGAATATCTGGATTTTTTTTTTAACACTGGGTAGGAGTTATTTTGCATTAAGTCTCAAGTATGACTCAACTTCTACGTATAGTAAATTTTGACAGTCTACTATAAAAATGCAAAATTCTATATTAGTTATGTTAACTAAGCAAGTATAGTTGGTTTTAGCATTGTCTGAAAAGTCTGGTGGTGTCAGTTTTGAAGGTTAGGCTATGTTTACTAAGGGTATTTTACAAGTCACGTACATAAAAGGCATTGAGCTTTTTAGTGCATTATCTGAAGCTAAGGTACAAGGAGTAAGGAGTTTTAGGGGGGACTTTAGTGTTGTCTATCCATCTAGGTTCTTCTGCTCTGAGTTTTGGACATATTAGCCATAGAAATGTCGGTCTTCTCTCGAATATGATGGGACTGAATGGCATTCTAAAAAGTCTCTTGCCAGAAATCATGACATGGTTACTCATAATAATCCATAGACTTTGTAGCGAGCAGTTCAATGTGGGAACCATTTTGTTGTGTCAAATTCCAAACGCCAATCATATCACTGTGCAGAAGATATTGCCAGGGAGTGCTATTTGAGCATGAGCATATTCCACTCCACATGACAGAGGTTCCACCTTGAAATAAGGGTAGCAGAGAATCAGGAAGGTAGTGTGTTCAATTGGAAATGGTGCCAGAACGTCTCATGCTTGGTCCTTCGTTCCTGTGAGAGAGAGAAATAAAATGGCACCAAAACTCCTGTTGTGGAGCCATGATGCCAGGAGAGGCTTTAATGTCTGTCCACATCGACTGGCTCTACCTTATTTTTTATAAACCTATTTCAAGCTTCTTTTCTTGGTGATATCCGGAACAGCATTAGGTCTCACCCCATTTCGCACCTTGCAGGGTTCGTGAAGGGCGTAGCCCGGCCCGACTACTGGGTTCCGGACCACGAGATCCTGCAATGCCACCACTGCCAGAGAACCTTCACGGCCCAGATGTCCAAGCACCACTGCCGCGCGTGTGGCCAGGGCGTGTGCAGCCGCTGCTCCGCCCAAAGCCGCGTAGTGCCTTCGCGGGGCTGGGACCACCCGGTGCGGGTCTGCGACGGCTGCGCCGAACGCAAAGGCAGCCTATAGTGAGCAGTCCCGGACACGAATGTCCCTCACTGCTGTGTAGGGTCTCCCAGACTACCTTAAAACCCTGGCTGTGCCCCACTGCTTGATGGGTAATGGAGGCCCATATGACTTGTAGGCTGCCTCAGAAGGCCTGAAAGCCCCAGATCAGCCCTGGCAGGTCTCAGTTTGGAGTTAGTGAGTGCGTCCACCTGCAGAAGGCTGAACCAAGGTCAGATTGTAACGCTCCTCCGATAAGTTCTGCACACAGTGGATAGTGAGGTCCCTAGCAGAGGCGAACACAAAGAGCGGAACCAAGTCTTCTGAATATGAGACTCCGTAACGAATCATGCTCACGGCAGTGAAAGTGCCGCAATAGTGCCCTTAATCTTCTTCTGAGCACCTGTATTCTGTAACATATGCAGATTTCATTTAACCATAGCATTTATCTTTTAGTTAACAACTTATTTGAATCACATCAGAGATACCAGAACTTCAGAGGATAAGGTACAACTGTTGCATGAAAAACCTACTGATTACAAAAGCTTCAGTTATCGCAGCAGCAAGTACTTTGTTGCTACTACGGCCTTAGAAGTTTGAGAATAGCGGCAATCGGGTAACAGCACGGGGGAGGTACCGTCACTTAGGTTGTGCTCTGAGTTGCTGTTGCACTTGGAGCGAATGCCATGAACCGTCCTTTTGAAGCATGAGATTCGGAGAGGAATTTGAGCGGATGTCAGGAATCGGGCACAGAGGAGCTGCGGAGGACGATGTGTCGCCACTTCAGCAAACTTCCATTGTGGTGAAATGCAAATATTGCATTTTATTGTACAGAGTTTTGCAAAATATCTTAGCAGTCCTCTCAACTGGACATACAGTTGATGTTGCATATATTGGTTCAGACATTGCATTTCCTAATCCTATGCACCTTATAGACGTGCATCATTAACATGATTAAAGTTTTATATAGCTAATCACTTTCTTAATTTAAAGGTGCATCTTAATATGTTTAATACAATATACGTGGAACCTCTTCTACCTCCCATGTTTTTTTTTCTTTCTAATTTTAGTAATTTTGAAAAATGGAAAATTAATACTTTTTTCACCATTACAGCAAATGCAGAGACCATTAAAACACACTAATGAAAATGCACCACTAACAGATTAGTTGAGGGCATCATGGAAATACTTGCTGCATCCCACAATCATGAGTAAGTGAAGGGAGTGAAAAATCACTAGGGATGGTGAAAAATACAAAAAAATGCTCTTCAGACAACCAAAAGGGATTGTTCTATCTAGTCACACCTTTCCTTTGTAACTGGACATTTAAATGCTGGCTTTTTTATAGTCATAATCCACGTGAAACCAAATAATTATGTATAGTAGTTATTCTGGGCTAGACAATCGATTGTTTCCATGCTGTAAAAAGTATCGAATAAATAATATTGACGCTGTGTCTTCGTGTCTTCTGCTCTTTACTCTCCCGTTTCCCTGTGCATGGAGGCCATCCCTAATGCGCTCGTCGTGACATCACAAGGCCAGAGATGAGCGGGTGACAGTAATTGGCCAGCTTGACATTAACCGCTCCTTGTTTTCCCTATTAGCCTGGGTCCCCTGTCATTTCTTCTGGCCCTCAGTCAAGTGCATCAGCACTCTGTTACTCTAATGCTGCTCTCAGCACAAGGCTGAGGAATGACGGCGGTAAATTAGCTGTGGTGCGGAGCGGCCGTGGAAATCCAGGGGAGACCGGAGACACCGACTGTGGCCATAGGCGCATTTGATCGGGGGGAGGTCTCTGAGGGTCCCCCTGTCCACCATAGGCTGGTCTGCCTGAAGATTGCTGTCCAGGTAGAGATCGTGTCGAAGAGTCAAACCCGACGTTAGTCTTCCTAGTAAATACAGTTTTGTTGTTTTTCTACATACCCAGTTTTTGTGCCGTAACTGAGCCGGCTTTTTTTAAGAAATGCAAAGTGAGGTAGAAATCGTACAACGCAACACGGTACATGACAAGACTTTGGTTTGTTATTAATGGTTCACTGTCCATCGGCACCATACGAGGAGGTTTCTTTTGCTGCATTTGCTGTTTTGTAGCATTGGGTGGGGGGTGGGGGGGGTTTCCCAGGCCTGATTGCCCCCAGAAACCCTGCCGGCGGCGTTGACACAATTTATGTCGATGGTTTTAAAATCAAGGAAGCGCACACACAGCAAAATGCATTTTTACGCGTTTCTTTCCTGTAGCCGATCTCTGTTGATCTTGGCTGCGCTCCCAGCAATGTTAACTGCTTTCCCAGGTACATTAACTGGCTACAGAGCCACAGTTTGAAATTACATTAAGTACTAGCAAAGAAAGGTTAAACATACATTATTGTATATCTGCATTTTAAGTTGAAGATTTTAAATGCCCATGTTGACATATCACAGTCAAATGTTTTCATAATTTGAAAATCGAGGAAATATATGACTTTCTTAAATTTACAGAAATAAACACCCGAATCTGATCAATGTTGTTTTTTGCCTCATACCTTCGAGTAGGGGGTTAGAATCCCGCCCCTGACCTGGGTGTGCAGAATTTGTATGTTCTTACTACAGTAGAGACTGCATATAGTGATCACCATAAGCTATCGTTATAACCCATGTTTTCTTTATGTCTCAGGCATACTACTATATAATTGACATTTGTATATTTAATAGGCCTACTTGAATATAAGGTAGTAAAAGGGACAACGTCGCTATTTACTTAATTTGACAGTACTCTATAAATGAAATAACTGAACTGTTTGTCAAATACACTGTAATACAGTACAGTGCTGTGCACCGATATTCAATTCAATTTTTTATACAGCGCGTTTTCACATTGTTACATTTGCTCCAAACGCTTATTGTAGTGTCAGTGCTGCATCTCAGTGGCTCGTTCTTGGCGGTTTATCATATGCTTGATGAATCCGTATTTGTCATTGAGAGAAAATGACTTTCTTTTCCTGTCATGTTTTCTGTGCACTCCGCATTAACCTCAGGTATCTGGCAGAAGCAGGCGGGTTACTGCAAGGCAAAGTATGGCGATCAAAGGAATGGAACGAAAAAAACACCAGTTAAATTTTTTTCCATATGTTGTCATGTTTGAAAAGACCCAAAATCAACACTATAAGCGGGCTATTTCATTACTACAAGCAAATGATTTAGACAGTATTTATACAGGAATGAATTTGTCCCAAGCTTTTTGATCCATTTAAGTGGTTGATCACTACCATATTTTGCACTGTTTTTGAGTATCTTCAGTTTTTCTCCCACAACACATGCTGTTAGGTTAATTGGTGTCTCTGAATTGCCTACAGACTATGCTTGTGCTTGTAGATGCCTCGCAATGGACCTGCATCCTATCCAGGGTGTTCCCCAGTACCCAGTACTGGTTCTAGGCTACCAATGACTGCGACTAGGATAAACAGTTAGAGCCTGGATCAGTGGATTTAGTATGTCGCAAATCTCTCAAGCCACCAGGGGGAGACAGACACTTATATTATCATCCCTGTCTTGCATGTGTTCGTTTCGGCTGTACATCTTGTTCATTTTCTTCGGCTGCTCCCTGAGATGGGTTTTGTGGTTCAATAAGTTTAATGACTGTCTTCAAATTCCACGTATATATCATCTAATTGGTTTCATATATTGGTATTCTAAGCTAGACCTCAAGGTAATTCAAGATCAGTGTAAGTGTAATTGTGAGCTGATCAAATTTATCAGCATATTTCCAAGACAGCTTAAACGCCAAAATATTTTGTTAAACATCTTTCTTTGTCTTTCATCAAGTCTCTAAATTCTTTTAACCTGTTAAATGTATTGCTCCTAGATTCATTTAGAGTGCATATGCAAGCATAAATAATGTAATGTAAGGTACATAACAGCGAGCCCAAATGCATTATCCTACTCAGACTGCTTTGTATGACTGGCGTTCCATTGCATTTACTCACTTAATGGAAACTTTTATCCACAATGTTCCCACAGTCATTAACATGTGTAATCCAAGGACCATTTGTTCAACAAGATTATAATGGAGATGCTGATCCATAGTACATTGCTGAATGTGTATTCTGCAACCGGACTATAATGAAAGTCCTTCCCAGTAATATCAGATAATCAGGTATCACCTGTATGTGGTGGTAAGACTATGTTCTCAAAATATACACCCTTCAAAGTTATCGCAAATTTTCAAACAGACTTGTACAACAGCCAAGTTTGAAATAGTTGCATTAAAAATGCAAACAGCACAATTACAATAAACCCCTTGGGAATAAAGAATATTATGGAGTAAAATATGGCAGGGTTTAACATCCCAGAATAACATTCTAATCTGACATGAGAGTAAAGTTAACACTTTCATTTTAACTTGTCAAATTAAACTAACACCACAAGCCCTAGTGTGTTTCTATGTGCTAGTATATTAGAGTATGTATGTAAAGGTGCAAACCAGAATGAGAATTCTCACACCACCTTGTGGTGAAAGGGGGCCAATGCATGTCTTGTTGGGCCAGCACGCATGGCTTTATCGAACACCATGAACCAAAACACACCGCCAGCACCGGCAAGCAAATCTGTAGCTGAAGACTTAATAAATGCCTTCTGCTTTCCTGTTTTCTTATTACAAAAGACTGTCGGTGTCTTTGGCTGCACCTGTAATCCGATGTCTCATCGTCTGGGGTCTCCAGCTCCAATGTCAGTGAGGCCCCCCTTCTGATCTCTTGCACCGGTTCTTCAGCTTCTCCTGGGAAGGAAAAGCTCACGTGATGAGTTACAGGGAGGCCTGGAGTCTCGGGAACAGCAGTGTGCTGGCAGAGGGTTGAGGGAGCTGGCACGGGATGAAAGGAAGTGAAACACAGCCGGTCATGACTGGGGCACCGGGGCTGCAATCGCAGGCTGAGCAAAGGAATCCCCAAGTCGGCATCACATCAGGGCTGGGAAACCAACGCGGCCCCCTTGATAGCAGTGTGCTGGGGAAGAGGGGCAAGAAGTAGAAAAAGCAAGGAATATGTTAGCATGTAAAAGGAGCGTAAAGGCTGGTTACAGTAAAAGTAGTATGACTAGATTTTTTCTAACTCAAACTTGAAGACATTCGACCATTATTGACAGAACTGAAGAGCAGATTTCCAAAACTTAGTCCACATTTTTTGAGAAAATTTCCATGGAGTTAATTTAGTTTTAGAAATTTTATGAAAGTTCTCTGTTGTATGACGACGGAGTTTTGGATCCCAGTTCTGCAATATATGATGAAGCCTGACCTTATGTCACTGCTGCTGGTCTCATCTAAAAAACAACAAAAAACTGACAAAAAAAAAACAAAAAAATTGGGTGAAATGCACAGACCAGGGGTGGAGATCCTGATCCACGGAGGGCCGGTGTAGGTGTGGCTTTTTGGAATGATGTCACAATCAGCCAATACAAGTGGGTCCCCAGGACTGGAATTGAGAACCACTGTTTTATTATTGGCTGATTGAGAGATCAGCCCAAAAACCCGCACCCATACTGGCTCTTCATGGATAGGCTGTCCAAGAAGGGCCCATCAGGCCTGTGCACCAAGAGGAGTTAAATACACCTGTCACCATTGTTATTCTAATGGTAACATCACATACTATTATTCAGTTATTACTATTATTCACTATTAATCAGTTATTAAAACTGGTGCACAGTTGTGCATTTAGTTTACTTTTATTAGCGTTGACTTTAATTGTGATTAACATCCATTGTACACATGCATACATACACACAAATTTTGTTGAACCAAAAAATAAATGATAAACTTCAACTGACTTGATTTAAAAAAAAATAAAATAATTTACATCATTTATAATGCTACATTTCACCAAGGGCTGCTTCACAACTATCTCTGACTATGGGGTAAATCGTAACATTTCACTCAATGTGAGTCTTTTGTTCTTGATACAGAGGAACCACCTGTGCTGTTTAGTAGAAGACATATTAAAACCATTTGTATCAGATTTTGAATGTCCATTCTGTCCACCATGTCCACACCCAAATCTAGAACCTTAATTTGCAGCCTCCTGCCCTTTTTCCCTTTGAAGACTAATGTTGGTCATTGCTCATACTTTACTCAGAGAGTATATGTTTCATCTCAGAACACTGGGAGAGTCAGTAAGAAGAAACACACTCGCACACCTTTCTCGCCAGCTGGCCAGAATGATGATGTTTCAGCTGCCTCATAACTGTTACACAACGTCTTGTAGAGCAACACCCCTGGTCACGGTTTATGACTGATTGTGTTCCGAGTTCCCTTCCAGGTCGCTGCCGTAAAAGGCCCTGCTTGGGGCATCATCAATCTTGCCTCAAAAGGCTACAGATTTCTGGCAGACTCTTCCCCCAACAGCCCTCAGCGTACTGATGGCCTGGACACCAGCCACGGCTCTTCAGCGTGAGGTTCCTCCCAGCTCTCGACTTTCTCGACGTGCATAAATGCTGGGTTTTGTTTCCCTTATTCGCCGTTGCCGTCGATGATGTTGCCGTAGGCGTCGCCTAACAACAATCACTTTTACCAAGTTTTGGAATTCATACATAAACTTTTATTATATCACGTTTTATACAGTGGTAGCTCCATATGTCCTATTAAGCTAAATCAATTAATGTTTCCAAACGATAAATTATTAATTTTATGAAGTCATATATAGTCTTACCAGAAAGAGACAATGTTGATGACATGCTTGCTAAATTCAAAGGCCTGGCAATGGTTGGGTTCAGGACCTCTGCTCCGAGATCTTTCCAATCAATCAATTTAAAAAGCTGAAGTCATTGGGGAAGGCCCCCAGTTGACAGAAGGGGATGTTGCGCACGAGTGCCAGATCGCTGTGGTGTTTCAACCACAGAGACCACAGAGGGGATGGGGGGAAAGGGGTGAGTGGAAACGACAGAAAGTGTCACCGGAGAACCGGAAGGAGGCCGCTGGGGCGCAAGGCTGAGAGGAGCCCGCAGGTTCAAGGGGGAGCCGTAAGGCTGAGAGCACAGATCATATGAGCAGATGTGGCAAACGCCGTCTGGCTAGAGGACACTCAGCGTGAGCCAGTAAAAACACACAAACTGCCTTTGATTACTCATTGTAGGCTTTTCTCTTACTGGTTTAGCCAGGAGTGAATAGTTACTTAACAGTAATGCAGTGAATGAGAAGCAAAATTGAATGCTAAGACTGATCAAATAGAGCCTTGTTTATCTTCCAACCACTTACACCAGATGTCAATCCACTGCTGGAAACATACCATTTACAAATGGAAACTAGCCTAGCTGCATTTCTCCATATTACCCCCCACATACACACACGCAGGTGGGATTTATGTGGCTTAGCAGGGGTTGCTGTGCTCATAAGCGGAAGGTCGTCGGTTCAAATGGTGTGTCCGGTTGACTGGTTTCACCATGGGGATCTTCAGCAAGGCCCTTAATCCGTCGCTCCAGTGATACTGGCTGACCCTGCCTTCTCAAAGATACGGGTAATACCATCCAATAAATAAATGTAAATTTAACCCTGGAGCTGTGAGGCTATACTGACACCCTTTCCCCACCCTGCCACACCAAACCATTATATTGTTGTCAGTCATGTGTTCATTTTGAAAATAATATTTTAGGACCATAATAACATGTTTTCTTTGCATTTGGGGAATGTGAATTAGCAAGATTTGATGTTTTGTATAAGATATGAGCCTGCAATGGGTATTATCATCACTGTTCCTGCAGTAACTTAGTTTTTTTTTCTCTTGGTGAAATTCACATTGTTTTGTGCCAGTGTGTATGTGAATGGTCCATTCATCACTGCTTCCACAGAAGCGCAACTGTAAATCTGGCTCAGGCCTCAACACTCTGCCATTTAGCATTTCAGCTTCCATTGTCCACTTTCATTATCCCCTCTGACTTAGCAGGACAATACCAATGACTCAAATTATTAAATACAAGGGGGGGACTTATTTTTCACTTTTTCTAAAATAAAAAAGGGGGGGGGTGTATTTTTAAATCGGCATGGGAAAGTCGGCGTGACATATTCTGGTCTGCAGGTGGAAGGACATAAATATTTAAAAGGCTCCTTGGTTTTTGAGAGTAGCGATATCACACAGGATTTCGGTTAATTTTCAAAACATGCTGTTTTTGTTAGTGTGATCCAACTGCATTTTAGTAAAGAATGAACGTGGTGGCTAAGGACCAACACACAACTGCCAGCGTGGAACAGTCTGTTTAGCATCTGGGCTGCTAAAATGCAAAATTTGTTCCTTGCCGGACAACTGGAAAAAAAGACCAGAATGGAAAGCGAGGAGGAGGGGTGGGCTGGTGGGTGCGGCAGTGTTTAATCCGAATTTCAGACAGCACTGGAAACCGTACGCAGCATTGAGGCAGTTGAGCACTGACACTCCCTTTAGTGTCCTGAAATGTTGGAAAAGCTTCTGTAAATCTTTCAGTCCCAAGAAAGAGCCATCAAAGGGCAATGTGGCCTGGTAACACATAAACAAACAGCATAACATGCATGCTAAAATATACAACCAACACTTATTTTAATATTATATTATTTATTTATCTTTGTACAATGTAATTACAATACAAATATGTAGGTTTAGATACAAAATTATGTAAATAAAGATTAAAAATAAGCTTCACTGGTTTGTTATCACTACACTAAAGTTTACAATCAAGTTTATGAGGTAATTTAGTTTCCTTGTTTTGCCATAAACATAATCAATCTACTTATTTTTAATTTAGAATGTGTGGAGATGGAAAAAATATCAATTAAACAGTGAAACTTTCCAAAATTCATGAAAGGAAAGGAAAATAAAAAATGTTCTTGGGATTCTTGGGATGGGAATCGGATGGAGAGGTCAGCATTTTGCCACATACAAAAGCCTGATTGATCAAGTAGTAATTAAGAGTTAATGACCAAGAAATTCCAGGAAGAGACATGACTATTTGTGATGACCCGCCCAGTCAATTTCTCTCCCCAGTTCCTTAGTGTCTGCAACCAAATGTGTTCAAAACCTGGAAACGTACAGACCAGGGGCAGGGCCATCGGTTGCTTTGCATCTCATTGCATTCATACAAAACACATCCCCACCACTCCAAAGGAAATTCAGCTGTGTGCAGAATGGAAAAGCAAATTCCCAAAACTTACTCAGTCCATTTTTGAGAAAATTTCTGTGGACTTCAGTGAGTTCTGGTAATTTAACTAAAGTTCTATGTTCGATTACTTGAGGACTGAGTGAGTTTTGTGAGTTTAATGAAAGTTCTACATTGGATTATTTGATGACTAAGTGAGTTTTGCTTCCCAACACTGTAACATATGGTGAGGAAGCCTGATTTTAGGTCATTGGCAGTCTCATTTCGAAAGCAAAAAATGGACCAAGTGAGTTTTGATAATTTGCTCTTCAGTTGGTGTTTTGGTACAATATGCATTGTTTGTCCAGTCACTACAAAAAGACAAAAAAAACAACAAAAGAATGCATGTATACAAGGGAAAGAACTCACAGAGGACCCCCATAGTATAAAGTACCTGATCTTCCTGCTACCATACGCTCTTCAGTACCCCACACCCCCTCCGATTCCTGAACCAGAGACAAACAAACCTCTGAAAGCACATTTCAACCTTCCATCCTACCCTATATAAAGGATTAAAAGCCGCAGACATACCAAGAGTAATTCAGTAATCAATCTTCTCAAAGCCATGATCAAGAATGCAGAGCACTGTGCTTCCGTGGCGGTTGCCAAATACTGCCACCAATCCATTAGCGGAACTGGAGAAACTGGCTCTGTTTCAACAAAACCACTAATAATTCAGCACCAAGCTCTTTCATGTGGTTCATAACATGTCACATGACGGCATCCTCTTTGTCGACCATTCCGGTTCTGTTCCTAACACATCCATGAATTGTACCAGATAAGAGAGGAAGTCCAAATTCCATCGCAGCTACCCACTTCTCCTGGCTCATTCACCTCCACTTGCCTTCGACTTGCCGCTCCCTGCATCGTAGCCACCATCCTTCCTGTCCTCAGGCCCCTCTATTTCCTCGCTGCAGCAGGTGTCCCCAAGGTGTCTACCTGTGCACTCCGCTGCTCTGGTCGCCATGGCGCTCCCTGCTCTGTGGGGCGAAGGAGGACCCCCTGGGCTCTGTATCCTCTTTTGTACATTCCACTTCAAAGATCCACCAAACCATCTGTGAAGACTATCGAACTACGAACTCCAAACCCAAATCTCATTTTGCAGGAATACAAATAGAATTAAAGAACTTTTACCAGAGGGATGTCCTGCTTTTCCAATCAAACCAGCCTTATCCATATTCAACACACCCTGATCATTCAAGCACTATCTCTCTTTCCTTCACATTCTACCCTTCAGCTTCTCCAAACACACGCAGACCGGCTCACATTGTGCTGAAAATCGAATGATAGCTTCATGGAGCCTGTCAGGGTCAGGTTATTAAAATGTTTGAAAACAATCCAAAAATCTCACTTTTAGATAGAGGGTGGGGTTTCTACTGGTAAAGCTGAGGGCAGAGGGGGGTCTGTCCCTAGTGGTATAGAAGCAAGCCATTCAGGTTGAATAGCAATTGACTGTCACACACAGGGCAATAAATAGGTGGACAATAAAAAGCTATTTACATTCCCACATGAGATACACACTCAAGATGTCAAATGAGGCAGCAATTATGTATTTTTTCATTTGGTGAGTTCCCTCCAGCTTTAAAAACATATGAACAATATTATTATTCACACAGGGAAAAAATAAGTTAAAATAGTTTGGTGATTAAACTCAGATTTATAAGGTAACTGATAAAAATAATAATAACTTAAAATTTTTTGGCCATCAAATTCTTCCTCGTTTTGTTGGTCAAAAATGACACATCAGTCCTCTCTATAAATGCCCCTGCTTTGGATGATGTCATTTGCTAGTCAACCGATACCTCACGTAAGATAGTTATCGGCGCTGTCTTTCTTCCCCAGTTGTATCTCAGCTGTCTTTGTCCAGTTTTCCCAATGTCCCCTGCAGGCTCTGGGGCAGCAGAGTCTAAAGCCCCCAGAGAAGAAGCAGGGGGTGGAGAGGACACCCACCCCCCCGCGAAGCTGCCGTCCAAGTCCAAGAGACAGGGGTGTCTGTGTGGCAGCATCTACAAAGATGGTTGGGAGTTGGAGGGGGACAGGGCACCCCCCTTGTTGATGTGAAAAAAAGGAAAACAACAAAGACAAGGGGGGGGCAGTTTTGTCTGGGTCTGCGTCACAGTTTATGCAGACAGGAGCAGGTGGGGAGGCAGTTAAAGCTCGATCTCGAATGTCTTTTGCAGGTCGTTGGAGAAGGGATTGGGAGCCATGGGCTGCGTCTTGGACTCCAGAGCCGCCCACTGGGCCTCGAAGCGCTCAGCTTCCTGAGAGTCGCTGCTGGGGCCAGGCTGCCAGGACGCCTCAGAGGGCCACGCGGGGCCGTGGCCGCTGCCGTTCTGCTTGACGGAGGCTGTGGAGGTGGCGGTGGCTGGGATTGGGTTGGGCGAGATGCCGTTGATGGCGGCCGGGTTGGCGAAAGGTGGCATGGGGAAGCTGGGGGCCGGGAAAGCGGCCATGGGGCCGGATTTGGCTCCTCCGCCGCTACCTGCAGAACCAGAGGGTCCCGAGCTGGTGGCCGTGCAGAAGACATTAGCCACCATCTGTGAAGGCGTGATGCCGACCACAGGCACGCTGGCGTTGGGGTACGTCATGCTGTTGGCCAGGGCAGGCATGTAGGCCTGCATGGGCATGAAGGTGGGCTGCAGGGGAGGCTGGGCAAACATGCTGACGGGCGCGGGGGTGGCGTCAAACGCCATGGGGAATGGCTGCATGGACGTGGGCAGCGAGCCGGGGGGGCCGGGCATGGCTGACATGGGCGGAGCCGGCTGGGGTGGGACCGGTGGCTGCTGCTGCGGTTGGGCCTTCACGGCCTTGGCCACCTCCTCCAGCCAGCGCTCTGCCTCAGACGGCGTCCGCCTGTGGCCACTGGCGACGGCAGGCGGAGACTGCAGCGCCTGCTCTGGCTGCACCCACGAGCTTCCAGCTGTCGGGGAGCCCAGGGAAGAGGGAAGCGAGAAGGAGAGAAACATGACGTGAGACGGGGAGGACGGAGGGCAGAGCCAAGAGATGCGGTGGCGGGAAGAGTGAACAGAGATTTTGTTTGGGGGGAAATTATCACAAATGAGGAAAAACAGGCAGAAAAAGACAGAGACTGGGTCTACAAATGGGGCCACAACTTTGGGTCATGTGGTCCATTGGATCAGGGCACAGGGACAAATGCAGAGGCAGTTTTTTATCATTTTAAATTTGCAGTCAATGAGGCGACTCAAAATATGCCCTTTGCCTCCAGCACACAGACACAGACACACACAAAGCAGACGACACTCCTGTTCTTGTTGTAACAGACTCACCCTGCAGGGGCAGGGGAGGCGGAGGGATGGCAGGGGGCGCTGTACACGCCGGGCCGCCGTTAGCGGCGAGGAGCTCCTCGGAGGGCTTGGCGAACGAGGTGTTGATCTGGCTGCACAGGGCGTTGATGCTGTCTGCCTCGGCCCCCAGTGATGGGTCCATCTCCGGCACTGCGGGCGGAAACACAGGCTGAGCGGGGGAGGCACCCGAGGCGAAGCCAGGAGCCCATTTCCTTAATCAGCAATTTATTAGGTTGCTTAAGCACTCCATAAAAGAAAAGAAAAAAAAACTAGAAATCCCCCGTTCCTCTCCAAGCCATTTTGCACAGCTGAGAAAATAGCAGGCAGCTCCTAATTCCCATATCAGCGCCTTCAAAGGCAGAGGAAGAGAGCCCCCCCTTCACTCACGCCCCCACCATCAGCGCCGTGAGCTGCCTTTAATTGGTATCCATTAGGAATCTCTGTGTGGCCTTCAGTGAAAGACCAACCCCCCCCCCCAGGTATCTGAGGGGAGCGGGATCACAACAACTATAGGAATGGAGGGTTCAGGGCAAGAATAGCATGAGAGTGGATGAACCAGGTGGACAGCTGCCGTACTGTGGGGCGTCATAACTTGCCCCCCCCCAGGGTGCCTCTCCGGCCCCCTGTCAGAGCAGCACTACACTACAACTAATGCAGCGAATTCACACACGCTGCCGACTAGTTGCGGATTGGTGTGTTAGCAGCTGCTCGACGTTTTATGCAGGAATACGATGGTTAACATAACAGCTGTGCGACTCAGTTATGGTAATAACTGCCACAGCTATCAAATTATCACGTACGCTAGCAGGGAGCCCTGTGTCCTTAATTGCTGTAATTATTACGCGTTTAAAACACACCCCTCCCCCTACCCGGGCCGGAAAGGGGGAGATTACGAGGAGACTTAGAGGGCTCCTTCCCCTTTCTGAACTTGTTAGCTGGGTAAAGGGTGGACGACGGTGTTGGTGAGGCCTGGGATTATGACGGACCTGGGTTCTTGGATTGGAAGTCGGTCTTGCGCTGTAGGGTGGAGGGCAGGTCGTTCAGGCGGAGGGAGAGCTGGCGCTTGAAGGGAGAGTTCTTCTGGCTGAGGGCCGGAAAGCCCCGGAAGGAGCCCTGGCGCACTAGCTGCTCGATGGGGGCGTGGCGGCGGGGGATGGCATGGGGGCCACACGGCTCGGTGCGGTCGCCTGGTGATGCTGCACCCTCTGGGGGTGACGCTGTGCCCGGGGGGACGGCAGGAAGGCCAGGGTGACAAGGTGGCTCTGCTGGAGGGGTAAGGAATGTGCGAGGGATGACAGAATGTCACAAGGGAGGGGGCCAGTAACCCTAGGCCAACATCGAACCCATAAACTGTGCAAGACGGCAAAATTTATTAGCTTAGCAATCAAAGTTTGGTAATCTGACAGTCCCTGTTATAAGGGGGGGGACATGATACCTTTCTTCTTGTCCTGTACGTCCCGGTCGACCTGCTGATTGGATGGTGTGACACGGAAGGATCCCTCCCGCACGAAGGAGGTGCGGCTGGCATCAAAGGAGGCCGTGACCCCGCACTCCTTCTCCCTCCGCTGCTTGCGCTCCAGGCAGGCGGCGAAGGCGCAGCCCACAGCGTGACTCAGGCGCTCCCCCTGGTGGACACAGACATTCACACGGTCAGCGGTCGAGTATATTTTGAGCAGAAGTTTCTCATTTTCACCTTCAGTATACTCATAGCAAGATGTAATACTGGACATAGGACACAAGGCTTCAGCTTCAGCACACCCTGGACACGACACCAGTTCATTACAGGGGGCACACACACACACACACACACACACACACACACACACACACACACATTTCTGGATGCCGTTTAGCTTAATCATGTTTCCAGACTAGACAAGGAAATCCACATAACATGGGAAGAACATGCAAGAATATAGAACTAAAGTGCTACCTACTAAGCCTTTGGCAAATTAAGAAAGCTGACACGCTTTGTGTTTCGCAGGGACTCATTACCAGTCATACCAGTTAAGCACAGAACCTGATCAAGGTTCCTTAACGACGGCCCCACCCACCGAGTCCTTCAGCGCCATGAAGCAGTGGCAGATCCATCGCCGTGTGGTTCCATCCCGGCAGATGTAGGAGAAAGCCTTGTCGTAGTTTCGGTCAGGCGCGCAGAAGGACACCTTCTCGATGGTCTGGTCCACAATGAGGTCCTGTCATGGAACGTTTAGCGAGCCGGGATTAGGTACTCCACTATGTATCAGAAGCCTGGGCACAGTGAGCCTAGAGGCTACCTCAAGAGGGGCAGTGGAACGCTCTGGACAGGATGCTAGTCCATCACAGGTCACACACCCAGTCACACATTTGTGAGACACCCTAGACTCAACTAACCACATTATTGGACTGCAGACAGAACACAGGGAGAACACGCAAGCTGAACAAATATAGAACCTGGGGGCAGAAATCAAACCGTCAAATGCAGTAGAAAGCCAGAGCTACCCGCTGTGACACCACAAACCACAAACTTCATGGCTTTTGTACAAAACAAAAAAAAAAATCCCTCCTTGCAAATGTGGCATTTTCAGGCACGGATGATGCGGCAGCTCGAGCCTGACTGCCGATTCGTCGGTTTTACTGCCTTTGCAAAACTTCCCCCAGAGACAGAAAAAGAATTATTGGTAAACATTTCCCAGACTCGTCCCTTTGAACACCAGGCTCATTCCAGGGCATTGACTAAAGGGGCATTTAAACCCGAGGCACTGGGTCCGATTCTACACCACAGGCTGCAATGGGGGGGTGGTGGTGAAGAACGGGTCGGGGGCACGTACTTGCCCTTGTGTTTCCTTCCTCCCTCCCTTCGTGAAAAAGGAAGAGGGGAAGAATGGCCCATTCATCGTAAGCCAATTAGTCGAAGAGGGGGCCGGTCCGGAGGTGAAAGGATGGTCCTGTCTGACAGGGCTGGTGTGTGTGAGTTTGTATTTACCACATTGTGGGGACCAAATGTCCCCACAATGTGTTAAAAAACTTTTACTTTTTAGCTTGCAGAGACATCTGGTGTGTGAGTGTGTTTTGTGTTGTGGGAAATCAGCGAGAGGTTCCGAGATCAGATTGAGAAACATGAGTCAGGCATGAGGGGCAATAAAGGGGACGAGGGAAGTGTGGATAAGTTGTGGGCACAAGGCAGTAAAGCTGGTGGGGGGGCATCCCCGTGGAGACACCTCTGCATCTTTCCCTTCCCGTTTTGGTCTCTGAAAGGGGGGAGTCCGGGAATTGGTCTTGCAATGGGGGGTGGCTTTCAGAGTCAGGAAGAGCATGACTCCCACCCGCCTGCTGAGAAAGCCGCACTGCTGAGGGGGGGGGGGTTCCAGGCTGTGGGTGGCCCACTGGCCCCGCAGTGACGGGAATGAGAGGGCAGGACAGCAGAGGCATTCACAGTGTGTCAAAACAGCACTGCACTGTCATATATCAGCAATACACCGCGCATACACACACACACACACACACACACACACACACACACACACACACACGCACACACACAAATGCACATTGAAGCTTTACCTTGGTTTTGTCATCGACGACTCTAAGACCATCTGCAGACACCCACAACACAGCTTTGACCGACTTCTTGCCGCTCTGAAACACAGAAGGCAAAGTGGTATAACCAGTTAGGTCTTTTCATAGTACTGGAACGACTAGGACAGGTAGCGGGACAGATTGTGTTTGTCTGTGGGTGCTGTTCCAGCGTTGACTGGTCTGACTGGGCCTAAGTGTCCTGAAACACTGCTTCTTGAGCCTGCCATATCGAAGATGTGCTCTTGAGGAACCTTCCTGCTCCTCTGGGGCATGAAAACTGCTACCAGACAATTATAAAGGGGAACATTGTCCCCTCTGGAAAAGGAAGCCATATCACTGCGGACTACTATTTCCATGACTTGTTTGAGTGACAATGAACAATCGCTGCTGACTAAGAGGTTTAGGAAAGGTGGCACCCAGGATTTCTGGGAAACAGATGACTGGGGGGGGGATTCCATGAGAGCTAAACAACAGGGACAAATGTCTGTGACATAAGCGTGACAAGGCCAGGATGTGCCTAAAGGGATGGAGAGGAAGAGAGACAGAAGAGAGGGGGAAGGTATGACGGCAACCCGTTTCCTCACCGTCTGGAGGACAGGCTCAGAGCGGATCTGAGGACATTTGAGAAGGAAGACATGCTGTTCTCAGGCTCCAAAACGAAGGGAAATGCAACTGAGGGAGATGGGTAAGGGGGCAGGCCCAGGAGGACAGAGTGAAAAGAGAAGGAGGTTCCAGAGAAGGCTGCATGTGTCGGAGAGGCCTCAGCACTGCACTGTGCAACCCCACACAATCACGACCCCATAAAGAGAACAGATTGGGAAAACTGCCCAGGAACTAGCGAAGCTCTGCGGGATTTTGGGAGAACCTGGCAGCCAATGGACCTTGTGACGTCTCACCGCGGTCCTAACCACAGACGTTGTTGCTGGGTATTTCAGAGCATCATGGGTACACACACAGACACACACATCTGTGACTCTCCTTTCATTCTCCATTCACCAAAAAATGATCCCCACAATGTCAAAATAACAGGTTTTTATCACATTGTGGGGACAATTGATCCCCATGATGTAATATATATATGTAACACACATACACCATGAAATGGAAAAGCAGCATCATTATCACGGGACACATGCTGTTCAAAATGGCCTGTGTTTGGTACAGCTTAACATTTTCACAATGCTGGAGGTATATGACTTCTCTGCTCGCCCCTCCAAAAAGCTCTCAGCAGGAAGGAAAAAAAAGGCCAACTCCTTCAAGGTCTGGCTGCTTAGTACTGATAAGGAAATCCAGAATGGAGAGATGGAAGATAGAGAGAAAATGAATAGGAGAGAGTAAAGGAAAAGAAGGATGAGAGGAGAGGGAGGCTCACAGGAAGTGGGGTTTAAATCGAACAAGATAATGGGAAGAATTAAGTGCAGGAGAGTTGAGAAATAGCAGGTGTGGGGTGGGGGGAGCGGCAAGCACATTTCTGAGAAAAGGCCCCTGGATTCACTGCAATGTTTTTTCACTGCAATTAAAGCTGGTCTGGGGCTGCTCTCCCTTTACATCAACCTCTCTGAGGAGACAGCATTTGGAGAAGCTACACCTGACTTGATACCTTCAAGGTAAATCAGGCACTAATTACTAAGAGGGAAGTTTGAAAATCCCCTGTCGGAGGCCCCCAGGATTAGGTGGGCCCAGGCCTCCACCTTCCAGTCATCCCTACCCACAGCCCCCTCCCTGCCTAGCCCCACTCACCACTTTCAGCTTCTTCACGGCTTCTTCACACACATGCATGCCCCTGGACTCCTCCACCTCCACCAGGCCCAGGTACTGTGGATGGAAGGGGGGGAGACGAGACAGAGTGGGCCAACGCGAATAGGTTCAAGTCAGGAATCAAGCCCCTCGTGACATGGAGGAAACATCAAACATTACTGAATCACTGCAAGCTGTACTATCAGCAAAATCCACATACCCGGTGTGAACCACCTAGTCAACAACCAAATAATGTACCCCCGCTAGAATCAAGTCAGACTGAGGTATAGGCTTAAGGTTTCACATTAGCACGAATGTAACGCTTTTAGCATGCTGCAAACTCCTGAAGGTGCTAAGTGTCCCATTTTAGCCTGACAAAGCACTCAGTCAGTGTTTTTTCCTGACCAACCCCCCTGGCTGCTTTTGCCTAATGATCGAAGAATGCCGATCTCTCAAAAAGCCTGATTAAAGGTGCCATGTCATCAACACAAAGGCAGTATGTACATTTCGGATGCAGTCCAGCCATCGATGAATCGAGTATCCCTTCGATGTTTTGCTTTTAATGAGGCAGGTGCTTATAGCACATCGGCAGCTGTGCTTCTTTTTTTGTCAAGGAGAGCGATTAGCATCTCTGTTTCCATCAGGCCCACCCCTTCAAGCTCTCCCAGGAGCTCCCGTGGGCTATGGTGGGCTCAATAATACATTATCGCTGCCTTCTGCTTTCCCAGTACCTTCGGCCCAGGATGTTATCTAGGTGTGTGTGTATGTGGGGGGGGGGGCTTTAACCAGTCTGTTGTAGGCTGGGCCAGAACATCAGATGGTCTATGGGAAGGGAATAGCATCCTGCATACTTCCTGCCATTCCAGTAACCGCTATTTCTCGCAAAGCTCAAAAAGACTGACACCAGACTTCACATCTTCTTTATCAGGTCCTGTCTGTCACTGAGGACCCCCCCCCTTTGCTGGTATTCCAGACACCACGGAGAAGCAGGACTATCCCATTGCAAAAAAACAATAGTTACTGTGAATCTAAGCATTCAGGAAGCAGCTCCCCCAAGCTCTTGACAAGTTCTTTACATCAACCTCCTGCACTGCCGAGTCTGGTCTTTGCATCCCTTTTGCCCTCAATATTGTACAGTATGTAGCATATCAGCATATCATCTAGGCATTGTGTAAATTTAGCATGTGAAGAATATTGGCCAATTATTGTGTAAATGTTACTATGTTGTACTAGAGCATTGCAATAACAACACAAAGGTCATGGGTTCAAATCCCAGGAAGCACACTAATTATCTACTGCAAGTCGCTTTGGATAAAAGCATCAGATAAATTAAATGTAGTAAATGTTGTATCCTGTTTAATAAATGTGTTAATGGGGCTCAGGGAGATCATATTTCATCCTGGATGCATAAAGGTATATTATTGGGCTGAAAAAATTCGCTTGAATCTTGCACTGGGGTCAATAAACTCGCTAAACTTGTTTAATACCTAATGGCTACTGAAAACACCTTTTGCTATTGGTTCTCTGTTTGGGTAAAAAGCGACTCAGCATCGGGGTCCTTACCCGCACGGGGAAGTTGCATTTGCCCTTGCGTACGGCTTCCTCGTCGGCCTGCCACTGGTGCGGCCGGCTGGCCTCCGGCACGTAGGTTGGCTTCTTTCTCCGCAAGCTCTGCCGCAGCTTGTTCATCTCGAGGTCCTGGTCGCTGCGGGTTCGAAGGAGGAGGAGGATTGTTATGTTTAACATTCACAGGAGACGTGAGAATCCTGCGTTACTGCATTGCAGTTATATAGTTTTATTTAAGTGCATCAAATTAAATATTAAACCAGCTAATCACTGATGACATTAATATGTGCTTTCGTCACCAAGCAAATCAAAGTACAGTCATTATTGTACATTTGTGGCCACAGGGATGCTTTTCTCATGAAGATAATCAGTTACTTTATATATATAAAAATCAACTTCTTACACAGATGGGGAAAAAATGCATCTAAATTTTTTTCAAGCTTATGGACATGTCAGAGTTTGTGTTCCTTCTAATATTGTCCTGTTGTTTTCCACATTGCTCCCATTCCGCTGGGCATTTCTGATGGAAGTACTGGAATAAATTTGTCATACTGCTGTTTTTAGCTGTGATCAACTTTTACGAACTTCACAAACTTTTTTTGTTAAGATCGGAACTTTTAAATCTGCAATAATGACATATAAATTACACAATACCAACTTATCTTTTTCTTACAAGAGACCAAAGCTTCCCAATATAAACCAATAACAACCAACAATTGCTTAACAAATGGTGCTGAACATTTACATTACATGTATGTAGCCGATGCTTTTATCCAGAGTGACGCACAATTGAGAAAGCCAGTGTCCCTGGAGCAATTAGGCTCAAGGGCCCAACGGTGATATCACTCTTCCAACCCTGATTTAACTGTAGCATTCACTGATATTTTAACATTGAATATTAAATCTGGCATGTTAAAATACAAATTCGGATGAAATAGTGAAATTCTCACGGTTGACAGAAACACAGGTCAGGTTACACATGTTAGTTACACTTGTAGATCATTTCCTGAAAAGTGAACACATAATCGTTCCACGATGCTAACCGTTTGAGCCCTGGTTTCCGCATCTCTCTCTTGTCCTCTGTCCTGCTGTCGTGCTTGGCCGGTCTCTTTTGCCAGTTCTCCCACTTGCCTCTGACAGTCCTCTACACTGACACGCTATCCCGTTTCTCTCAAATTAGACCTTGTGAATTATGCAAGACAACTGATTGCCCCCAGAGAGCTCCCACCAAATAAAATATAAATGCAAGTAAATAAACTAAGACAGAATATGCCAAACAGACCGCAGTGCTGCAGATACATGGAAGTCAAGCAAAGCTTCCAGATCAAGAGCGTTAAATAGCCCCTGAGATCATGGACTCATGAGTAACTCGACGAACGTCACTGCCCATCAGGATTAAAGGTTCCCAGATTAGGCGTGGCTGAAGCGTGCAAAGATGTCAGCAAGAGCTGACCTTTGGTGCGTTACTCTTAGAAATGTGATGATGTCACATAGCACTCAGCCTTACGGGCATCATTTGGGCACTGCGCCGTGTCATGCCTGCCTGGTAGGGGTAAAGGGGGAAACCGAAAGGAATCCATGCTTGGCCTGGGACCGATGGGGGACTAGAATATCACCCCCACCTCCGCTTCCCACAATTCCCTGGGAAAAGTTTAGCAGCTGTGTCACACTTCAAGCCTAAGGGAGTGGTGGGGGGGCTCTGTGTTCACTCCACTTTCAGGACTGATCTAATCAACACCAAATGAAGTAATCTGATATAACGGTTGACAGTGAGCCAGAGAGGTTGCTGGGAGAGTGGGAGGATAGAGGGGGAAGCAGGGAGCGAGAGAGAGAGAAATAAAGGAGAAGAAAGGGAGAGACAGAGAGAAACACTGAAGTCCTGAGCTCCATCTTCAGCATCTCGTCACGATGAGGTCACTGTGTGCATGAGTAACATCTTTGTTATGAATCTGTGGGCCTGAGTGTCATCACCTCACACACTCGAACCGCAAAGTCTCACTGGGTAACTCACTGATCTAGAGATCACACGTCACTACGACACACTGCGATTCACTGCGGGTGAATAGTAGGTGGTACAGTGGTTAAGGATATAAAAACCTGACCTGTATGTTACCCTGAGAGAACAGATCTTAAAAAACACCCACCTGCAAAAAACATGGATTTGCACTGCAATGAATGATTAATTAATATGATTACTAATAATTGTATAACCACTTATCTTGGCCATAGTCACAGGGGGACCTGGAGCCAATCCCAGGCAGCACAGAGCACAAGGTGGGGGTACACCCTGGAGTGCATGCACACACACACACACACACACACACACACACACTACAGGCAATTCAATACAGAGATGCTGATTCACATAACTGCATGTCTTTGGAGGGTAGGAGGACACCGGATAAATCCCAGGGGATGACAGCCAAGCGAAAGCCTCAGTGTTACCCACTGAACCACCAAGCGAGCCCAAGTGATCACCTATACATATTAATACATTTAACAGTCAGACAGAGCTTGAGTCAAAGGATGACCTCTAGCCAACATGGACAGTTCCTTGCTAACTCTCTCAGCATCAGAGAAGTGGCAACAATCCTTCCTGAAGTCCCCCCACCCACAGCCAGTAGTGGGACATTCCAGCCCCCATGGCAGGCAGTCACAGGAGTGCCGGGATCAGCCCCAGTACAACGCCAAGACATGCCTCCCCTGTGACGGGGGGGGACCCCATCCAGAGCAATGATTTCATCCTGCAATGAAAGCCAGCTGGAGCCCACATAACGATACAAGATGAGCGGGGGTGTGAGGCCAGACACCTCTCCCCAAATACCCACACGGTCACACACACACCCACCTATACATACTGCTGACTTCACCTCCCCCTCTCTTTTCCGGTAAAAAAATTTCTGAGAGCATCTGGAACAGATTAGCAACAAACGGCAAAAAAATGGAGCAGGCAAAAAGTGAGGCAGCTCTTTCTATGGTGCTCATTTTTGAGTACAAGGTTCGCTGGGCTGCCTGGTTTAGGACAGGCGCCACTCTCAGATATTTGTCCTTCCCAACCCTTTATCACCACGACCACTAACTTGTACCTCCAACCGGGGGAGGGGGTCTGGGACCTGACTGGAAAGGCCAGCAGGATTTCTGAGGGGGGTGACACTAAGTCAGGGGGTACGGCGATGGCCCACCACAATGTCACCCCATAAGGGATCCTCTGGGCCTTTTTTATGGCCTCTGCATTTGCCACACCCTCATGCTGGCAAAAACAGGGTATCCAGAGAACAAAGTGGCATTGTGGACCAGAAAAGGCATGTTCGTGGGGGCAGGGGTGCTAGTGTGTCACCCAAGCTTCGCTGGTGCTGTGTGAAATAATCGACCCTACCCCCACTGAATCATTAAAAACACAAATGATCTGCATAAATGAATGTTTCTTTATGTATGTTGTGCAACATACAATCACAAGAATCTGCTTCTGAGGGTAGGGAATGGGGTAGGGGGCGCTAGTGGATTTTTCCCCCGTGTAAACATTATTTTGACAGTAAACATCACTTGCTGGCCCTTTAAGAATCAGCCTGCAGTCTTGACTGAAATCTATGGCTCTGGTTAAAAAAAAACCTAACAAACTAATAAGAAAATTAAGCTGCTGCCTTTTTTCTCCATCAGGCATAATGAGTCACTATCCAGCTTTGCTCCGACTGGCTCCAGCAAACGGCTGGGGTGCATTTGTGTGCCAGACGCTGACATGCAAAAAAAAAAACTAAACGTGGGCATCGGCTTTCTGCCAGTAAAGAAGATATGGCCATACGAGGAATATATAGGCCAGTGTCTCTGCCCTGGCACCCCTCATTACCAAAAACAGTGCCCAATCGGGCTCTAGATCACTGGGTCTTGAATCTGGATTTCTCTAAAAGCCCTCAATGCTTTTCATGGAGCTGGGAGAAACACAGGAGGGGGTCAGAGCAAGTGGTGCACGAAAAACACTGGAGGGGCAATGCAGGAAGGAAAAAGAACATAAATAAGGAAAAGGGAGGAATCAGAGAGTGGGCAGAGGCTGGCCACCAGGAGGCGTAAGGGATGCAGAAGAGCACAAGAAAACGACTGATGGGAGAAGGAGCAAGGAGATAAAGAGCAGGGTCACGCCAGGGAGCTGTGCCGGGAAAGAAGGGAGTATGAAAGGAGGAGGCATTGGAACGAGAGACAGAGGGCGGAAACAACAGCATATTCCCAAACATGCAACACAGGCCTAGAGGAACCCATAGTACAACAGAGCGAGAAAAAAGTACTCAGAAACCATGGTTCCTCTCTGAGTGGGGGTGGTCAGATCTTGCACCACATTCCTGGCATCTTTAAAAGTTGGCTTTTTCTCCAGCCCTGGAAAATGCGTGTTTTTCTTCCCCCTAACCACACCTCGATGGTGTACAGATGTTCCCTAGTCTCTCCTCGCACATCTGTGAAGCCTGCTGGCCAAAGGAAAGGGCCCCGGGCGGCTTTAAATACGAGGCACACAGGTGCATTAAAGCAACAGGAATTCAGAAGCAAGAAGTCACAATGCTGCCTTTATCCACTTAAAAATGTGGTGACATAACAAAGCAGCACTACTGATCATCCCTCCATCTAAGCACTACTGATCATCTGTATAGCCAGTATAGGGTGATGGGGAACTACATAGAGCCTGTCCCAAGCAGCAAGTTTTATTGACCGTCAGAAGGATTCTTGTGCAAACTGGGGAGGACTCCCCATAAGCTGGTTAGGGGTGGGATTTTAACCTACATCCCCAGAGATATGAGGCATCAGTGCACTGGACCACCACGCAAGCTACTACAGTTAATGTTCTCTGGGGTCCCCAGCTAGTGTGGTGCTTAAAGACAAATTCTTTACACTGCAGGTTGCCAGGTCACATCCCAGAAGGGACCCTGCAGTCATGTCCACATCCAGACATAAAAATGGATGAAACTGTGAGTTGCTAAGGGAAGGAATAATAACTAAACATGGCAGCCACAGACACAGGGCTCTGTCTCATTGATGTCCTGACTCCTGGATCTCTATCCAATCCAGAGGAGTGGGATCGCACCCTCCCACCCCCATAGTGTGACCATTCACCTCCACTAACCCCAAAACACTTGCTTTTGAACACTGATGGGGAGGGGGGAGCAGAGAGCACGGTAACCTGTAAACCCAGGGGTGGCAGTATGTGGAGAAAAAACAAGGAAAAAAATGACTGTCCTGCCACGACTTACAAAACACACACAGGCATAAGCATACGAGGGCAGCACACCATGAGAGAGCAGACTTCCACTGTGACACCTGGCATTCACGGCCCATCTGCACTCAAACCCTGCTCCCTTAAACTAACACCCTCCTCAAAGCTGCAAGGAAAACACTGAAAAGGGCAAGAAACTGAAACATGGCTACCCTCTATGTGGAACAAGACCATCACCAAAGCTACAGTGCTTCCAGCACTTTCTACCTTACTTCCGGAAAGCTATTAATACCATTTAAAAAAAAATAAGGTAAAGGTTAAATTATTTAATTATTTCACTCAATAGCTATATGTAAGTAAATAGCTTTCAAAATGTCATAACAATTTTATCATGATTACAACATTCATCTAAAATGCTTAAGGTTAAAACTGTTTACACAAATTACCTAGATGACGTCTGGGCAGGATTTTAAACATAAGGCGCGCCCATATGGGACAGGCCCCTAATCCTTTCGAAGAGTTCTGGCTACATTAATAGAGGCCAGTGACAGCAGGTGAGGAGAAACCATGTTGTACAGGGTGCAGGTTTTGTGGACGTAGCTGCATGCTACAGCAGAAGTGGATGTGTGCAGTATCAGTCCTCCCCCCTTGTCTGGTTGGTTGTCCAGCTGACCATACCTGTCCCAGCCTTTGTTTTTTAAACAAACTCCGAAACAAATGCAGAGGAATGCACATGAAAGGGTCTGCCTTTGAGGTGTGTCCAAGATTGAATGTGAATATACTGGGAGCTACAGGCACTAGAATCAGGCTGGAGTAGAGAGTGTCAGCAACTGCATCCATCAAGAACAAAAAGGGGAAATGTAATGGAGAATGGAACAGACCCATGTGCAGACCACTGATGTGGTAGCTGGAACGGAGGCTATCCTGCTAGCAGAAGACCCTGCCTGGTAACTGACACGATTCTTAACTGGCAGCAACTCTTTAGACCTTCTGTCATAATTACCATAATTACCCACAATGCAACTACATTCCACTCCCCGTAAACTCTGCCTCTCACAGCTATATCACGATTATGCACATCTGTAATGCTAATATTCCTGCCCCCTCTGTCGGCATCCTTCAGTGTTAAGTGTCTCTTTAAGAGTGTGTTACAGTGTGAAGCACTGAAGATTAACGTCAATTAAACCTTGTGTCCGCTGATAACCAGAGAAAAGATTCATTCAAATTAATCAAAATTGCTGATGCAATTAACTGATCATTTTAACTAGGGATGAGCCGATCCACATTTTTTCAGTCCTGATGCAATTCCGATACACAACTCAACTCAATACAAGAGCACTTTTTACTTTGATATTCTTTATATATTAATTTTTAAAGCTAGTATACAGATGGAAAAAATGTGTATGACAAAAAATATTTAATTAGGCTACTGCAAACATACCTAGTACTGTTCCACCTCATTTGTACGTTTTGTTTTAAGCGTTTTTGAGGCATTTGCAGTACAATATGAATATTTTCAAAACAAGTATATGCAAGTGGCGAATGCTTAAAATTTTAACACAATTTTTCTCCCATTGGCGTCAGCTCAGTTACACTTTGTTGCGATGGCAGCCCCTCTTGTATCACAAGCTGCAGCAAGTTTGCAAAACAGTTCAAGTTAGCGACTCCCAAATCATCCATTGCTTTTTTGTCTTGCACAGTTGCATGTGCTTTGTTACTGTAAGTGGGATTGTTTACACATACACATTAAACGCTATTCCCACCTCTCAAAACTTTATTTTACAAAGATTGCAAATCGCTGTGCTACTAGTTTCTGTTAAAAGCATAAAATACTCCCAAATCATAATGTCTTATCTTACGCTCCTCGTACTACAAAGGATATGCGCATGACGTCACATCAGGTGGAAATCATTGTACTCACACACACTGAGTAGCAGAAAAGGCTGAGGGGCAGCGTTAGCATTCAATTTGAATGCCACAAAAACATGTAAAATGGGAAAGAGCTGTCGTGTGATTGAATGTACAAATAGATTTAACATGTAATTTTTAGCGATTGCCAAAAACTAAATAATATAATATAGGGCTGATTGAATATTGGAATGGTGCATCTCTAATTATAACTCTCAAATCCTCCTCAGAATTCCTGTAAAACAAACAGAGGTTTATGGTATCACAGCAGAGAATGATATGATAAATTTGGATGCTAACAAATGCAAGCTCAATGTCACATCTGATACTTCGTAGCCTAACTGCCTGTACCCTTCAAATGACTAACCATGTCGGCAATGCTAATTTCCACTGAGAATGTTATTATTGTAGGTGTTTGCTGACATGAGTTTTTGGTAGAGTGGACGATAAAGCTATTTGCAGCTTAATAGCTCCCTACCTATCTACTAGTTAGTTTTCGAGGAAGTGATGCAAAACATGTTTTTGTAAAAAGGTTTCAATTATGCTTGTATTTCATCTCCACCATCTCTTGTGTATTTTGTAATATTTAATGACATAACCATACATTAATCCCTCCAATTTCTATCAACACTTCACTAGTACAGGGTCATGGAAAGCCTGGAGCCTATACCAAAAGGACAGGGGATATCTTAAATTTTATAAGGTTTAAATAGATCCTAAATATATGTACAACTACAAATAGTGAAAATGACTGTATATTATACTATACTACAACAAAGTATAAGTGGTTCTGTGTGTATGAGTGCCCTTCAATGGACAGACATGCCACCCAGGACGTACCCCAGCATTATATTCCATGCTGCTAGGGGTCCAGACCCTGTGATCCTGACTGGGATCAGCTATGAGAAGGTGGATGGATTGACATATATACGTGTATCACCACAACCCCATGCTGGACAAGCAACTGTAAGAAAAATGGATGGATGGACAAACATAAATGTTGCAATCTGAATCAAGACTCAACAAAGCTTTGAAGCATTGAAATCATCACAAAAATCAAGTTTAGTAATACTTTTTGCGCTGCAGTTTGTGCTTGAGCCTCAATTTTTTTTTTTTAAACTCAAATACATGCAGAAACCTTTTGTCCAATTTTCTGTTACATCTGTCTTATCTGTCTTGATATCTAAAGAGTGCTGAAAACATTTTATTTGAATACACAAATTTAAATATTTCGCAGGGGAGTTTTATCATACTAATGCAAATACCAATCCCAAAACAGTCTATCTTGAAAGCATAAGGCATAACCACTAAAAATGTTCAAATTCAGACTGTGGTATTTCTGGAAGTGTAGCATCCAATCCACATCCAAGGTTATCCAAAGGACATGAAACACAGGTATGGTGACGGCTCTTTGTTGAGCTCTTCAAACAGATACTCTGTTAATCAAAGCTCATGCAGGTCACGTGGGCCTGAGGGACAGAATACCTCCTTGCGTACCAGCTCTCACAAGACAGCTTCAAAGGTAGTAGAACAGTAGCACCCCAAGCAGTAGCTGTCACCACTCACCCCTGCCTGAGAAGAACAAAATAAACACACTGTCCTTCCTAGCATTGTTCCTTTAAACACAATTATACCGGAGTGTTTTTGTTTCTGTGAGCCCTGGTAAATGACATCATCCCAAACTCAATCAGTTGTACCGGGATGCCAATTACAGTTGTTTTTCCAAAGCATCAACTGTGGATCCATCAGACAGGTAGGGCTCACTCCATCGAGCCCTGTTTAGGACAAGAAAGATGTAGTTTCCAGCAGACACCACATCCACGCCTCACTGGTCATCACTAGGAGACTACGCCAAAGCAATTTGGGATGGGAAACACAAAACCAACAGAGGATAGTGTGACAGGAGAGGGTATGTCAAGCCGTTTTCACACATGAACTCCGGACATTGCCTGGAGAATCAGGTCCAGATAGTTTCTGCAGTTGACCTTTCACACATGTGGCACACAACCAGAGATTGTTCATGTTAGATGTGTTCACACCTACTAGAAATACTCCAACTGGTGTAGACAAGGGGTGGCACTTCAGTAGAACATGCAGGAGGCAGGACATGAGGCAAAAAATACACTGCAGAAATTGCGAAGATTTGTTTCTGTGTTTGTGTCTTTGGAAAATTCCCTGCTCCATTCACACATAGGGGTTAATCAGAAATTACCAGGACCTTGTATTAGGAAGTTAGCAGGGTAAGGTCTGTTTAATGTCCAGTACGACTATTTCAGACATTTCAGTTCACACATACACCTCTTCCAGGTAATGTCTGGAAAATTCAGGGTAGCAATGCATATCTAAAAGGGACTTAAGATATCTCAGAGAAGAAAGGTTTATTCAAAGAGGTACATAAACAAAACAGACTGGTTTAAAAAACCAATAGGAGTAAGAAATATACTGCCTCCATGCCAGTGAGGTCTCTACCTTAGTGTCAGCCATCTCTCCATAACAAGCTAATTGATACTTTCATGCATAGAAGCTAACTGATAATGATTTTAGTCTTCCACATGAATAATCACCATGAATGATTAACATAACACAAAATACGCATGCAAGTTGATCTCATCACAACCTCTTCTTATCAGCAGCCATACCACCTGCAGGTCACACGAAGTAATCCATCTGAAGCTAAGTATGTTTGGGCCTGGCCAGTTCTTGGATGGGTGAGTAGGATAGCCGTGATGCTGCTTGAAGAGCTGTTGTAATTACCAACAGGTTAGCCTGTCCTGTGGTCTGTGTAAATCCCAATGCCCCAGTGTAGTTATAAGGACATGGTGCCATCCTTTGGCTGAGAGGTACAACAGACTCAGACTCTCTGAGGTCATTAGAAATCCTTGGGGATCCTTTGAAAGAGTAGGTGCAGTACCCCAATATCTTGACTAAAATTACCCACTGTGACCCTCTCAAATCTGGCCTTCTAACCATCAGTCTATACCTGATGAATTCTGTCCTGTCCCTTTACCACCTTAGCTGGTGTGTACCGGGACAGAATAGCTGCCTTTGCATCACCCAGGTGGGTTGTACACTGTGGTGGTGGTTCAAATGGTGCCCTAATGGTTCTATAAAGCACTTTGGGTGTCTTTAAGTAATCCCTCAAACTATACAAAATCATTAAATGTCGTATCACACTCTTGTCAACACATGTAAGAACTTGAATACTGAAAATGTAAATCAGATGAGGTTGCTGTTCAGTTTGAGACTATTTCACACAAGCAAAACCTTTTCTGACAGCCTTAACTCCAACCCACAGAACTTGTTATTTCACTCCTCCCAAGGTCTGCAGGAGTGAAATGCAAAAAAGACCAATAATCTTACACAGAAACTGCTAAAGAAAAATCATAAAGCTACAGGCTCTTGACAACCCTCACAGATGGAGCATTTTATCTTCAACAACAGTATCTGCACTGTCAGCTGTACAGTGAGAATTTGTCACGAGCAGCCGATGACAAATGGGCTGCAAATTAGACGCACTCACATTTTTCCTGTGCGTGTGGCGTGGATTGTGGGTTTTATTTGAAAAGCATACCCACACATTTTCAGAACTCCCATTTCTGAAAAACTGAGATTTTCATGCAACATGTTACCAAAAGCCTGGCAGATGCCATGATAAGGATCCTTATGAGAAATGCACATATCCCATTCCCGCTGATAGCCAGGGGAGTCTGAGAACAAAACAAATCAATGAATTGCATCCATCCATAAATTTTCCATTTCCATTTCTCCTATGCAGGACTGCAGAGGTCTGGAGCCTATCCAGAAAAAAGTGGACAAAACAGGGAATAACCCAGGGCATACACCCTTCACACCTGTGGGTAATTCTGACAGCACCAATTCATCATAGCATGTTGTTCAACTGTGTGGGAAGCTGGGGAACCTGGAGGAAACCCATCGATTACACAGGGAGAACATTCAAACTCATGAATTCATCCAAAATAAATAACATAAAATATAAATTTAAGTTAAAAAGGCCAGTCAGGTGGAGCTGCATGGTCTACACTCAGCAGCACAGCTGGTTAACAGAAGGCCTCCTACAAATATAGGACTTGCATAAACAGAGTGCAGTTAGGCATGAAAAACTATTCATGTTATCAGCCTCTTCTCTCCTCTTATCGGTTTTCTCTGCCCACGACCAATTTAATCGTCTTGGTCCCCGAGAGACACACTTTCAGTTTTCGCAGGGTTTTTTTATTAATTGCAATTAACAGAAATCATCTTCATAAAGAACATTCAAGAAAATATTTTAAGTGTGAGGAATGTTGATCATAGTTTTTCTTGCGTGGCTGAAAGGCACTTGGCTACAAACTGCCGAATAAATCAGCATGATCAGTCTCAGCGTTTTGGCTGTTGAAATAACTAAACCCCGCGTCGCTGTCAGTCAATAAACCTACAAAATACAACTGGAAAACGCTGCCGTCCGAGCAACTTTCGTCTTTTAAAGCTAAGTCTGTTATCCCGTGTTTCGTAATTCGCACAAAATTCCCAATACAAACTACCCACCTCAGCTCCACAGCCTCCACCATCTCGCTTATACTACTCATTGTTGGCAGAACAGGCGGCTTTACTCCTGGATCCAAAATGGGTTTCGGGATAAAAAAGAGATGTCCGACACCCGGAATTAACAGCTTGACGGATCAGCCACCGTCACTCTAGACGCGCGCTAATAACGGTCACACTGTCTCGTGGGGCGCCCTGCACTCTCCGGGGTCCTCGCTCCGTGGCACTGTCTCGCGGGGTGCCGAAGGGGAAGGGGAGCGGCGAAGGAGCGCGGGCGTGGAGTTGACGACGCGCGGTCACGGCGGTGACACAGATTCAGCTCTCTGTTTGCAGACTCCGCTCCGCTGTGCCTGTGTCTTTCCCCAGCTGTCCTGGAATCGCCCGCCTCTCTCCGCACTCTCATCAGATTAGCGCTTCCACGCCGGAGGAAAAAAAAACATCCCCCGCAGCGAAGGCCCTCCCGCCCCGCCGCCACTCAGCATCCGCTCCCAGCTGCCTTTCTCTGAAATCCCACCGCCGCCGTACCCCAGGGGTAATTCTCCCCCCAGTGAGAAGACGGAGAAATAAGGGACAGGGAGCTCGACTGGCTGCTGCCGCCGTTGTATAATATTTACAGACAGGATCTGTGCCTTTTTTCTTCTGTATACGAAGCGCTTGTGCCGTATCCGCCTATAAGCCTATTAATGGTATAGCAGGAGAACATGATGACCTCATAGATGCTGGACATTGCTTACTGTTCAAGTCCGCTCTTATGCAACAACCCGCTAAAACCGTCCGTCTGTTGTTACAATCAATGATCCAACAAACAATATTCTTATAATACAATATAATACAATAATACACGTTACACAGATGCTAGATGACTATGAGTGCATAGCAGAACATACATTACAACGGTGTGTGTGTGTATATATATATATATATATTGTGTAAAAGACTATATATATATATATATATATATATATATATATATATAGTCTTTTACACAATAGCGCTCCCGCTAATAAAATGCAGAACGAGGCTAGTACAGCGGCCCTTAATACAAATCGATACAGCTCTAAAACAGCCGTGACCCAGATACGACCCGCCTTTACCGTCTGCCCGATTATTTACGCTGCAATACTCGGTGCTGAACTCGAGGGAGGGAAACAGTACGTCAGGCCAGATAAAGGCAGGCCTTGGCGTGGTCCAGACACTTCCTCATGAACTGTGACACACCCTTTCTGCAGTCAGAATTCAGAAGCATAAACACACGTGCAGGCACAGTGCAAGCATGGAAAGTCACACGTGCGTTGTCACAGCAGTATAATGATCAAGCGTCTCCCTAAAAGGCATCAAGGGAGAGAAGGGGTACACGGAGGCACTCAGCATCGGTGGGAATGCAGCACCTTGCCATTTTTAGCAGCAGAGCTCTTATTGCTCTTAGATCTCCCTGAATGTGCGGAGAACCTGCACTTCCACACTTCGATTCAGTGACTGCGTCATATTATGGCTATATACACCATATTATATATACTCCCCAGTCATTAAGATGTAAAAGGTGGCGGCAGGAATATGCATCACCTGCAGTGTTATGAATTTGTGTTTCGGAGTAACTGACCGTCATCCATAAACCCTCCAGGACACCTGGAGCTTATCGCAAGGCGTCTTTCAAGCTATGGCAGGAAATCATGTCATTTCCTAACCTGAGACAAAACGAGCATGGAGAGGGAGCCAAGAGAAACAGTGTGACACAGAGGCCGCAGGAATCCTGGTCCGAGGGCGTGTACAGACAGGAAAGTAAAGTGTAGAGCGACGGGACAGCCGGGGCGTGTGTGTGTGTGAGAGACCTGCTCGCACGCGCCCACGTGTCTCTTCCCGGCTTAGTCTGAGTATCAGCAGCGACGTTCTCCAAACCGCTCGCAGGCCAAAGGCATTTCCTGTGGCCTCCAGGGCAGCCGTCTCCAAAAAAAGAGAAGAGAAGAGGAAAAAATACAAATGGGACCGGCACAAACACTCCTACACTACACTGGGAGCTTGAATACATGCGCAGAAACCATGGCTGCCACATGTAAGAAGTATACTAAGCACAGCATTTACATGTAGACTGCTTAAAATAAATATATTTATCTGAATGAGTCATCTGATAAAGGCTATTAATACAGAAGTGCTTGCCTGTATGTCTGTGGCTTATTAAGTGTGTTTAAGTATGTGTGTTGTGTGTGTGTGGAGTTTGTATTTACAACATTTATTTGGTTAAACCAGTTGTTTTAGCTTGTGGAGACATTTTTCAAGTTTAGATCTACTGGACAGCTCCAAATGCCCTTACCCATATGGGGAGAGTGCCACCGGTCAGCACGATAAAGAGGAAGGTCCTGCTTTACACATGCACCGCTTTGGGTGTCTGTCTCTACTGCCCAGCAAATCCTCACTTCAGAAGTAACCCACCGTTTCAGCAAACCCTCTGAGAAACAGCTTTACAAAGGAAAGTAGATCAGAGGGTGTGGTCTCTATGAGGTGTCCAAGTGCCTCCTGGGTCTGTCTGTGTTCTGCCTCCCCTTGTGACTGGGATTCAGCACTGACACACACAGATACGACCTTAAGAGCAACTGATCACGTGCTGTAGGCCTTAGAAGTCTGAACTTTATAGCAGCTGCTAAATACTGCTATTTTTGGAGTCTGCATGGTTAAGTGTTTTTCCGATTATCCATCAGATGGGAAAAGTGGCTAAAAACCTCACTGTGGACCTGTGGTTAATGTAATCATATACATGAGACTATTACAGGTGTCAAAAAAAGCTTCCCATGTAACACATCAAAACAGAAACTGCTTCTTCACGTTTTCATGCTGATTCCCCTGGACCCTGCAGACACAGGCCCGTGAACAAGCCCTATACGCCCACTCACTGGTCAGGATCGCAACGCAGTACCGTGTGCCGTAAGTTATCAGCTGGAATTATGTTAATCATAACTCGGAGAAACATCCTGGGTCTGCGGTTATAACTGGGAGTCACAAATGGTGAGTAACTCCCCCTTCTTCAATTCTGTTAATTCTGTTCCTGCCGTCGTCATCGACTTGTCAGGTTCGAACGCGCGATCATGGTAGCCACCAAGAGTCCATCACACTATGACTTCTCACTTCTCGGCGTCTACGCCAATCCATACCCTGCCAACCTCCTTCCGCTGCTTAGCAACCAGCTCCCATGGCAACTACTGCTACCGAGACAGCGACTCATACTGATTTTTTTCTTCCCAGGAAAAAAAAAACAAGAAACGGACGGGACAAAAATAAATTCAAAACATGGTGACATTCTCCTTTTGCCATGGGGCTAATGTGTAGCCATGACTGATTTGTTGGGTTTCACAAAAATACTCTTTCTGAAATATGAAAGGTTAATAATGTCTACTGTAAGACCTCCTGGATGAAAATCTTAGATTTAGTGCTTAGAAAAATTATTAAATCCTACATATCCCAAGTTCTCTGACCGTGTCCTAGTGTAGCCCCAATACACTCACAATCATGTATACACGCATCAGCATATACAAATAGGCATTTCAATTATCACTATGGTTGGGAATACAGCTACGAGAGGGTGCTCCCCCTTCAGGCCACTATCAACAAAGCCAGGCAAGTCCATCCAAAAGCCCCCCCCAGATGACAATGGAGACTCAACAGACCATGTCGACCAGGAAAAACGGTGCCTGTGGCAGAACTGCGGAACTGACCCCGGAGCGCAGGAAGTTCACAGGATGCGTGCTGTTAGCATTCCAGCAGCCCACCCTAGCCGAGGTCTGCCCACCCCGAGGGCCCGTCGCATGCGAGGGCGGGGCTGCGACACGCATCGGCAGCCGGATGGGTGACATCACTCACCCTTCACAGGCTTCTCAGGTGCATTTTCTGTCACTTATTAAGCAAGAGTACAATCTAAAAAAAGAACAGATGGCGTAAACACAGGTAGTATTTCCAGAAGCACGCTGCTATTTGTGACCATTAATTTTTAATTCACCGACATCATCTGTCATTCTGAAAACAGGACGCACATGTGGCATTTTTCATTAGAGTATCCAGTAGCTGCTATATATTGATTTATACCTCTATGTTGTCAATATTTTGCAATTTTCACTCCCTGATCTTGTTCTGGATAAATGGTGAGAACATGGAAGGATGGGTGGATGGATGTGTGGATGGATGGATTTGCTATAGGGAAATTGCTTGGGTCTACACTTGAACTGTTTTAAGTACACTTACACATACTAATTTCTGCTTACTAATTAATAATGATTAATTGTATTACCTGATCATTTAAAAAATGTAAATACAAGATATGTATGTCTGAGACAGGGAGCTGCAGGAACATCCAGGCACGACAAAGCTCAGGTGATGAGTCAGTCCTCCTGATATTCTGCCCCTTACTAGGCGATAATGTAAAAGTGGCTTCCGGGGTTTTCCTGCCCCCTGAGCACACAGTCAGACTTTCCGCAGACCCGACGCCCTTCTCACTTCCTTCACGTCTCCTCATCTCTCGCCCTCTTTCCTCTCTGCATTTTTGTTAAACCCAGCTCGGATCCCTGAACCCAGATACCATACCCATTCCTTCGTCCCAACGCTGACTCATGTGGCTTTGCTTGCCGTCCCACTAGGTGCAAGTCTCACAGCGTTATATAAACGTTTATACAACATTTATACGACATCCACATAGCATTGCCATTCACCCGATTAACCCTCTCAGCTTTTGCAAACCGGAACATGATGTCGCCATTTCTAAATTGGTACGTATATCTATATACACACACACATATAAAATACAGTGGTACCTCGGTTCTCGAACTTAATCCAATCCGAAATCCTAAAAATTTTGAGTTTTGATTTAATTTTTCCCATAAGAAATAATGGAAAACCAATTAATTGGTTTACCCCCAAAATTACACCTAAATATGTTTTTTTTCTTTTAGCATTTAAACACAAAATAAACAGGGTAAAACAAGAAGAGCATTTTTTTTTTAATGGCTTCCAAAACGATAAAGATCTTATCCCAGCATGATCCCGGTCCTGCCTAGGTAGTCCGCTCCTTCCGTGTGCCACGCCCCCCTCCTTAACGTCATGTGGGATCCCCATGTGATCAGTTGTTTGTGGTTGTTGTCATTAGTCCTCTGTATTAAGTCCGTGTTTCAGTTTGGTTCTCCAGTCCGGTCACTGGGTGTGTTCGACTTGCTTACAGCACTGGTTTAAAGCAACGCATTCTGATCCTGATGCAATGCATTACGGTTAGATGCATTGTGACTTCTCACCCAGCTGCACAAACTGGAACCACCTCCGTGACAACACACCTTTGCCCTTATTGGCTGAAGAATTTAGTTACACGCATGATGTTTGTATCCCAGGCAGTTCCGATGTGTAATCTGCTATTTCTCCCAACTATTACGTAAAGCAGTGAGAACTGGTTTTCAGTTAATTTACCTGGTAAAATAAAGTTTAAATAAATTACATAAAGGCTCTAATAGTACACATAAGTTAGTGGTTTATTTATAATAATTTATTTATTATGCTTGTGGATAGTTAGTTACCGTAAAGTTGTGCTGCTTTATTTGGTTAATCAGTCTGTGAAGTAAGAACTTCATTGTAGTATGACTCATTTCCTGGCACGTACAATTTATATTAGGTCACGGTTCGACTTTTGATATTCAGATCGAGCTCTCGGTCAAACTGGTTTGTTTGACTTTCAAGAAATTCTGAGTTCTAGTGAGTTCGAGAACCGAGGTACCTCTGTATATGCATATATATATAAGTGCAGATGCACACGTACCAGTGACACAAATATGCTCACATTACCGTAAAAATTCAAGCATTAATAAGAATGTCTGGGGACACAGATCTACTTAACAAGCTTGTACAGGTTCCTCTCAGCTCTCCAGGCAGGCCCTTCCTGAACAATGACATCACCACGCCGGGGCCCTTCCTGTCCTTTCTTACCCCGTTTGTCTTTGGGGGTTGAGCGAGCACCAGCGAGCGTGTAGCCTCTCCCAGATGGCCCACAGCAGGCCGCCCAACGTCGACAGGCCGCTCCTGAACAGGCCCGCCTAATCAAACAGGAGAAGGCTGGGGCTGCATTTTGTCATGGTAATAAGGGGCTGGGGGCAGGGGTGGAGGGGACGGGGCAGCTGGCTGGAGGCGGGAGCAGGCTACGGCCGTGCAGAGCAGGGAAACCCGAGGCCCCCTTCGTAATAGACCCATGAACTTTGCCCAATTCTTTCAACCCATAGACATACCTAACAGAAGCCATCCGGTCTTCCGCTTCAGGACCTCCATACACCTACGCAGATGCTTCCCATCCTTTTACTTCAACAGCTGTTTTGTCTCCAGTATCACACATTACAATTTATACACCTTTGAGGAGCTACTTCAGAATACAAACGGCCTTTATTATAACTCCAGTCCTCTTTCCAGCTACACGTCCTTAAACCTCCTCTCCGTGTCAGTGGAGCAGTTTGCCACACAATAGCTTTTGTATCTCAGGATCTGCCCCGCTTGGGTTTCAAGAAGGTCCACGTTCTCGCTGCCTGTTAGCTAATTCTTCAGTCCAAGAGGTGCCACAGAGGAGACGTGACTAATTATGGAATCGACAAAACTTTTTTTAGCAGCTTTTGTACCTGCTGGGGTCACAATAGACATCGTTTCCAGGCCAGTGAACAGCCACGCTTCAGGAGACCAGGGGAAATATAAAAGGCGCCCGAATGTGACTCCTTTGACAGGCGTCTGCTGCATGTTCACTGGCTGGATCAATAAATCGGTTTAGGCAAGTGTTTCTCAATCCAGTCCTTGGGGACCCCCAGGCGGTCCACATTTTTGCTCCCTCTCAGCTCCCTGCCAGACAGTCCACATTTTTGCTCCCTTTCGCCTCCTTGCCAGACAGTCCACATTTTTGCTCCCTCTCAGCTCCCTGCCAGACAGTCCACATTTTAGTCTTGGTTAGTCGCAGGCAAGGGAGTAGCTAAAAATCGTGGGACCCCAGACAAAACATCACCTTGGAACCCTGCTTGGGTTGGCACTTTCCTTTGAAGAAAAATGGGTCTCGCATGTATTAAATATACGGAGCAAGGGCAGTTCCTCTTAAATTTTGCCAAACAGGTCTTTGATGGGAGGTTTAGGGGCCCCTATAAAGTGCTGGGCCCCCAAAATCTGCCAGGGTATCCATGCCCCTCCAGTGCTCCTGACTGCAAGCTCACTTCAGTGCCCTGTCAACACTCATGCGGATGTCCAATCACCAAACCTTACAGTAAATGGCAACTCTAACCTTTACTCTCAAAGTGACAGTGCGATACCTTTTTGCTTAATGCAAGATCATGACAGGCATCCTGTCTAGCGTTAACCCTGCTGTATGTGAAATCTACACATCAGATGGACACAGCGTTAAGTGGTTTATCAGTTATGGAAAACCGATGGGCAGAAAATGATTCAAATGTCAAGGTACATTTTTACACACAGACTAGAAAAAACACGCATATTAAATTTTTTTTTTTTTTTCTGATATCACAATCCATAATAATATCATCACTTGCAGATTATCTCCCAGATCAATCCATAATCTTAAGAAGTTAAAAATAAAGTATGGATCGCAATGAGAAGCCCAGACCTTCCTCTTTCACCACATAGCCAGCAATGGATGCCTGTTTGTCCGGTGGCCATAAAACAAGGGCTGGAATCGAGGGCTCCCTCTTTACTCCGACAAAAGAGACATTCAGCTGAGTTTTTGCGGGGTGGTCTCAAAGATGATTAAACACCCCCCCCCCCCCCCCCCCCCACCGAGTGGGCCACACAGCCCCGGCCCAAAAACCAGCACAACAGAAGAGACG
>JAABNY020000035.1:8822832-8842973 GCA_015164015.2 Brevimyrus niger
ATGACAGCTGCGTTTCCGGCACGGATCCAAACTAGCAATCAAACTAGTTTCGCAATCTCTGTTTTCTTCCGACGAAGAAAAAAAAATATCGAACATTTTATCAAACACATTTTTATCGATATCGATCATATGTATATCGCGATACATATCGTTATCGTTTTATCGCCCAGCCCTAACTGGAGCTCCACCGGAAATACGAGACCTCAACTCTGTGTTACAGCGAATAAACCCTAACCTTAACCTGAACTCTAACCCTAACCTTATCCTTAACCTTATCCGGAGCTCCACTTTACATCCTTAAAGATCGCATGTTTCCTGTGCAGGTGACGGGTTTCCGGTGGAGCTCCACTCTACAGGGGTCTGCAGCTAGACCCTCTTGGGACGTAGAAGCACATATGAAATGTACAGCGCTGTAAAGCTGTCCAGTTCACTGATTTTCCACCGCACCAGGTACCACAGTTTTGTGACTTCAAGAAGGTACCAAAAGTACGGTACTGCAAGGTGTTGGTTTTACACTGCCATAAAAATTGGTAGCGGCACATTGAGATGAATCACAACATCACAACATGAGGCAGGGTATTATTTACTGAATTCGAGAAATGGTTGTAGTAGGACTGGATCACATGCGATATTAATACCCACATAGCATGTTACGTACACGCAATTCTTACATTGCTAGAACACTACATTAAGATCAGGCTTTTTCTTACCTTCAATTTGGTACGGATACTATAGCAAAGCGAGAGTGTAAGTCTCGCTAAAAAATTTGTATTCTGTCACAGGAAAAAAAAATCCAGCAGGTTTTGCAATTTTAATAATTATTCATTTTCAAGATAATCTAGTATTTGTTTAAAAATAAGTTTTAAGTCTTCCTTTGCTGCTTTTGCATGAGCACTGCATGCATTCATAATGTTCATCCTTACTGTTTAAATCACTTCTTGATGGGTTCGTGAAAAACTCATTTTTGTTTCACAATACCCCAATATAAGCAGAGGAATGAAAACGTTCAAAGTGTCCAATTTTCCGGATGCTGTCAGAATGTTATCCTACTACTACAATTAAGACTAATAACATAAAAAGTTAAGAATGAAAGGTAAGAATGTCTACTTAGTATTTTTATCATACTGACATTGACAGAACCTTTATTAAAATGTAAAAACATGGAAACAGCATTCGATTAACGTTACAATAAGAACGTTCTCTACCTACTTTGAGAACATCTTCAGGTAACATGGTCTGAAATTCTGGGAACATTCCCTGTTAGCTGGGTCTACAGCTTACAGTTTTACGTTTTAACCATTTTTAAGGCTGATTTTTTTTTACTGCAGAAATTCAGGTCAAGCACCTCTGGCAGAGGTTCTGCTGGGACTCAAACCAGAAACATTCTGCTTACCGGACAGTGCTCTTAAACACAGTCTTGGTTCAGCAACTAATATAACATGTATAAGACAACATTTACAATGAATGGTTATATAGCCCCCCCACCCCCATAAACACCTTAGAAAAGCAACTTCCTGAGCTACTGACAAGGTCACACTGGCGTATCTAACAGAGAACTTGGATTTGGATGGGGGGCATTGTTTCTGCAAGGCTTACATTTTTATGGGACCCTATAACTTTTTTTTAGAACTCTGATGGCAACCAACACAGCATACTGTCTCATTTCATCTACCAGGAAATTATTTTCCAGTAAGCTGGCTCAGAACAGACACATTGACTGTAAACGGCTCAAAGGATGGCATGGATTATTTAGGAGACAAGTGCCAAGGAGTCGATGACGATTTGACGCAAGTCACCTCACTTTCACTTCACCGGGCACCGATCACCGGAAGAGGCAGGATCTCTCAGTGAAATCAGCAAACAGGGGAAGACATTAGGATACAGATGTTTGGGTCTTTGCACTTAATGAAGAGCAAGACAGGCACCAGAAGGACCTCCTTCTGAATCCCCTTCTGAACCGTTGGCTCCAGAGAGCTGAGCAGTTCTGCTCTTTCTCAAGTAACAGATGCACAATGCTGTCTGATACCTACCGTCCTCATCAGAACCTAAACAGATCAGAGTTGAGTCACCATTGGCCTGGAGAGGGATCACTTGGGGACCTCAAATCCACAGTCAGGGCCCCGGCCTTTCGGCACCACTCTTGTTGAAGCCCGGCTTTGCCTTTTCCCCCGTTCCAGGTGCCCCCGCCCCCCCCCCCCCACTACCACCACAGGGGCGATGGGAACTGGGTTGAGGCCAAAGAAAATGCTCCTTGGCTTGCAGTGTTTGTACCATAAGGCCGCCTGACAGCCCTTCTGTGATCCACATCATAACAGGGATGCCAAGTTCCATTGCAGAAAGGTCTGGATATCTGCACAAAGCAGGGTGTTCCTGTATCTTAAAGGGCAAGGGGGCTAGACACTTCCATTTGGCCATATAAGCGAGAGGGGACACAGCAGGAGGGAAATGTATAATTCTGTGACTCCTGAATGGAGTAAGTGGTTAGAAGACAGATGGATGGATGGATGGATGCCTCTCTGGTGACAGGAAGATTCACATAGCCTATGAATTTTTTAAAAAAATAAAAAATCTTATAAACTAGTATTTCTGGGATCAAATTGCTCCACTAAGATTCCTTCCTCAGCTACTGATCAAATCCTCATCACTAAACATGAATGTGACCAACACTGCTTATGAGCCATATATGAGCTATTTGTAAAACGTACCGGACACCCACTTTTTGGTAGTCCTGCATCCATTAAATGTCGACGTGGTGCAGAACAGGCCAAGAATCGGAAGAACAAGGCCTGCGAATGTGTGAAGAGCAGCAAAATCATGGAAAACTGGGTTGTGCTCTCCCGCTGTGAGGGCTGGGATGGCTCCGCGTCTCAATGCACTGCAGCTGCCAGACACTGAACACCTTTGCCAAAGATGTTTCCTCTGAATCTGACAGCGTTTGAACAGCAAAGGAACTTCCAAGGGCCAGGCGAGTTTTGGGAGGAACTGGGCTCTGGCTTAGGTATAAACTTACTACTTTCAATAATTTGTGTGCAGTGTACCCTCCCAAAAAGCACCACTGGGGACAAGTGCCAATTAATGTGGTTCCTCTGAAGGAAATGTCACTCTAGCTAACATAAATATAAATAAAATACCCACAGTTCCCACGCAGTGTCATACATACTTTTCGTTTGACTTTTATATTTTACTTTTTAGATGTTGGCTCTGAACATGAATAAAAGTAAAGAGGAAAACGGAAACTGTAATGAAAAACACATCTAGCCTGGTAGCTTATTGTAAGGAATATATTAATATTTTTTAATATTAATTTTTAAATTAATATATATATATATATATATATATTTTTTTTTATTCTATCTAATTGGTCACCAAGGATCAATATGGCTTGATGCCACCCAATAACGATAATTGCACAAATAGTTTAGTGAATAGAAAAAAAAAACACTTTTTAAAGTCTTTTAACCTAAAGGAACCAGCTAGATCCTCTTTATGACCAACAGATGTGAGCACGACAACCAGACAGAAAAAAGAAAACATCAGACCTTCTCTTACAGTATATTAAAAACAAAACATCAGGCCTTCTCTTACAGTATATTAAAAACAAAACTGAGTCATTATTGAACTGACGAAAAAACAAAAAATCCAGATGTGGAATGCATACAACAAAGTTGCACCGCTGTAGAAATTAAATAGTTTTAGAAAGTGAATAGTTTTGGATTATAAAGTTAAAAACTGCTAGAGCTGGCTGGAAATTGACAGGAGTGACAGTGTTACAGGGGTAATATGGTACCCAAACCAGATGGAAAAACTAGGCCAGTTTCTGCACTGTCGGAGGATCTCCACTGAAACGACAGTCATATTCCAGATGAAAGTCGTCACGCGTGAGAACGCCCTCAGAACCTGGAGACCTCTGGACTGGAACTGCAGAAATCCCAACCACACAGGAATGACAAAAAAATGTTCCCTCTTACAAAAACAAAAACTTAAAGGTCCCATCACCAAGGAGCTAAACATTTGAAAGCTAGAACGTCAATGTCAGCCTATGGAACATTTATCGCCCGATGAGCGAGAACTCTAGAGGGTCCCAATTTAACCGAGTTACCGCCGGCAATGTCACAACAATTCGCATGGGAGCACAGGCCTCCACAAACCCTCTGACCAATAACATGAGGACTAAGGCAATCCAGAGGCCCTCATTGGCAGGGCCAGGCAGAGGCAGGGCTAGGCCCCCTAAAGTCATTCAGCCTTTAGCCATAGAGATGCTGCCTTATCCACCATCGGCTATGAATTTTTGCTGACACGCTAAAAGTGCGAGTACCTAGTGCTACACGCTAAATGGAACATCTATAGACCAAGGTTAAGAGAAGTGAAATCAAAACATGCTCACCAAAAAACAGAGAGCAGTAACAGAATATTATACAGGTAATATTATACCCAGGCTTTTGAAAACATCAATAAGATAGACACCCAAGCACATGGGCATTAAAGATATTTGTAATGCAGGCAAACTGAGAGAACCTCACCGTCACGTAAGGTAGACAATGTCTTGGGTTCCTGAAATAGGACAAGCAGTTGCAGAAAATGGATGGATGGATGGACGGATGTTTTCATTGTAATGCATGCTTGACAAAACATTACATTCAACGCGTTACGAGATGGCTTATTTTACACGTCACTGTGTGCATGTCCGTAAGCTAAAAGTCAGAGCATAAAAAAAAAACGATTTTCAAAGACAGAGTAGAACCTAGAATGAATTAAACAAAACGGAATGTAATCGTGCTACAAAAAAAAAACACAGAAGGGAAAGCAAGATGTCGAAAAAACTCTGAAAAGTAACAGAACTGTCTGTGGATGAAGCAGGCAGCAGTGCTGCTATTCCTCTCCTTACTTTAACACGCTCTGCATGCGGTAACGTTGTCATCGGTGATGATGGAAACACCACTGTCCCTTTTAATGGTCACAGCGCCAGCGCCCCACACACGTCTTCGCCTTGGGCCCCCAAATCACTAAGTCCACCCCTGGGTTGGACTACGCATAGAAAATTGGCGTAATTGGTTGTGAAATAGTCTCTGTGTTCAAGAGGACGATTTGCAAACAGACCTTCCAAGGGCCAAGTGAGCTCTGCTGTGTTTCCACAGCACAAAATGCAAGTGATATTAGTCGCAGGACATTTCAGAAATGGCTTAAGTTGAGGAAGTTCCTGGATGATCCACGCAAGCGATGCAGAGGCGGTCCCGCCCTCTTGCTTATAAATCCAATCACTTTGCTGTCCTGAAACTGGCTGGAATGAATACAGGTGCTACATTCTGAAGTGGAGTGTCAGTAGCAGTTAGCGAACTCTTGCCTGCTTTTCAGCCATTCCTCCTTCATCTCCTCAGATAAACACCACCACCCCCAAGCCCCGCCTCTTCCCCTGCGGTGTGCTCGGTCAAAGCCAGGTTACATCGCCACATCTGTGCAACAGCTGGAGCAGGAGACGCCACAACAGCACATGAAAATGGGGCAGGGAGGAGGGGAGGGTTCACAGGTTTGTTGATAAGATCTGATATGAAAATACTGACCCAAGAACATGCAAAGTATTTCCAAATTTACGACAAAAGACCCAAGTGCTGCAATCAAAAACAGGGATCGGGTCCAAAAATGTTCTTCTACCAAACAGCCAATGGATGCTACGGGGTTTCTAACATGTGACCCCTTACTTTCATGATGTTTACGGGAAAGACGCAGCATTGCGGATAAACACACCGGCTGACCCCGACTTTGTTTGGCTCTGCGGAATTTTTACACAGCTGGTTAGCAATTACAATATCATGAGAAGGGGTTCAATGCTGAATCACATCTACTAAACAGGAAGGAGGAACAAAAGCATTGCTGTGGAAGGTCACCCAAAATGCTGGTGAATTCTTCCCAGAAAAATGAGTCTGTGGTTTGCCTTATAATTTAGGGTTATGTTGATCTCCATAAGTATTTGGGCGTAATTAAAAGGTCACGTGAGTGAGACTGAAAGCACATCTGCCAATTAACAAACCCACCCCCAAAGCTACCCCAATTTGCTGCTACGATGAGACCAGCCTTTAACCGAACGACAATCCTAATGAGGGATGGCCTTTTCCTTTGGCAAACGACGCTAATAAACAGCAAAATGGGGACAGCGTATGCCTCAGCAGATTAGAACCCTGTGTCTGCGGTCAGAAGGTTGCTGGTTCGAATCCCAAGGTTGGCAGAGTGATGTCACCGCTGGGCCCCCGGCCAAGGCCCCGAATCCTCCAGGAACTTCCTGACCCTGCTTTTTCAATTTTATGTCGCCTTGGATACAAGCGTACACTAAATAAAGAAAATGCAAATGGCAGCAAACAGCCACGTCCGTGAAAAATCCGCAGCACCAAGGAATGACTCCCGGTGCGTGTGGAGGAGCTGCCTTCTCCGCTCCTCCACCGGAGACCTCCGATTTGTCTCCGTCACACCGGCGCAAAGCGGGGGAACGCGGCCCCGGAGCCAGGCTCTTAATGTGATTAACAGCAGCCCCCAGCGGAGAGCACCATCTCCCATCTTAATCACAGTGCTCCAAATTAGACAGGGGAGGATAGGGGAGCGCAGGGAGGAGAGGACTCCCCACAAACATGGCGTGCCGGGACGTCTCAGTCACGGGAGGAGAGCTTCACCTCAGCTCCTTACTCCCCCAGTGCACAGAGAACTAGACCCTCCAGAACATTAGACCCCCCCACACACACATCCCTCCCTGCTCTGCCACAGAGGGCCCCCCCCTAAGGGAGCAAGATGAAAGATATGGTGCCTGCAGGCAACTCGCACCCAAGGGACACAAGGGGGCTCTCCAAGCCGCCCCCCCCAGTGATTTTTACATACATTAATGATAAATCACCATCCAACAGTTCTCAGTCAACAGGAAGTGTGAGTCCAGATGAAATAAACGCTGCGGCATCCAGGTTCTACCTCCTGCTCAATGCATCCTAGGATTGGCCCCAGCATCATGTGACCCTACACTGGTTACGAAGGATGGAGAGATGGATAGACAGATTAAATGTAGCTGAGGTAATATAATATTAAATCATGTTTGCTAACATGCGCACGCACCCTACCGCACCACTGGCAGATGTTTAGCTGAAGAGAGAGAGAAAAAAAATATGAATGCCACTGCTGGCGGAATCTCGCAAGAGAAAATCCTCAACGTCGCTGTTCCTCAGCGGGAAAAACCCAGTGACAGACTAGTTAGCATCTGCACTAGTTTCAATGTTCTGGCAGAACTGCTACGCTACGCCCCTGAGTAACCCTGGATCCGTGAATAAGCACTCACTCTTAACCTCGCTGCGACAGGCACACGCACCTGCCTGGAAGTCTAGGTACACGCAGGGAGACAAAGCAGTCTAATAGGTGAAGGGCCTAACAAAATGCGTATATCTCCATGCAAACCAAAGCCTCGTCTCTGTTTGCACCATAAGCTGTACTACAACTACATGTGTGTTAGCACCGCGACATGCAATTATGTCTCACCCTGTAGTACTTGGATGAGACGACGATAAAGAAATCTTGACTCGACTCCACTCCACTCTACCTGCTGTCCTCGATACCATTCACTTCCCCCGCTCTCTGTCACGCGCCTCCCTCCCTCTCTCTCTCTCTCTCTCTCTCACTAAGGCGACGGCCTTCCCCACGCGGGGCTCAAGTGCAGCAGTGACGAACGAGAAGCAACAGCCCGAGAGCCGGCGTCTGAGCCGACGGGGTGGGCCCGGGTCAGAGCGGGGAGTCGCGGGCTAATCCGTTTAGCTCCGCCGTCTTCATCCGGCCGGGGGGAAGTCGGACGGACTGAGCACAAAACTCACACTGCAGCACGGCTGCCGCGTGAAGAAGAGACGATCTGCATCCTCCCGGCCTTCATTCCCAGGCGGCCGCATCAGGAAACACAATCGTAGCTCCTGCTAATCTCGAGAAGCTGAGACTTTGGACGTAACAGAAAGACAGGGGCAGAACACAAGAGCGTGTCTCCTAATTTACCAGAAGATCTGGAGATCCCTAAACTAGTGATAAGTTACTGGTACTTCATGTGCATATAAAGGTCTCTAGTAATAAATATAAACTATGTGGGCTGTGTAACACTGTACAGCTTCACCTTCATCTAACATGCTTCCTAATTTTCTTGTCCTGGGGTATTTCCCAGCATCCATTTACTGGATAACAGCTGATTCGAGACAGATTTTGGGTTTCTAACAAACAAGTACTAAATTCTTAAGACCAAGGACTACAAGCAAGAGACCATAACCCAGAAATATTCAGCTGTAATTGGGGGGTGAGGGGGTGGGGGGCGTGTATTGGGAAAAATTGTTCCTATTTTCCTTTCAGCAAAGACCCCATCCATCGCTCTCTCTTCAGCCTGTGATTAATTAGAGGACCATAAATAGAGTTACAGTGGGTTACTCCAGGACACACAGGACCACTGAGTCCAGTTTTACGTCACATGATCATTCCAGAAGATCCCAATAAGAATACCAAAATATCCTAATGCACTTTAGGTTTCGTCTCACATCCATCCACCGCAATAAATGCAACCTCTATTCAATTATATCATGCCCAATTAAACGTCACCTATTTTTCTCATACATATCAGATATTGCCATTCTAATAATCACAAAGACGGCATCCGGCTCCTCAGGGGCAGGCCAGGCCAGGCTCCAGCTGATGACATGACCTTTGACCCCTCCTTTGTGCCCCCAGCTGCTCGGCCCCACGGCGCATCCGTCTGCTGCGTGTCGGCAAACAAAAAAAAAAAGGAGGGGGGGCCTCCCCGATTGCTGTCAGAGAGGAATTGGAAGGGACCCCCGACGGAGAATTTGCCAGAGACTCTGGACGAGGCACGGTAGTCTAGCAGAGCGGAGGGAATGCTCAAAGGGCTGCCGCTGACGTCGAGGCTCCCATATTGCCGGTATTTATTTACAAAGTCACGGGCACAGGTTGGGGTTTATAAAGCCTGACCCAAATTGCTCATTTGCGTCGTTTTCCCCGCATTATCGAGGCATGCCAGAATGATCCATGAGCCCTTGCCCCCGTGTCACACCTGCAACCAACTGTACCAGCTCTGCTGCTGTACTCCACCACTGGGTAAACACAGGCCCCTGCCCTTAGTATTACCAGCTTCTAAAACCTCATTTATCTCTGTCTTGCTGGACATATATTCGATGGGATAAAAAGTTATCAATGAATACTGTGCACAGTTCATTATGTTTGCATATATAAATTAGTTTTTTGTCCATTTTCTTGCGATGACTGTCTGTAAAATACAATATAGTTTATACATGAATTCACTCATGAAAATTGTTTTGTTTTTTTGCATATGTACTATATATAAACACAGGCAAAGTGGTCTAGCATTGTCTTCCCAATTCACACATTTTTTCAGTCTATGATTTGCAAATTTCCAATTATCATTAAGGTGCTTACGCTGAGGTAGCTCAATGAACTCTGATTTTAAGGGATAATATTAGTTCTCTTATTTTTTTATCTAAAACAGTACATTTTCCCATTTAAAAAGAACTTCCATTCCACTGTGTGTGTGCTCTGCGACCAAGATTACCACAGCATGACCAAGACACTGATCACCAGATCAGGATTGATCCTGGCTGTGTTGCCAAAAGAGGTTTAACAAGACCAACCAGATCCTTCTCCAACCCAGTTCCTCCTTGTGGCCACTCAACAAAAAAAAAGTGATTCCCTTGTATAGCCACTCTTAAAAAAATACATTACAGGTAAACTATATCAACAATACTGGACACCTTCAATCGCTCCAATCACAGGAAACCACCGCATAAAAGTCTCTAACAAACACTCAAAGCAAACTTCACAATGACCCCTTAAGCACCTGATAATGCTACATTAAGAGAACAAGACCCACGGATGAGATAAGTCAGAGTCAGCCGGCTGTGTCGGCACTGAGAGGGTGATTAGTCTGAAAGCTTGCGTGTGTCAACACACCAGTCTAAATATCCAGACACCGTACAAGAAAGTAATATCCAAGCCATACAGCAATCCACACATGCCAATGCAAAGCACACATTTGCCGTCCAATTCCATATTACCAACCGCATGGGTGAACACTTATGTCCCTTGTTTGCTCATTCAGATAGCGGCAGCCACTGTTGTCATCAATCAAATGCAAACATTACCACATCGCTCCCACAACAGAATTCAGAAAGTCACACATGGGTTGGGCCCACAGCCAGGCACAAACAATAGATGAGGAGGTCAAGGTTTGTGCCTTGTAAAAGCAATTTGTGCCCTCCTACTGTCTCAGCGAGAGAAATCAATGTCTCAACCGTACAGCACCTGGCGCTTGATAATCACCACACGCCTGACCTATTAATGTCTGTTCCACCCCAACAGGTGGAACGGTGGTAACCGAAAGATCCAGGTCATGTAAAAATGTCTCAGAATGTGTATTGAGTCCAACTGTGAAGACATCCTTAATATTATAATTTTACCACAACACTCCAAGAGTCAGTATGATGATTATATGGTTTAATTCCATGGCTAGTACTTTTCTAGGTTTTTTTCAACAGATTTTCTTAAATATTTCCAGCTGGCTTCTCTGTCATCCCAGAAACTTCATTTTTGCGCTGAGTTTTCTTACCGTACTTAGGGGTTTCCCGACTACAGCTTCAGCATTAGAGTAAAGTCTTCAGCTGGGGCTGCTTACTGTTAGTGGCGGCAGTACATTAAAGTGAAATCCGGCCTGGCCTGGAGCTGCTCGCAAACGACTGCGGGAGATTATGCTACAGGCAATTTTCATCTTGCAATAGAGAGGAAATAAGCGGCAGTGTCTCACTTAAGCACCGCATCAAGAGTAGACATTGCTTCCATAGGAAGCGCGCTACATACTCACCACTACCACGCCGCAAAGTCTCCATGTGACATTTCTGCATCTGAATTCTCATATCAGCATCTCGATCATGTCTAATTGGAGCGAAAATCGGGAAACAGGATTTGCAGTGTGGTACTGCACTTACCAGTTAAAACTCAAACCCCGGATAAAGTGATGCAGTTCTACAGTACGATACGGGCCAGTTGGCTTTCAGGAATATATATCTCCAGCACTTCCTATGCTATCCTCTCCATGTCTCAGTAATGGAAACCAGTTTCCTCGTATTCAGATAGCAGTTTTGTAGCGGTTAAGGCCACGTGCCTCCGGAGCGGCCGTCCCCGCGCAGATGCCCCGTTGTTGGCGAAGCGCAGCGCGTACGTATGGTATACGCCGAAGGACGCGCATTCTCCCGGGTGTCCGTCCAGCAGCGACCGAAAAACCTCGCAGATCATCTGCGGAATCTGCGGCCTCAAATCATCTATTCAATAAACCGTGACTGTAATTCATTCCCCTGGGTGAAAAAGGAACCCGACTAGGGGGATCCATATTACGAGAATGTCCCGACACATGTGGGTGGGGGGAGAAATCTCATGTGCTTGACATTAATATTCAACATATTGCATAAAAACCAAGCAGTTGTCGCATATCTAACGAAGCAATTCAGGACAACTGCATCGACGGCTGTCCTTGTTGCACTTCATCTGTTAAATGTATTTATTTGTGTAATAAAAATAAATCTCATGACATGAAAATTGTATAAACTATAGCATAACTATATTATGAAATTATTCGGAAACACTTCTATTTCTTCCTACTATTCCTTATTCTGTATGACTGCCGCGCCGTAATGGTTGTGGTGGATGATCAGGATGGAAATAAACCAGTGCATCGTACATTTAGTTGCTTTTACCCTGCATCAGCAGGACATACTGGCTGCTTTTCATAGTGATGAGCGGAAATGGTGTTCGCTCCCATGGTACCGAGAGAGATGCGGTAAAAGAAAGAAGCCTTTATTTTCAGACCCATGCGTTTCCACTCCCCGGTGTAAACTAAATTATTGCGATTCGCTACGAGTAAAACTGGTGTTATTGATCTAAAGAGATGGGGAGCATCAAGCTGCGGGGTCTCGGAAAAAACATCTGATGGAGGGTGAACGACTCGAGTAAGTAGGTAATGTACCTGAGTGGATGAAGTCTATTGCAGACACTAAGCGTATTAAAACACAGGGCGCGTTTTTGAAATCTACCTCCCCGCGCGTAAATATGCACCTTTACCTCTACTGAGTACAAAATAGAAACTATTGCAATCAAATAAAAAAACAGGAATAATGGTCCCCATGTCTGTACAGGCTGATAAACAGCGTGGTGGCAGTGGTTGTGTCCGTAATAATATTGATGGGACATTTAAGAACATTTCTGCTGTTTTGATGTAAATGTCTTTAAAAAACACCGGTAATGTAATTTACACAGAACACACACGCAAACAACCAGGCGCCAGGACCCCAGTCCCGATTTCGGTGCAATCGTGTAAAACCATATTTCAATAATATTATATGCTTTACGTAGGAAATTGTCCTCTTCATAGACTACAGAAACAGCCCCCGAAAGCCGACAATCAGACAATTCTGCAATGATCGATACATCCATAGCTAAAGCAATTACAAAGCACATGTTATTAATACAAGTGCAAACAATAGTAAAACCTATTTTAACACTCACCGACAGGAACAGTGTGCTATAGTCCAGTAGCGCCTTTTGTGAAATCCAAACCAAATGTTGTTAATAAAAATATAATTTTGCTGTTTAAATTGAAAAAAAAATAAAGGAATGCAGAATCGAAGGATAAAATACTGCAGGGAGAGCTTCTATGTTACCACAAACAAAAAGAAGTGGAAATAAAACGTAAAAACAAACCGTAGGAGATGGTAAGCCAACTGGCCACTTTGCAGCAATCTTCAGTGCTTTTGTTGTTGACTAAGCAGTGGCTGGCGCACAGATTGGGCTCGCGCTGCGGCTCCACCCGCCGGCCCTGCCTTCCTCGCGACTCCATTGGCACAGGCGGCGCGAGCATGCAAATACATTTTCCCCCATTGATCTTTAATAAGAGGCAAAAAAACCTCAAAGTCTTTTAACCCTATCCGACAAATACATTTTCAGAAATGAACCGCAAATGCAAACAAGTTTTTGCCCCCCAATGTTAAATTATCTGTGCAGCATTTGTTTTTAAAAACGACAACCATAACAATATTTATATGTAATTCATTTAGATTGACTGGTAACGCTTAAGGTGAGTTAGCGTTTGAGAGTTTAATATGCTTCTTTCAAGAGGACTGTGGTTCTTAGAAAATAAAAGATACGTTTAAGAGGTTTCAAATTTTCAGCATAATATATTATTTCAGAGAAAGTGTTATTTTCCCCATAATAATTAGAATTTTCTATATTACCATCACATGCTGTATTACTGTTTGAAAAACAAATGCATTACACGCGAATATCAACAAGTGATGAAGGGAAACTAATACAAAGAAAAAGCTATAATTGGACCCCTAGATAATGGTTCAATAGAAACAGTAGCCATATAAGCAGCGCCATCTTGTGTTTACGCATCACCGTGACTTAAGAGGATCAACGAGGGAATGACTTCACACGTCTCGTGAAAGTCATAGACTTACGTGCATGTTGTTCGCCCTGTACTGTATGATTATGCATCAGGTTGATCCGATTACACTGAAGGTAAATACAACAGCAGATAGGTTTTCAGCCTTGATTTCTCTAGGGAACACAGGTAGCGTCTTAACCTGGTAATGTCATCATGAGTATTCGATATCCTGGGCCTGACTGGCAGACAACACCCCATGTTCTGCTGGGCATATTGTAATAATAATCGAAATGCTCCGTTCAGCGGGACTGGCAGAAGTGATGCTGTTGTTTCTAGTAACACTTTTCATTATGATTATTTCACAGGCTTTTGTGTCACTTTCATGCGATTGCAAATGCAGCACGGTAACCCCGTTGCATCCGATGACCTGAAATTAAGGTGATCATTAAAATGATGAGTTTCGAAAAAATATCCTTAATGCGCGAATGGCCATTCAGTTCACATTTCTTGATTGTTTGCTGTAAAAACGTTTATGTAATTAAAGGTTCAGGTAAATTTCAAGGGCGTCCGGTTACACCATTTCAAAATACTCTGAACTGTCACGACCAGCAGATGTCGTTTGACAAACGAAATGTTTTTTGTTCGTGGGTTATTTAGGTATTCTGCAGAAAGAGAAAAGAATAATCCATATAATTATATACTGTGAAAAATAATGATATAAAATAATATAATTAGGTACTGTGAAAAATGTCAAATTAAGTAGGTAAATTAAAGAAAACTATTCATACTTGACCAAATAATATTTAAGCAACAGTATTTAAGTAGTAAGCAGTTATTGTATTTTAAGATATTACAAGAGTTACTAAATGTAAAAATCTAACCTTTTATAGCGCTGTATTTTATATTATGTTATATATTATTTTTATATTTTTATTTAATATGGGGTAGAGGACAAGTTTTTAATGTTTTATGTAAAAGAAGACAATATTGATAATGGTGATATTTCAGTACACGTGACGCAGTGTGTCATGCCTTCCATGGTCTGACATTTGTAAATCCTTTCCATAGTTACTATTCCGAGATCTAAGAGAGCTGGACTTTCCCTTGATGCTCTCAGGCCTTCAACTGATTTTCAGTCAATGAATAATACATCAGTCATTTGCCTCTATTTTTTGCCTACAAAATAAAGTGCTGGATTCTTTCCCAGAGATTGTGAAAATAGGTAAAGATCTTAACTCATTCAAGAATTTTACTCACATTTGAAACTAGCACTGATAGCTCCAAACAAGGAGAAAAAACTTTTTTTTCCCCCCATGGAAACCTGAAATAAATTAATCTAAAAAAAATTTCAATAAGAATTAAAAAGACACGTTAGGGGGAAACAAATTATCTATGTAATACACGTAACAGATTATTGTTGGTGCATTTGATTCTCATAAATATTCAGAACTGCTATAATGTAATTTGTCAAAGTCAGACGAAAATTTCCCTAATGATTCTGCAGTCCACACATTTAACAATATAATTCCTGCCTTATAATTGACAACATCTGAGCCCCAGTTCTACATTTAGCCATCCTGTAGACATCTGTGGAAGAAATCCAACATGGATCACATGTAAAGCGATCTGCCGCTGATATATATAATTGCCTGTATTACTCAGACAGTTGCTAAATGTCCCATCACAATGTGTAAACCTGAATATTAATATTTAAGTATGTCGTAAATGCCTATTTTATTAATTTAAGATAAAATGGTCTTGCTAACCTCTTCTGATGAATCCATTCTCTTTTTAGGAGGTAGGCTAAAGTTTCACCATGAGCCACACGAGGTAGCCGGTTACTAAAAACGGATTGATTGATAAATGCTTTGAAGTATAAGGTTTCTCCTTATGTAATTATAGGTAACGTGAACTTGACTCACTGTGAGGTTTGCCTTGTTTTGAGAAACGTACCCAACTGATGATCTGAATGTGTTAATAGGTAAACTGAATGAATCTGTGTAGGATATTCTAGGTCCTATTAAAGATTTCTTATTGCTAATTCGAATCATGTAGATGACTGCATATGTTGTGTAGTGAGCTTGCTAAGTCGATAGCATTGTGTCTTACGTCGGCTGGGATATGGGGTTGTTTCTCACCCCTGCCTGTGTGTGTGGCGTCTTCATGTTGTTTACGTGGGTTTTCTATACATACTTTGGTTTCTTTCCACAATCCCGGAACATGTGATTTGTGTGAATTGGACAAAGTAAGTAAGCATAGCGTGTGCATGTCTGCCCAGCCTGTGACCTGTGCTCCCTGTGCTTACTCTCTGCTGGTCAGGGTGAGAGGATTTTCCGGGGCCTGGCCCACAAATGGTCACGCATCGTAACGAAGTGGCAGCGATGCTAAAACTGACTGTAACAAATGAACCGGGATATCGCTAAACACATTCCGGGCCTGTAAGCCCAGCCCTGGTGTCGCCCGTGTTACTGGCTAAGCTGTTATACAAAATGAATAGCTGGCAGGTCATGCCAGCAACTGCTCATTACAGTCTGTTCAAGGAAACAAAAAGGACTTTTAGGATCATTATTCCTGTAATAGCAACATAAGGAAGTTATTAACATTAAGACTGCAGACTTTGCCAGTTATCACTGGATATTAATAAATATGGTCTTATGGGGAGACCGTTTAGCATTGTAATATATTGTGATCCAGCTTCTTGGCAGGATGGTTGATTTTGTTTTACTTAATAGGGCCCTTGTGGACATACTGCATGTCTCTACCAATTTTTGTTCATATAAAATTCATAAATTGGAAATTAATCAATTTATTGACAAAATCTGTGGTCTGCAACCCTACTTGTGGTGGACCAAGATGAGTGCAGGTCTTATAAGCAATCTGATCAATTAAGAATTTTATTGAACTGAAAAATTGGTATATCAGCATGAATACAGATTAAACACATATTATTTGGACTGTACCATTGTATTGGAACCATCTAGATTTTTTGCTGTTTTTCTTTTTTTTTAAACTGAATTCCGATCATCCTATATCAATTTCCTAACCACCCCACAGTCCAAAAACACCTGGTTGGACTTGCTTGATGTTAATAAACACTGCTGTTTATACTTTGCCTAAATATTTGATTATATGTGTTAATGGCCCCCCTCAATGGGCTAATATTCTATTTAGGGTGCCCCTCCACCCTGCATTTCGTAGGACATACACTTCAAACTCAATGTAAACCTCAACTGAATAGCTGGTTATGATAAATGGTTGAATGTACAGATTTTGTAAAAGACTGAAATATGGTAGGCAGTAATAAAAATGGATGGATGGATGGATGGATGGATGGATATATATGATGATTAATTCTACTTAAACTTTTTTTGTTTGTTTTTTTGCTGTTTTCAATAAAGCTCAATGGACTATTTTAAAGGGTTCTTTCTACACAGATTTCCAATGACCACATATCTCTGCACTATAAAAACACATAAAACAGGAGTCAAAAATTACATATATGACATGTAACTTGTTTTGTCATAGGAGCTTATCAGCATGTATTAAGCAAAAGTTGGAATGGAAATAGTAATGCTTCAGTAATCCATATTATATTGCTAAGCAAGGATAAATGAACAGCATCATCCCTGAAACAAGACATTAAATTGGATGGTTAGAAGGTCAGGCCAGATTAGGCTGCCCATTCATCAGCTTCGACAGTCCCTGATGGGGGGAGGGGCTGGCATGCAGCTGTAAATGCAGGAATTGGTTAGATACAGTAGGCAGTGTAAATAGCTAAGCTTCACGGTGATGTTGATTAGTGTTTCCCACAGACAGTTCATGGTTTTACTCTCTCCCAGCTTCCCGACCAGGGAGCAAAAACATGAACTGTCTGCGGGTCCCTGAGGATCAGATTGGAAGACATTGATATAGATAATCGACTAAGGGAGCACATGTGTATTATATTTTGAACACGAATGGAGTGACTCTCAGTGGTTCAGTATGTTGTGCAATATCTATGGTCCTCATTGTGTTCTGTGAATTCCTCTACTAAACTGATGCCGCTCTGTGTTCCCAAAATGATCATAGAATAGTCCTGTTGGATTATTGCTTTGTTAGAAGTTGCTGTGTAGCTCCTGCTCTCACTTTGCTTCTTCTTGTACCTGGGCGTTCACTGGAAGCTCATTTTAGCCGAGCTTATGCCTGGTCGACTCCTTGACAGCGTGTATGTCTTGCAGTGTCTTATTTGTGTCAGTTGTACTTCGCTTTGGACAAAAGCGCCTGCTAAAAAAAATGTCATTGGCTGAAGATTTTTGCATTACATTTTTACCCAAAGCAACGTATGGGTGAGTAAACAGCATCAGTCCATCCCTGGAGCAACTGGGGATTAAAGTCCTTGCTCAAGGGTCTGACATTATAACTTAATAGCTTTTAATAACCCAGGGATTTGAACAAGTGACCTTCTGATTACAGGCATAGTCTAACTCAATGGCCACACACCATCATTATAGTGTTTCACATCTGGGTTCTATAGTGATTCATTTTAATGTACAATAGAAAAAACAATAGAATTACGAAACAAAATAAAGTAAAAGATGGGCACTGCTGGATCTGTGAAAGGTGTAGCGGTTTGTTTAAGTGTCCCGACCCATCTGGGGCCCTGCACAAAGATAAGGTGTTCTGAGCTTCTACGGCCAAGGACAAGTCCCAGTGTTTTTCCAGAAAACTCCGTCTTTGCTTATACCTAATGATCCTGATGGCGCCATATGAGAAAGAACCAGTCAGACCACGTTGAAGGTCATCAAGTGTGGAGAACAATAAACAAAAGTAAGGGAGGAATGTAACAATGTAACAATGTGCGAAAAATGTAACAACAGTCTAACGACATATTGGTAAGAATTTATGATAAAAATACATGATTTAAAGGGTAAATTCGTTATTTGTTATGAATATAAACCTTTGTGAAACATCATTTGAACATTAAGGTGCAGTTCTTATGAAGGGGAATGCATATTTGACTTCACAAATAATAAAATAAAGCATATTAATCACAGACTATGTCCTTCCACATACTTACTTATCCAGTACATGTTCAGGATGAGCCTGGAATCCCAAGTGGGAGAAGAACACTCAAGATGGCAGCCCGTTACAGAGCACATGCAATGCAGGCAAAATGAATTAAAAGCACCAGGCCATGTGCCTGTGTCTTTTTAAACTGTGTGAAATAACCAGCAGTAAATGAGTCAACCCCCCAACCCCTGCAGGTTGATACTACTCACTCAGCCGCCTGAACACCTTAATGAGCTTTCCCAGATTTGAAAATTCTCCATTAACGCAAAGCTTTTTTAGTCTTGGCCCAGAAAAATTGCTTCATATTTTTAGTGCAAACTTAGTGCTTGCAAATTTGTTGGCAAATTCGTTAGCTATGCTAACCAAGCACACAAGGAGATATCTCACTGAGTGCCATGATTCCATTAGCTGGTTTAGTCAGTTAGCACACTTTGTTAGATTAGCTTTCCTAGCTGCACTAATTGTTACAATTTAGATTGTTCCTTTAGGTCACAACAGCATCAAAAATGCATTATTTCCCATAATACCACTAATTTGCCTCCTCCAGCCCAGCACTGCAAAGTCTGCCTCATTACTCACATGTTATACGCTGATAAGCATAGCTGCAGGCCAGGCAGAGTAGCCATGATAATCCCTGTCTGTCACCAGAAGCACCTACAACGGGTACGAAAGCATGGGAACTGGACCTTAGAGCAAGGAGGTCACCTGGTCTGAAGAATCCCCGACTGTTCCCTGCTGCATCATGAGGACAGTATGCATCAAGCATTTGTGGGATGCGTTGGACTGACAAGTCTGATCCGCAACCGCGCAGTATCTTACACAGCGGAGCTGGATGCAGTGTGTCATGACACATTTCTCCAGTGACCATCATTAAAATTACCTGTGATTTGTGCCACAGCATCCCTGCTGTTGGTTCATACCAGACAGGATGGCCTTCCTTCACGTCTCTTATAGATGAGTTTTGGCTGCCAAACACCCTGTCACCCTGTTTTGTTTTTCTCCGATCTGACCACTCTCAGTTCATACTCACCAAGGCTGACTGTGAGCACTGCTACGCATCACAGATGACTGTGAGCATTACACAAGCCTTGCCAAGTCGGAGATGTTCTGAATCAGTTATCTGGCCATAACAATCTTGCCCTTATCAAAGTCACTCAGATCTTTATCCCTGGCCATTTCTTTTGCATTCATCACATTGACTTTAAGTACCGAATATTGGCTTACCATGTAATATATCCCAGACCATGAATCTGCTATTTTTATCAAGATAGTTAACGTTATTCGCATAATGTGGGGGTGGTCATAACGTTTGGGCTCATTTGTGTATGTGAATCTGTCCGATATTCATGTTGTAATATGATTCCACCTCATCTCTATAATCCAAACTAATATTGCAAATGTTTTGAATTTAGGTAAAACTGCAAGTCCTGGGAGGAATTTCAATAAACAATTCCTAAGTGCTACAATCTTTTTAAAAAATCCTTCTATTGACAGTTCATTCAAAGTATACAATACATTCAAAATGGTTTCTTGAGCAAGATAAAGATTTCATAAAAAAAACGTCTCTTTTGGATGGTCGACAAAATATTTTACTTGAAGTTCTTTTTTTTCAATTCTTTAAAAATATTCT
>JAABNY020000035.1:8843073-8871560 GCA_015164015.2 Brevimyrus niger
AAAAAAACGTCTCTTTTGGATGGTCGACAAAATATTTTACTTGAAGTTCTTTTTTTTCAATTCTTTAAAAATATTCTTAAAGCTCTAAAAACATTATTCATACATGCGTCCTCACATTCATTCGACATTGAAATAGAAATGGAATGGAAAAGGTAGCCAAATGGACTGACATTATGTAACATTAGATGATAGGAATGGATATTTATAAATTAGAACTGCAACTGGACTGGAATATTATTTTACCAGTAAAGAGGAATGACTGCTATATCTATATGCCAATGATGCAGTAGAAATCCCTGCTCAAAATGCCCATATTCATAAACAAAGAGGTTTTTGGTTGGTGTTCACCTAACATGATAATTGGTTCAATAATCTATAATGATGCGTTAATTACTGACAGCAGCTAGAGCTGTGCGGTTTGTTTCACTTCATTCCATTGGTCAATACATTTTTTTCCAATAAAATTCCGCATTGATCAATAACAGGCCACAGTAATATCATACCAACATCCATGTTCATAGTACGATGTCGACCAACATGCCCAATCTTGTTTGCAAGGTTCAACATGCCTCGTTTCTCTCAGAAAAGTCAGCAGGATAAAGTTCAACCAATCACTATAACCTGCTCTGTGTCCATAAAGTATTTTAATGTGAAGAAAAACATAATTAGCCATTAAGAGGATGGGGGAAGGGGGGGGTTTACCACTCAGTTGTAGGACAAGTTCACAATGAATCGGTGTCCTAAAGCTCATTAAGCATTTCAATACGCCCAAAGGTCAATATTGAGTTAGTCTTTTAGTTCCCCATGGTCATCAATATGAGAAGAATGTCTGGGCAGTAGTGTTACCGTGTGTGTGTGACAGTATTGTCTTCACTTACACAAAAAATCTGGCTATGACGTCTTGTTCATGTCTTTATCCAGAAAAGTTAATAATGATTCCTCTAAACTCTTATAATCCTTGACTAAAAATACTTCACTTCTTAATTACTTTTTATTCTTCCAAAACTCTGCACCATTTGCATAAAGCATAATGGTCAGGATTCAGCCTTGATACAGCAATATTCCGCAGTTCCTGTTGCCAACTAAACAGCCTAATGATCTCCTACGCACAGAAGTGACAAGAAATATCATTGAGGTACAGTTATTATTTTATGATTCAAGTCATAATTAAATGCAATCTCTTCACTGATCAGTTTTAAAATCCTACAATATCGAAACAATTAAGAAAATATTATTAGGATGTGATTACCCATAAAAAAACCAGCAGTCATATAAAAACATTATCATTAATTCAGACAAGAAAGTGCAAAAAAACCTTTGTTATATGCATAACAATGTATTTTATATGCATCATTATGCTTCAGTGAATACAAGCAACAAGGTTCCATGAGTCAGGTCAGATACCTTTTATTGCACTTTTAACTGAGTCACCCATATCAATTGAAGTAATATGATTGACCTCATTCGGAGCCAATGAAAATGGGAGAGAACCTGGGCGGCTAATTAAATTAAGAGACGCCAACCCCAGCCCCGCCCCCTCGCTGGCTCTGCTTCTAGGCTGCAGCTTAAGGAAGTCCCCCTATGCGGCACCCATTGTTCTTTTGGCTCACCTGTAAACTCGAGCTGTCCCATCACATGCGCCGTTATATTTTCTTGATAGCGCATGATGCTGATTAGTCGAACAATGACGTTATTCTAGACAACTATGAGACACATTGTGAAAGAGGCTGGCCAGTTGTGCTACAGGAGTGTCCTGGCATCTAAGCATTTAAGTCATTGTTTGAATAGAAAGTAACTTCATCTGAGAGGTGCAGGAGAAGGGCACGGCCCATAAATTATTCATGCTTGCAAAAGCCAGATGGCATATTAATCAGTTAAGTTTGGGGACTCGACAAACACCTACAAAGCTCATGGCCCTTGTAGGACATGTTTGTGGACCCTGTTAGTGTATCGCAGTGGTTTTTTAATGACCCAAAATTTACTTTTCAGGAATTATTTCACTTGGCTACAAGGTTTTTAGAAACAGTAGGCAGGAATTTGGTTAAGATCATTTAATTGAGCTTGACTAATAAAATACTGGCAATTGAAAACCTGATACATTTGGGAATTCTTTGAGATATTTGCCAAGGTGAAATAAAGCTGAAGCAATTTTATTCAATGCTCTAAAATTATTTACTGAGCAGTAATATGACGAATTGGCAGCATTAGACTTTTCTCTGACACAACTTGTGAATGTGGAGTCGGTGTGATCAACATTCATAATTCCACATATTGTCCTGTACACAAGTCGTGAACTTTCTGCTTCTGATTTGATACAGTCTCTGAAAACAGACTAGACACAGTTGGTTATGGAGTTTCAGGTTGTGCATAATTTCCCCTGCGTACTGACCTCGGTTATGCAACGTCATATCATTTTACACACATCTTGTTTAATACCAGCTTAGAGAAATGTAGGATATTAAAATCATAACAAATGGCCATTTCAGTCACTATTAGAGCACAAGTATAAAACAGAGGACTGAAGCGCAGAGGCCAAAGCTCGGGTACGGTTCTCAAGCGAAACACTTCATAAAATTCTATAAGCATGTTTTTACGGCGACTTAACTGCCAGCATGGGCAGATCTTAATGATACTGAAGATTTACAATAAAGCATACAGCCAACACTTGTGTTGCACCGCCATTATTTGAGAATTACACATGTTTTCTATCCTTTTCCATACTCCTTTGCAGTAGGAGAAAAGCAGATTTCAACCACACTGACAATACTGAAATAAAGACAAAACCAAATGTCTTGTTGTTGCATCACATTAATTTCACAATGAAAAGTGTGCGACCACAAAATATTAAACTTCTGACTCAGCCCATTATATTTTATACACTGTAGATTTTCTTAACTGTTGCTACAGATACTGCTTTGGTCAGATCCCAGCAGTCTCTGGGAGCAGCTAGTCAAAGGACCAGCTAGTAAAATGACTAACAGTTCCTGAGTGTCACTGAGGCCTTCAGAAGAACTTAGTGTATTCCTGTACACTCCAGCTTCTGCTTTGAAGAATGAGTCATATCCTTCAGTTCTGGGCATTTCATACCTTTTTCTCCATAGACGTCGCCAAGTTCCACTCAACGTTTGGCCTCCGTTACTTCACGGACTGGCTGACTACAGATGAAAGACCACATCTCTTTGCATATCTACCCACACAGTCTTCAGCTACACCCCCCTCCCCCCCAACCCCCCACCCATGCCCTCTATGCGGCCTGCTCCCGTCTCCGGCGGCCGTAGTTATCATAGACCTCCAGGAACATGTCCTTGCAGTGGATGCGGGCACCCAGCTTGGAGCAGATGAGAAAGGAGCCGGCCATCTTGCGGTGGAGGGAGTAGGTCTCCTCTGGCGGGGGCGTGAGCCGGTGCCGCAGCATGATGGGGATCAGGTTGTGGATGCGCTGGGTGGTGCTCTGGGTGCTGAAGTCGAAGGGGCCCGGAGAGGCGAAGGCCTCGCCCAGGATCATCACGGCATCCGTGTGGGCTTCCTCAAATGCCTGGAAAGATGGAGCATAACCCGGGTAAAAGCGCGGGTGGGGGAGGGGGGGCCCGAGGAAGCACACGAGGTGTGGAGCGAGCAAGACGAACCACGGCAGGGTCTGACCTTGGTTTCAAAACCTGTGAGGAACTTGAGATCCTTGGATTTCTGCAGCACGGCCTCCCGGTCTCCCACTGAAGCAGCGTACACCACCTGCGCGAAGAACGCGAGAAGGATCAGCGCTAACATCAAACGCAGCTCCTCGACGCACAATGGCTACAGGCTGGGATGCAGATAGAGGTTTTGGGCCCCATGGAAGCTCATCATACTGGGTCCCCAACCCAGACCAATCCGATGATGAAAATTTTCTAGGGCCCCTGGAATCATCATAACCCCCCCCTCCCCCAGCACCCCTGGCTACAGGTATTTTAATTTATCTCTGCAAAACATGGCTTTCATCTGAAATTATAATGCTTAAAAAAAATTCAGATTAGGGTCAAGTTTATTAGAATTGGTAAGATTACACAGTCAAGTTCAGCTTTTTTGCTACAAAGCCATTAACCCCCAGGCCTGTATGACTGATCTGCTTACCTCTATGTAGTCATCAGTAAATTTTTCTGGGTAATCCCGGCAAGCCCCAAAATCCAGCAGGAAAATCTAAAGACACGAGAATATGGAGGATTAAAATTACCATGTTTCCGCATTATATGCTCGTTTTCATGTTAGTCACAGCCACAACGCAGTTTACAAACCTTGTCCTGTTCTGCATTGTAGAAGAAGTTAGCCCAGTTAGGGTCGGTCTGCATGAAGCGGAACTCAAACAGCTCCCTCAGGCACAGCTGCAGGATGCTGAAGCAAATCTGCAAGAGCAAATGCAATATATTATACATATATAAAAGGAGAAGGAACACGGGAGATATTTCAATACTAAAAAATACAATGCTGCCACCTTGTGGTCAATTTCCATATTGACAGCACACCTCCAAAGCATGTCGTTTCTGCCTTTTTGGGACGGAGAGCTGCGGTTTACCAGATGGTATTGGGTACTCTTTTGAATTGGCTTTAAAACTAATTACAAAGAATAAAATGGCCTTGAATGACCTTGAATAATCGGTATCATACCCATATCAAATTAATAAATATTTACATTAATTCAAGCATGTATAACCAGATAAGAGCTGGATGTTGCAGAGATGGGTAATGACTTAAAACCAGGAGCCTGGAATGAGAAGCACACCAGCTTGGCTAATCGAATCAGTCTGATCAATGCTCTGACACGGCGTCGCTGATTTAGACGCGCAGCCCGGAAGACTGACACAAGACTTCAAAAGAAAAGCTCATCTAGGTGGGCTGATGGTAGCAGCCAAGGGTCTGCGAGGCGACACCGTTTTAATTAAATAACAGCGAGGCTGCAGAGGAGCCAGTGATGGGGAGATTTCCGGGAAGCCGTCCAACTTGTGGACGCACCGGGCGCCTCGCGGTGCTGCGGCGCCATATTCCGTCAGAAGAGCAGAATACAAATCCCCGATTTAAAAAAATAAATTAAAAATGGGCAGCAGGTGCAGACCACCCGAGAGTCGCCCCAGTTTAACGGCAGGATATTCATGGAGAGCAAGGAGGTTGGACCAGTTTAGCTCCACCTCAACAAACTGGTTTTATGCTCCTGTCATTTCTCCTGTCCAACCGTTGGTAAACTGTTACGCTCTGAGGAAAAAAAGCTCCGTCTGGTGGACCCAGTCCGACGGCATCGCGGCGAGCACGCTCAGATCCTCCACCTTGTTCCGCGTCTCCTGGCTAAGGTGCACGCAGTGGTCCAGCGGCACCCCAGACACCAACTCAGTGGTCAGGACGCGGCTGCTTGTCAGGCTGTCCACTACCTCCGGGACCCTGAAAAAGGGGTCCGCCTCCAGCAGAGCCCTGCGATCAAACGTACAGCACTTAAACACACGCTACTCCACATAAGAAGCCACTTGTCTAGTACGAAGTTTCGTTTTGTTCAAAATCTTGTTTACAGTCTTTAATATTCTGTTTTTCAAATATGTTTTCTCACCATTCATTTCACGTCAATTTATTTTTACATAGCGCCTTTCACAACAGTCGTCCCAAGGTGCATCACATAGATATGTTGTTATACAATAAACATCATTAAAGAGAGTATTATCTCGTTTTATGAAACATTTACATATTTCATCCTGTATTAAAAAAAGTCATGATCACTTCTTACAGATCTTTCTGTAATCTGACTGATTTAAGAGGGACTAGTTTTTAATCAAGTTTGACTTGCTATTATGTGTTCAATTTAAAAAGTGGCTCCATGACTGATAATTGATTAAATGTTTAATATTAGAATTATAGAAATTTCATTTGCATCCACAACTATTATTATACTATTTTATTAAGAAAACTGTATTAAGTAAAAAAAATATATATAAATAAAAACCATATAGAGGTTCACCATCAGCCAATACAGCAGGTCAAGAAGATGGTATTAATGACTATGGTGGGCTTTGTTGTACTTAGCTTTTGTCCAAAGTGACATACAAGTGCACTAAACACAATTATTTTGCAGGCAAAGACATTCAAACCCACAACCAACATCCAGCAGTATTTTTATAAGTGTGAGTGAAGTTTTTTTTTTTAATATTCTGACCTCCAACAGATTGTTTCACTACTAAATAAGCCCACAGGCTTCACGTTTTCACAGTACCTGAATCGCTTGGCACATTTTGCTTCCCTCTTGTAGTCACACTCCCAAGCTAGCTCTCTCTGAAGGACCTCTAGGCTGCTGTCTGCAAACAAGCCTGCGAAAAAAAACAACCAAATGTCTGCAGACCCCAAAGTGGGTGAATTAACCGTGACAGGCTGTGTGTTGACAGTGTCCGGTCTCACCTTCAGGCAGCGCTACGCTCATTTTCAGCACGGCCATCAAGTTGTTAATATCGCTGTGGATGCTCTCTGCGATGCCTGGGTACTGGTGCAAGAGGGAGGGGGGAAAATTACCACAACATATGGACAGACAGTCCCCTTAAATGTGGTCCTCGTGTGTCACACGACTGGACCGAGGGCTCTGGCACCAAAAAGGTCACCGTGGCTTCGGCTAGATCTGAAAAGAGCTGAAGCAATCATCTGCCGAACTGCTGGGCCTATTTAAAAGCATCACACCACGCTCCGTTTAATGAGATGTGGGCCTCATCGAATGAGGCATCCATCACGACAGTGGTGCCCTGTAGTGTTGATCCCTACTGTATTAGCCATCTGTGGTGTGGAAGCCCTGATGGGAATTAAAATTGGCCCACATTCCATCAGGTGGATCGCATGGCTGGGTGCCTCTGCCCGACGCTGCTCTATGGCGACACCTACTGCCGAGCGGGTGGAATTGACCAGTAATGTCACAGGAAATTCTCTCATCCACCGTTGGGGAAAACGACGAAAGACGGAATAACTGGCCCTCCCAAGCGGGGATGAAAGTAGGGAGCTGTAACCAGCGGCGAGTCAAAATCACAAATCTAGCGTGCAGCAGACATGCCCGTCTTGGGCACTGTTACGCCGCAGAAGGGCTGCAGCGCCTTGCTGCCTCTGCTCACCTGGACCTTCAGGGCCACCTCCCGCCCGTCGTGCAGCACCCCGTGGTGGACCTGCCCGATGGACGCTGCCGCAAACGGCTTCTCCTCGAACGAGGCCAGCTCCTCCCTCCAGCCTGCGCCCAACTCCTCTTCCAGAACATTCTACATAGATGACCGGTGCATAGATCGTGTCAGACCATTACAAATGTCTGGCTAATTGGGGACACAGAGAAATGGTGGCCAGACTGAGTAGTTCTTGGGTAAGGTGCTTAGGGTTCACTTGGGCAACAGTTCAGAGACCTTCTCTAAAACGGGGCCTCAGCTAACCCTGTGTAATAAAATTAACTAATCTGAACTATATCACTGAATAGAGGGGGGGCTCTGAAAAATCAAATAGCCCAGGGGCCTCCACCCATGTAACTAGCTTTATAAGACGTGTGTGTCAATATATTAGGGCTGTCAAACTTAGCACATTAACATGTACAATTACATTTTAAAAGAATGACGCATATTTTTTAATTACGTTAAAGCACAGTCTATCTTAGAGGCTCATTTGGAGTCAAGACAATGTGTTTATCGAGTTTTCTGTACCACATCACTCATCTGCTCCAATAAGTTTTTTGGCTTTTGATGCATGACAAAGTCAAGCCTGTCAGTTAGACATCGTCTGACGTTGCGTGACAATAGCAAACTGCAGACTTATTTGTTTGATTACGTACTGACGTATGTAAGTACACACACACACACATACATACACACAGTACTTTGCAAAAGTCTTAAGCAGCCAAAGTAAATGATTAAAGCTATTTATCTGGGTAGTAGGTGTATACATGCTCAGAATCAAAATACAATCTCGCCTGTGAACATGTGAAAATTAAACATAAGAAAAACTCATAAGAATTTCTTCTGTTCTCCAAAAAGTTACTGATATCTTGTCCAACGGCTTGAAGAACACAGATTCAGAACCGAAACCTCTCCTCAGGAGCACCCCAGTCATCTCATATATTTGTGAAATTTTACCACCAGCTGACTTGGGTAGCCTTAGTAAGTCAGTGATGTATCGATTAGCCATACAAGGTGAGTTGGAGTCAAACAATATGTGGGTGTATTGGATGGCCGCTGCAAATTCTGGGGTGAGGTTTTCATATGGTTAAGCTAACATACTTTTATATACATAATATTAGGGTTTTCACCAAGATGATGATCATTTAAATATAATTTCCTTCGACTAGCTGCGACTTGTGCACAGTACTGCATATACTCAGCAGAAACAGCCCTCAGGACCAACACTCACCGTCATCTGCCAAGAGGGCATGAAGTCGGCACTCTGTCTGACACGCTCAAATATCTTTTGCACTTGGGGGTTGATGAAGCTGTTATCTAAAGGAGATATCGCCACAACAATGAACACTCCGGCCAAAATCGTCCTTCATTTTTCAGGTAAAGAGAGTTGACGCATAATTGATGGATGTTTATTCAGCATGTACATGTATGATAAACAAAACGTGAGGCCATCACGACACACACACAAATATGTATGCACACATTAAAGAAGAAAAATAAATAAGTAATATATATATATATATATATATATATAAAATCACCAATTGTATGCTTGTTAAAGTATTATCTCATAACATCATGTGACTCAAAAACAAGTATGAGAAATTACACTCTATGAATGCTTGGGCTGTACAGGAGTGAGGGACGACAGTGTGAAAGGCTACACACAGGCGGGAGCGGGTCGTAGGCCCGAGGGAAGCCGGGGCGGCGCGGTACCTTGGATGCTGAGCATCTGTCCGATCTTGAGCGCCGCTCCGCGCACCTTGCAGAGGGTGCTGACGATCCTCTCCGCGTTGGCCTCCGACAGCAGCGCCGAGTCCAGCAGGGCGGCCGTTTCTGAAGCGGAGAGAGAGGAACCACGCGGGGGGGCTTTAACGCGAGCTGGACAGACGCTGCCCCTGCGTGACGGATCCCGTGCGTCCTCCATGATCCATAACTACCTGAGCGCTTTCCTCCCAGAGACTGCTTGGCTACTTCTGCAATGGCTCCCAGACTCAGGCCGACCGCGAGACCTGCAGGAGAGCAATGGCTAAAGGAGAGCGTCCTACCGCACGACCACAACAAACATCTGTCTCTATTAACTTCAATGTACTGAGACTGTTGGTACACAAATCATCTGAATCCCAAGTTAATTATTATGCTCCCTAGGCAGCCAATAGAACAGTTCCCAGTAACAAGGTGCACAAAAATCCATGGCATGTTATACAATAACTCTGCTGTTCCATGCCTGTATAGCAGGTGAGCATGACTGTGATACAGAGCATGTCCCACATATCACAGACCCCATCAGCGTGAGTAAGAGGCACCTACCCCCAAAATTAGCAAGTCGGCTGATACGGGTGGCTGGGACCTTCCTTTCTTTGGCACGGTCACTCAGCTGAAAAGCACAAGCATAAAGAAAAAAAATGTATGTATATATACCAGGAATTGCTTCCACGGAGGCTGTTATACTAGTGTGTTACACAAGTGAGTAAACTTGGGTTTCCCTGGTCTGTATTCCGACTGACATTCTCATTACTAACAGTTAGTGAGAGAGACAGCGATGTTCTGGAAATCGTAACATTGAGAGGTTTTCATTCTTTAGTAACGAAGAGGGAAAAACGCTGAAGCAGAATAATGCTATTCGATACAATTACACATCAGTGTAAACTATATTGCAATATCAGCACAGACAAAGCAGATACATAAAAAAAGAGCTTAATGGGGGGAAAAAAATCAGGTGCAAGCATATTTCAAGCATTTACTTCTAAAATATCGTAAAATATTCTAAAAAGCTAAATCGTGATATCAGAATAAAAAGACTGACACCTGTATGAGTTTATACGTTGTAGATCTTTATTGAGACATTTTAATGTCAACAAAGAGCATAAAAGCCAAGAAATTATGCTGCTAAAAATGTCAGAAAACACCCCCATCGCTTGGGAGCCAAGTTCCTCACCAAGAACTGTGTTAATTGTTTGCATTTGAGAAAACAGCCACACAATACAACCAATAAAATTTATTTTCAGTACTGTTAACATAAGCAGTTTTATGTAACAATTTTAAATACAAGTCTTTGAATGCAAATCTGTGCACATTACAGTACTGGCATTGAAATATACAACTATAAAATTCTGCAAAATATATATTAAAAAATTTGAAAACCTCTCAATATCAAACGGCCATAATCTTGATTATATATTCTCATAAGGATAGCAATTAATTTTTATCCTTTGCAGAGGACATTACATTTTTGCTCTTATATACTATACATGCTATTCTGTTAAGTCCTGTTGCTCCTTAAAGAGGACAGGTTAGGCTTCGGTGTGGCATCAGATGTGTGGGGGCGTGCTTTGTACCATCTCCATCACTTCATTTATAGAAAAAAAATCTGAAGCATATGCACAGTAAGGCGCGGCTTCACCAGTCACCAACGTGCAAAAACAAAACTCAAACACACCCGTGAAATTGTTTCATCTTCAATACAATAAGAAAAAGCCCATCATTCCTCAGAGGTTCTCTCTCACCTTCTGCCGCGGCAGTCTGGCGGCCGGCGTCCTGTTTGCCGCCTGCTTGGACTCCCTCGCCTTCTTGATGTCTTCTTCCGTCAGGCGGCCCACCGCCGAGTCGTGGAGCTGCCTGCGCCTCAGTGGCGCCGGGCCTTGCTGCAGGAAGCGGGTGCCCCCGACCTGCCAACCTGCACTGTCCGCTCTGCCGCGAGGTTCCGGGTCTCCGGCCTCCTGGCCCGGCCGCTCCCCTCGGCCTGCGGAGTCCACCGCCATCTCAGAGGCCACTGCCCATTTCGCCGCGGCATCTTGCTCCGTTTCTTCCCAGCTGTCGGGGAATTCTGACCTCAGAGACTGGACAGGTAAATAGAAGGAAACAGATCGAATATTTGATCACTCTAACCAATCAGCAGCATGTTTCGTATTATACACATTGGCTTCATATGATATATTATGCATTACTTACAGCTGGAAAGATAAAAGTCAAATGTTTATGCAAATCATCATAAAATGCAAACCATGTTTAAGAATGTGTGATACCTTGCAAATACTGGTATGATTAGGATTGGTCGTGTATCTGTAGCTATTCATACTCGATAGTAGGGAACACAGGATTTCATTTATTATTTTCATTATGATACTAATTGATTAGGCTGCTGTGATTGTGTTTAATTATAAATCATTTTGAAACAAATTCTGTTCTCCCTGTTGTTCCCGAAATTGCACCTAACCATGAACTGAAAACTAAACTTTGAACTGAACTGCGAGATTTGTGTACCGTTACGCCCCTAATGCATGCCCTGAGATGGACTGCAAATCCTGCCCTTCCTGGGATAAGTTTGAGCTTGTTTCAACCCAACAGTGGATAATTGATTTGGAAGACATAAGGATAAATGTTCAGTTCATGTTCAGTGAGGAAATCCATCAGAGATGGTGACGGTGCTGGAGGCTGTACCCACCGTACTGCTTCGAGCGGCTCTACCCAATAGGCTCCCAACAAGCTCCTCTGCTGCCTTGACTCCTGCACCCACTGTGGAGTTGCAAGCCATGAGTCGGAGCTGTTCCCCTTGGATGGAGATGAAAGCTGTGCCCACTCGTCCCATCCCTCGCAGCACCTGGAGCACCTCCATCAACATCACTGCAAATAAATTATTATTATTTTTTTAAAGTGTTACATTAGTTCTTCTTACTGGTATAAGACTGAAACACATGGGAAATTGCAATTTTACTCCTGGACAGTTTTATTAAAATACAGAAACTTCAATTCAGCGGGCACTCTTAGTTGAAGTTTTTGAGGAGTTCTTTTTGACAGACTAGACATTTTAACAACGACATATACGTCTTATGCTCAGAGTGCCGCTCTTTAGTTGAAGACGAATTGCTCATTAGTTAAGTGGCTAAACTGAGTGTATATGCATGGCAGCAGTTAGTTCACTGGAAGTGGCAGACTGAATGAATGAATGAATGAATGAAGGTTACATTTAAGACATCCAAAGTGCTTCAACCATCACCACTGTGTAACATCCACCTGGATGAAACGAAGTTAAACTATTCTTTCTATCCAAATCAGTGTTATAGAAAACGCATGAATTCCGTCAACTATTTCTTTTTCACTTTTGCCAACACCGATTAACTAAATAAGCTGATATTAGGATATATTTTTGTGTCTTTAAACTATTTATAGCCAACCTCTAGCTAGGCTGAAAAGTCCCTGCAAGTATACAAAATTCAAACACGACAACAAGGAGACAAAAGAGTTATTTGTTTACAAGAAAATACTAGGACCAGGAGACAACCGAGAGACTTTACCTGCTATCTTTTAGAATGAAAGCTCGGCAATCGTGTCCTTCGCTTTCCTCCCTACAAACACGCACGCGCGATTTCAGGTCCTTGGCCATGCCTCCATAACACGGAAGTAGTACCACAGACATCGACTTTTGATTTAAAATACTTCCGTCTGTCTGACAACAGAGTAGCCATTCAGTTGTTGTGCAGCGCTCATACTAGATCGGTGTCATTTGATGATAAACGACTAACACATCAGTAATTAGACCAATGAGAGAAGTGCGCCTGATAATATTTGGCTGCAAAAAAATAATTCAGGAAAGGAACTTAATATTAAAACGCATGTTTATGATACCAGTAAAACCACCTATGCTAAATGCTCTACGCCGTTAAGTAAACGGTATTTATAATTTGATTCTTCGTCTGAAATGGCAGTGCAATTAGGCACAGAAGTGAATTTAGCCTATAAGTTATTGATCAATTAAATATTTTTCTTTTAAAAAATTGGACGACATAAGATCAATCATATAATCACCATGTTGATTTTGGGTAGCATAGGGCTCAATGGGTAAACTATCAAAATTACAGCGATAAATACCGCTATAGCCTATAGTAAGCGCGGCCAGAATCTCCTGGTAAAGCGCCTTAAATACTAACCACGAGGAAGCTAACTTGCAGAAGATAAGTCTGCCTTGCTCGTATGTCCATTCAGATGATTGCTTTCCCTGCTGTAGCGAAATTGCACCGAACCGTGAACCCAAAACCGTTTGTACATAACCCAGAGTTTTCTGTAGTTAAACCCCTGCTAAATATTCACCGGAAATACAGTTAATGTAAATCATATCTTGGACATGTGATCACATAGCCTAGGCTAACGTAACCTCCTTGGCCACTCTACCGTTTGGCGCTAGCTGTAGTTTGGAAAGGTCACATTGTAGACTGTCAGCGATCGGTGAGTTATTATTCTGCATTATAATTGCATCTGTATTACAGTGACCAAGCAGCGGGCAAAGCGATTCCCCTTACTTGGTTTATGTTAGCCTCAGCTGGGGCTCCGCCCCTCCTCAGAGACAGGCTGTTGCCTGGTTTAGCCTCTGGCTCCTCCCATTACCTTGGGCAAGGATAAGTGGCTGAAAAATGAATTGTGACTTGAATCGTGATGGGTTGTAAAATTAATGTTCAAATTGGGACATCTTGAGAAACTGCATACCATTAAAGATGAATGGTAGTAACTGGCTCTAGGAAAAAGATGGGTATATTTGTGCTTCCAGTCATAACACGTGAATCCCATAAATATATAAGTACTACTACATAACATACACCTGGTATAATGACACGTTTCCTTAAAAGCTATAATCGGTTTACATTGTAATTAACCACCTAATGTCAATAAATGTATATCTTATTTCATTGGAAATTACTGGAGTTGGACAATGAAATTGAAACCCTGGCCAAAATGGTGTTTGAGATTTCATGCCTGTATATGCACAGGCTGGTGGCTAGTCTTCACTGATTTTACACTTCATCAATAAGAATAGAGTGTGAAGGTTGAATCAGCAGAGTAATAGCACAGCTGTAGATAAAATATTGCAATCTACACAACATAATGGGAGACAGAGTTCAGAAGAGAACAAATTGTTGGTATGCATCTCGCTGGCACATCTGTAACCAGGAAAGCAAGTCTAGTGGTGTATCAAAAGCCTCAGTATCCAGAGTAATGTCAGTATACCGCCACGAAGGATGGAGCAACTGGAATAACTGCCAATGCGAAAGGAAGCTGTCTGAGTGGGATGTCAGAGTACTAACCCCGATTGCATCCAAAAACATGATTCCACAGCTCCCCAGCTCACTGTAGAATTAAACATTCACCTTGACTGTCCTGTTTCCACCAAAATTGTTCATTGAGAGCTCCACAGGGTCAATATTCATGTTTGTGCTGCTGTAGCCATTTTTCAAAAACGCTATAGGACAGCTGAACTAGACAATACATAGACTAACAACCTTAATATATAAACGGGCATATTAGCTTTCTCCAGCAGTAGCTGATTATACATTATATGCCCAGCAGTAAAATGCTGATAGTTTTTGTATAGGAGAGACGAGTGACTGCAGCCTGCTGCCACAATTTGAGTCTCCTTTACTGGGACTGGGACACCCCTAATTGATGAGTTATAATAAACAGAATACAACCCCAAACATATTTATTTTTCAATGAGAAGAATATATATTCTATTATAAAGCTCTATAATATTAATTCTTGCTAGTAAAAATGATCATTCTTACTAGTAAGAATTGCGTTGTAGATATCTTGAACTCATATTCCTACTAGTGAAAATAGTAAGAATGTTATTTTTATTAGTAAGAAGTTGTAACAAGTAAACCTTATACCAATAAAAGACACTTTGGCTTGTCATATGCCATCTAGATCAAAACATGCGTTGTATCAGGGACGTGTAGAGGCTGAGAGTACCGCATATGGCTGGGCCAAACCATTAATTTAATTCCGATTTGATCCAATACAGGCTGGTGTCGCCAATACCGATATTCTAAAGTCACGTGTACGCATTACATGGGAATAGTTCTGAACAATATCGGAAATTTTTCACAATGTAATATTTCATTGCAATAAATATATTAATATATATATTGCCATATATAAAAAACAAAAAGGAGTTTAGAATATAATTTGTCATGTAAGTTAGTGATGTTGCCCCAACACAAAACCATGCTGACAAACCATTTGCTTTTTGCAGATAATTCTGTGGAATTCACCATATTTCTATTTACTGGAACACTAATATCTTTCGGTGACCAGTTTTTGTTCACTTTTCTCTTTTTTTAATTTAATTTATCACAAATACACTATACTGCATATTAATTCAACAATAAGGAAATTACTCTGAATGGCCCAGGGAGCATACGTATGCAGAAGCAGAAGCTGTAAACTTTAGACTGATTTTTAAAGATACTAAATAATCGTTAAACCTGCTTAGCTAATTTTATCGCCAAGATTTCAAAATACTGCGTGCATACCGAAAATATATTTAAAAAATACCGGATTAACTTTGCATAGCAGTCCACTGTCCATTCGGATCATTGGCTACTCTGACAAACATCACATTTTTACATCGTTACTATCTTGTGTTTTAAAATAACTACACACGAAACTACAATTTCTTTCCATTGGTTCAGTCTCCCGGGTTCTAACGATTGCTTATTTCTCCCACCACGGTGATTGACTCATGCTGTAGTTTTTATAGTCTCGAGCAGGAATAGCACGCAGTCCTGTCCTAAAACCGACAACATAGGTCCTGCTAATAGTTAATGTCCAGCTCCCTATAATACATTTACTTTGTTTGCACTATGTGTACTGTCTTTGTACCTTGTCTTTTTGGCAATATATGTACGTTCTTCGGTGCTTGTATGCAACAGAATGTTCGCCTGGGATCAATAAAGTTAGTCTTAATATACATTTGAAACATTTAGACGCCACGTATAAAAAAGTAAGAAAAAAATCGATTCTCAAAAACAAATCAAGAGCTATAGTCTATATGAGAAATAAGTGACATTTCAGTATCGATCTGAATATCCTTAATGCCAGAACGATTAAATGTGCCACTCATTTTTGACTCCCCCTCCTCTCTGCATGATACTGCCGTTATTTTATCTCTTTTTTCATTAACCTTAAGCTGCCCTAATATGGTCATTGTGCACCTGCTTGAAGTTGTCCCCCCCAATTTGTTCACACAGGATCAGTGTGCATATTTAAGCATAAATCACGGAGTCCCATCTCATTAACATTTACTTATTCTACTTTTCTTCTATTGGCTGACTACTGGGTTCGTTGTTGCTTTCTAAATATAATTTGGACAGATGTTTCATATGCATATATAATAAATATAAGTAAATTTAACGATTAATGATAAAAACATTTTTTCTTCTTTTTTCTTCTTTGAAAAATCCTTCAATGATTCGCATGCATTGTAAATAGAATTTCCTTGACTAACAACGATTGCGGCAGTTACATTAATTAAAAATGAGGTAGGGGGTTAAATGAGAAATTGAAAAAGTCGCTGTGTTGTTCTTAGCTCTGGGGAAAAAATAAAGTAGTTCTTCGAAAGATCTCAGCCGTTTGATTTTACTACAGATATTCTTTGTGAGAGTGGGAGTGCTGGGGTTTCCCCAGTTTTCTTGATTGGTAATTTGAATACAGACAGCAAACCCTAATCATAGAAAAGCCAAAAAACAAAATAGGGATCCATCTGGCACAACTAGGGTGATAAGGCAGTAGCTGATAACAGTGACCAGAGAGCATCAATTTTTCCACCGAACCAGTTTAGCGGACATCGATCTTGAGGTTTCGTCAGAATTTCTAATAATTCCATCACAGAAACGCCGATGCATTATTCAAGTATATAAAACGTTGTTTTGGTTTGTATATTGTGCAGGTTCTGTTTATATAACATGCAGAACAAAACTGAAAAATCTGTCAACAGTTTTGATTCATCGAGAAGTGAAGAACTTTGAATGGTCTGCTTCAGGTAATCTGTCATGTTGTCAGTAAAATGAGTGTTTCTATATTACTTTGACAAAAGCATCAATAGAATTGTGTGTCAAAACAGCCACACACGCTACAATCTTTGTTTATCAAGTTAAATACTAACTTCATTCTACCTGCAAACACTGACTGGGAGTACCGTCAGGTGCAAGTCAGTGCAAGTGGTCACGTTGGACCATCGTTTGCAAGCATTTGCAATTCCAGCACTCGTGGCTCGTGGTAGCAGGGGGCGAGCGTGGGAGGGATGGGGAGGGGGTGCTGGGGGAGGGGGGTGGCTGAGGAGGATGCCATATATGGGCACGCCACCGACTCGGCCTCGCTATTGGCTGTGGGTCTTGGGTAGCAGCCTGTCAACAAGATGGCCTTCCTCTCAGCCGCCTGCACTCCGCTCCATTATTTTGGTTGTTGGGGGAGCGCATTTTACTAGGCGGCCTGCTCCGCTGGTGAGCTGGAGGATGGTCTTGCGAGTCGAGCTTTTTCGTTAAGTACCGAAACTATAGCTGGCTTTAATGCGGGGTTTTCCCCAGCAGACCGAGCGAACAAGAAGTAACAAGTAGTTAAACGTACATAAAGGGGATAGTAAGAGTAGTAGGACCTTTCCTCCCGAGGAGTAAGGCCGGAGCTCCGGAGTGCCGACAGTCCCCTACGTGCCTTTGCAGAGAAGAGTACCATCACATACCGGGTGATAATAATATAGGGAGCCCGAGGTAAGATGAACTAAGTGTTCCAGTTAGTAGGCGGATATTTTAATGGATAACGGTGAAGGTGGCTGTGATTCGCGGGCGAGTATGGACGACATGCTAGGCTAGGCTACTACCAACCCCCAGCTATCCGTGTGCAAGCGGTGAAAAATGTTTATGTCGACTGTGTTTGGTAGTTCTATAGATAATTGTACAAATATACTGAATATGTAAACAAAATAAAGGGTTTGAAGTTTAATGAGGATTAGCGGGGCGGTACGGCGCACTGACCTACGATGTGCTGTCACATCCGCGTCTTGCGCTTCGATAAAGGAAATGCAAAGTAAAAATATTATTACAGCCCTTCAAAAGCTGCCACCAGATTATTTTCTCAGGTTATGAGTAGGCGATTTCTTAACGGTCTTGATTAACTCGGCACTTTTCTGCCCTTTTGTCTGTCTGACCAGCTAACTGTATAGTTATTTTCGAAACGTCAATTTTACTCGTTAGCTGGTTAGCGTCGTCATTCGCTTTGACAGCCTTACTGTGTATTTCTGTAACGCATACATTTGTTTTTGTCGATGGCTAATAATAAATAACATGAGACCAGCTAGTCTTTTAGTTTATGTAACTTGTCTGTTTAGCGGTATTGTTGCGAAGAAATTAAAAGGACTTGAACGCTATTTCTTAGCAGGATGCAACAAAATGTTATGGAAAACTACTTTCAAAACACTTTGAGAAAATCTAAGGCTATTCATAATACTCGCTGAAGCAAAAACTGTACTGAATAATTTAGGTAACCGGTTATCAGATATCAGACGTGCTTGTCAATACTTAAATATATAATCCATTTAACTTACTATTGCCATGTTAAAATGATGACTAATAAAAGGTAAATGGCTTAAAATTCCTAAGTTATTTTTTAATCCACTTATCTTTTGATCTGTCACACACTGTCAGCAGCTATATGATACATGAGAGCCCTGTGTGTACCTGCACATGTTTATGTGATACCCCCTTCGTTGGACCTACTGCTTAGGTTTTGACCTGTATGTTGAAGGGGAGTGGCAAGCTTAATATCAATTGCATTTCTACCCCCTATGAAGAGGTGCTGGCTTTGTGCCAGCCAGGAAGGAATTTTATCTATTAGCCCTCAGGTTTCATAGTGGCAGGTCACTGACCTTGCTGACTGCTTGATCAAAGACCATTTCTGCTAGGAATGCTGGTCTTCCTCAAATTAATACACCCAAGACAACTTGCGTGCTGCCTGTATTGCATGCAGCTATAAAATTGCATGCAGTGGTTTGCTTCTTCTTTCATGTTACTGATATTACATATTGAATAAAAATGGATAGGATTTAAGTCATATGAGAAATATTTTTGGTAGACTTGGATATTGATTTTGGAAATATCTGGGTTAAAAAAAAAAAAATCCATGTTTTGAAATATTCCTCGGAATGTGAAAGCTTTATTTTTCTTTTCTTTACAAAGAGAACATGTCTGGCCGTCCCACACCCGAGCACCGTCTTTATCCTTGGACCTCTTGCAGCCATCGATCGGCAGCTGTGGCACCTTTGTTTAATTAGCTTATTCGTTTGCCGTGCTGCTCTGTGACGACGCGGGCTGCTTGATGATCTTATCGCTGGATTAGATGTGGTGACTGAAGCCAGGACCGATGGTCTGGAAGGAGACGAGTGGATGGTCTTGCAAGGCTGCAGTGCAACATCCCTGCATTGTCTCTGCGGGCCATAGAGACGGAGTGAGCTGGTGGAGGTGATTATTCATCACCTGTTATGTACAATCTGCAATTCTTGAAAGTCTATGAAAGAGAGCCTTGCATTAGCCTCTTAGACCAGGATCTACCCCTTGAGTCAGTACTTGTGAAATTATTTTTGATTTGCAGCTGCTTTTGTTGTGGGTTTGTGTGTATTGTTTGGGGGGCATGGGAGGGTTTGAGCTGCAATTTAATCGTATGATGTCATGGTGCACAGCTCCATTGCTTCATCTTGGGTAAGGTCACAGAAATGGACTCCCCCTGACAGCTGCAGGCATGCCACAGTGCAGGTGGTGTCGCCAGTCAGGCCTGTGCCTGGAACGCTGGGCCAGGATTTGGTGGATTACGCAAATGGCTTAATATTGTTCTTAATGTGCAGGAATTATTTTAAATAAGAAGAAATGGCCTTATGGTGTAGAAATAAGAGCCCTTAACCAGAGTGTTCTGTCATTTTGCAGATGTTTGCTTTGTCTTTTTTTCTGTTTTGACCTGCCAAATGATGTCATTGACTTAACCAGATTTTCCAGACTAGTCTTGGCACATAGAAATGTATGAAAAGTTTGTAACAAGGATCTTTGACCTTGAGGGTGTGTTTTATTGGCTGATTGCAGGCAGCAGGTAAGAAGCATAGCGAGGCTGGACTATACTTTTCTTTTGTGTCTTTTGCCTGGTTTTGTATGCAAGCCAGTAGTTCCTTATTACTATATCCAGAGTCAGTCGATTTTAGTTAAGTGAGGCTGCTAAACAGTCGTCAGACGTTTGCCGTTATCTTTTCCTATCAGTCAGCACGTCATCGCTTTGTCTTAGACATAATCTGTTTACTACCCTTTAGCTTACCTCAACAGAAAGCACAGGAGGAGGCTGATGCAGACAGGGCCACGTCATTCATCCCTCGCACCCTCTCCCAGTGTGCATGTTGTATGTTGTTTCCTGTCTTGTGGTTGTTCATTGCGGACACACGTGAATAATGGATGTGCCTGCAAGTGTTGTTAAGGAAGGAGTGAAGTTGACTCGCCCCATTGTTTCTCAGAGTTCATTCGACCTATTCTCTGTGTGAGCTGGGATACCAAATAACATGTTCATTAAAATTATTTTTGCAGCTCATAAAAAAAGAGAACTGCTTCCTCAAAGGGAGGAAGCGTTTTCGGTTCTATTGGGAGTATATTAATGTTTTATGTAATGGTGCAGAGGACAGGAGAGAAGTGAACGGGTGAGCGGCAGTGCAGATGGGAATGCAGCCGCTTTGACACAGGCACTGTAAATCTGTGACATCGGGCTTTCGAATCTCGCTGCGCGATGACAAACTCTTTAATCAGCCTGTGCGACGGGGGAGCAGCTAAAGGCAGCTCCAGGTTTGATAGGACAGGGAGGCTCTGGGGGTGGGGTGGCTTATGGGAAGCGTGAGTGCTGACAGGGAGCGAAGCATCATGCTGACCACGGCTTTGTGTGGCGACATGCAGGATGTGCACGCAGGGGTGCCTTATGCACATGCACTCATGTGTAACATGCTTCAGGCGAGAGTGTGGCTGGATTTTGGCCCGCCCACGCAAGCTGTCCTCACCTTTCTTTGTTCTACGATTATCGTTTTACGGTTTTCTTCGAGGTCTGCTTTTCCATTTTAGACATCGTGGTGATGGCTTGAGAGTCTGATGTCCATTTACTCTGGAGTGGTACATTCCTCTCTGCATTACTGGAATGACGCCAACAGCAGTGTGCAGTAAACAGATTTGCTACCCTGAAAGAATACTCTTTTAGACTTCTTGAGGTACTGGCAGACAATCGATTTCCATATTCTGCTGTTTCCAAGCCCCTTAAAACAGTATTGACACCTGCCTGTCTGTTCTGGGCTGCCTCCATTTAAAGCAAACGCGGTCCATTAGCCATGCTAACGCGCCATCATCGATACCTAAAATACTGCACCTGAAGTGGAACCATTTAATTTATTTCAGACTTCGAGGGCGAGATCACTCTTCGCCGTAATCCGAGAAGTTTGGTAATTTAGTTTGGCCATTTTGTGAAAGCAGTTCTTATGCTGTTAGTCACAGAAGGTTTTGAAATGCCTGGATTGATCCATTTTCAGGTGTGGTATCTTTGGCCTAAATGATCAACAGGGACAGGGATGACCATTAATGAGGGAAAAGGCTAAATGGAGACAACGGCGGTTGTAGATGTTGTACCGTTCTGCATTACCATAGAGCTGTCTGAGTCACTCACAAGGCTCGTAACGGTAATTTAGCAATTTGCTGTATTGCTAGCTCATGTTGAGCAATTTTTATTTAAAAAAAAATATAAAAAGCTAGCTAAATGTTCTTGTTGTAGCCCATCTTAAAGTATGACTGCATATTTTATTGCTTTCGCTTCAACTGTGAAATGGCAAACTTCTGCTTTGTAACAGAAGGCTGTATTCCTGATGATTATAAATTTTTTTTGTCCTAATCCTGGTTCCTGTTCCTCAGGTCCCTGCGGTGCTGCTGTATGGCCAGCACTGCGAGCATGAGAGGCGACGGACGCATCAGCTCCCCAGCATAAACGCAGACGCTGCGAGCACAGCATGCTTCCCGCTGGCCCATGATGGACCGAGACACCTTCTCCCACATCCGACTATGGTGCCCGCGCCCCTTTGGCACCTACTCCCAAAACAAGCCCCGAGGGGGGGCCTGTGGTGCGGGGGCCTCCTTCTGCAAGGTCGACGCTGCGGGACGTACGACCTCGGAAGCGGCCGGGGCGGGAGACGACCAGGAAGATGCCGGCTCTGAGAACACGCCCCCTGACCCAGCCCTGCCCTCTAGTGCCCCTGCAGTGTTGGCTCCAGCCCCCTCCCCGCCTAGCGCCCCTATGGAGGATGGGCGGGTGCTGCTCGACACCTGGTATGTCATCAAGCCTGGCAACACCAAGGAGAAGATCGCCTTCTTCGTGGCTCACCAGTGCAGTGGCATGGGCCTTTCCCGGCCCAGCGCCATGAAGGTCAAAGGGAACTGGGCCACAGACTGCACCAAAGCCAAGCGGCGGAGGCGCTGCTCATCCTACGACCCGCCGGCCCGTGTGCGTGACCCTATCCCCGATAGCGCCCCACAGATCCCCCCCGGCCCTGAGGAAGGCCTCAGAGTCGGGGAGACAGACCTGCTGTCGGTCGCCGAGATGGTTGCGCTTGTGGAGCAACGCACGGCCATGGCACTACAGGGCATGGTTGCCCAAGGCCCGGTGCCTCCCAGTTCAGCCCAGGTGCGTGGCTCCCCGCTGGAGCCCACGCCGCTTGTGTACCTTTCGGAACCCCCTGAAGCCCAGGCCCCGTTTGCCTCAGCTATGGAGCAGCAGGAATCGCGGCGCGTGGCCCAGGCGGTCGCCCACTTTGAGCAACAGCAGCTGGAGAACAGGCTGCTCCGGGCAGGAAATGGGCCACAGGCTGGGGAAAGTGACTGCCAGGGGGACAAGGGGGGCAGGGGTCCACATAGGCGGGGCGAGGTCCGGATCGCCTTCCGGGTCTCTAGTCTGGATCCGAGGTCTCAGTCAGAACCAGCAGGTCGGCCCAGCTGCATGTTCATGAGCTGTGGGGGCACGGGGAATCAGACGGGGGCTCGGGCCAAAGAGAAGATCACGTGCGACCTGTACCAGCTGGTCAGCCCGTCCAGCCGAGATCCGGGCCTCCTGCTGCCCACGCCGGCCAAACCAGAGCCCCATGGGGACAGCCCCACCGAGCATCTCGTCACTGGAGTCCCTGGCTCGGAGGCGGCCCAGGACTCAGGCCTGGGGGACAAGAAGGCAGCGGGTCGCGAGCATGTGACGGGTTTCCATGTGGAGGTGGTGGTGACGGGCGCCGTAGACCAGTGTGTCTTTTATGGCAAGGACAGCACAGAGAACGTGCAAGAGGAGACTGTGTGCTTTGCCATGGGGAACGGTGCCCCCTCTACGGACGCCAGCGAGGACCCTCCCCCCGGACAGCTTTTTTTCCTGCAGTCCCCCCGCCCTGAAGACGAGGCGGGGGCTGACGTCGGGGGACTGCACCCGGTGGAATGTGGCAGTACCCACGGATCCGCAGTGGCGGTGCCGGAACGGCCTGATTCCCCCTCGGCAGGCTCAGATGACTGCCCCGACTCGTCGTCCTCCTCATCCTCCCTGTGCCGCCTCTACCGCCACGTCTCGCACGACTTCCTGGAGATTCGCTTCCAGATCCAACGGCTGCTGGAGCCCCGGCAGTACATGCTGCTGCTTCCGGACCACATCATGGTGCACATCTTCAGCTACCTGCCCACGCGCTCGCTGGCTGCCCTCAAGTGCACCTGCCACGACTTCAAGGCGCTGATCGAGACGTACGGCGTGCGCGCGACCGACTCGCGCTGGAACCAGGACCCACTGTACCGCGACGACCCTTGCAAGCAGTGCAAGAGGCAGTACGCACGTGGCGACGTCTCCCTGTGCCGCTGGCACCCCAAACCCTACCACCACGACCTGCCTTACGGACGCTCCTATTGGATGTGCTGTCGCCGTACCGACAAGGACACGCCGGGCTGCCGGGTGGGTCTGCACGACAACAACTGGGTGCAGCCCTGTGAGTTGGTGCAGAGCCGTGCCAAGAGGGAAGACGGGAGGTGAGGGTAATGGGGGCGGGGGGGCGCCCCACCTGCCCCTTACCCCATCCCCTTACTGAGGTCTGGGTCACTGCTCTTATTTGTTCACCCCCCCCCACCCATCCCTTTCCCGTAAAGTTGATATTGGTTCACGCCACTTTCACCAAGCACATCTCAAAATAGCCGAACACTGCCGATTTCTCGGCTGCGGCATGTGACACTGGATCCAAGCAATGCGGTGTTCTGATTTTGCACCACCCCCCACCCCAACTGTCCCCTCCGCCCTTCCCATGACCAATCCACCCCATCCCACTCACAGCACACACTGACCTGTTCTGGCACTGCCTCAGGGGAGGGTAAAGGGTGGGGAGGAGGGGTGTGGATAGGATGCTTTTGTTGGGAATGGGGGAAAAAAAATCTGTGGGAGTGGGGTGGGGGGCAGAGAGCAATTTTGATGTCATTTTGTACAAGTGGTGTGAGGTTTGCTTGTTTTGTTTATTTAGGGGGGCGTATGAATTTCTCTACTTTTTATTTTATTTTCCCAGGGTGTTGCATTTCCATCCCCTGATGGGCTGTTTTTTTTTTTTTTTTTAAATTTTTAAAGAGGTTTTTATTTCAGGCCCGGCCTATCCCGCCACTCCCCATTCTTTGTCTCTCTCTCTCTCTCTCTCTCTGCTGGCCGGCAGAGGCCATGCGTTGCCAAAGCCGCTGCTCTGTGTGGGGAACACTGGGACTCGGTCCACGAGAAACTCTGAAAACCAGCTTCCAGCCTTAAATCCTGGCCCCGTACCCCAACTCCTCAAACTGAAAAAAAAAAACCGTCGGGAGGAATAGTTCGTTCTTCTTTGGGAGACCCCTGTTGGTGTCTGAGCTGTGCAATGCTACATGGGAATTTCTGCTTCTCAAATAAACTGAAGTGATTTAAAACTGGAAACTCTTTTATAGTGGGTTTTTTTAACTGATATTTTGAATGACACCAACATTGAATTGGTGAGAGGGGCCACAGTAAAATGTCGTCAGTACTAATTAAGATTCTGTGCTTTTGCATGTTCTCCTATACCTTAGAAAACATGGATCCTCGAATGTAATGGCTGAGATCAATTTTAGCCTCGAATTCCAAATGTTTGAAGAATTTGAATATGTATTATGGCTGTTTACCTACAGCCTTCAGACCTGAATCTGTTAATTCAGGGTGGGCATGGAGGCTTGTTCTGGGGGCATTTTTTTCCATTCAGATGAGTGGGATCTGGGATATATGGTAGAATGAATTATCCATGCTTTTGGGCCAGTGGCTTTCATCTGGTCCTGGGGATTATGGGGGTGGCTTCCTTCATTCAGCATGATTTGGCTGAGCTGTTAATCTCATTCCACTATACATCAAACACCACAGGTGGATAGTTTAGGTGCAGATAGTAAAAATCCAGACCAAGACTTTTTCAACCAACCGGTTGAGTAATCTGTGACTGATTCTTTATGCTCAGCTGGGTGGTTGAAACAAAATCTTGTTCTGGATTTTTACTTTCTGTGCCCAAACTCCACACCTCAGTCACACACTTACTGACAAACATGGACTGCAGCATAATTTAAGTGTACACTGTGCATATATTCAGGACCGTGACGGTATTGAATTTGGGTGTTCATTGGAATTTCAGCTCGGGCACACAGTAAATGGATTCTTTTTTGCATTCTATTTGAAGTGAAGTTTGACAGTTCAGTAAACCATTATTTGCTGACTCTTGAAGATTCCCCGAGTGCAGTGAAGGCCCAAGAATTGATTTGTGAATATCAAACAATCCACCTCTTGCACAACTGCTCAGTGTGTAAACCTATGTGTTAATTTTTTTTTTACTGTCTTCACAGCATTAGTTGTTAGAAACCAGTTGATATTTTACACTTGGTTTGTATTTAAAAAAAAAAAAAGAGAAAAACATTAAGCAAGCAAATCAAGTGATGACAGCTGGGTAACCCGCCTGATTGGCTGTTTCCTCCTAAGCAAAGTATCCCCACATGAAGATGGCCACGGCCATCATAATAAGGGCATTGCTATTGACGACGTGTTGCCACTTCGGGTCCTCTGCGATGCTGGGTAGCCGGTCAGAACTCTCCTCAGCTTCTTGCTCTGTGGGTTCCTGTGTCTGCGTGGAACTTACGCCGCAGAACCAGCCAATCAGGCGACTGATTGTGGACTGGGACCCGCCTCCATCTGCTACGAGTCAAAAGGGAAACCAGACTCGCGCAATGTTATTGGCATATACTGGTTACTGTAAAGGATGCACTGAAATGTTACTTCAGGTATCGGAGGCAGACGTGCTGCCACACGACTGAGAACCTAAACTGATGCGGCGCTAAGGTGTATAACTGGCTTTGGTTGCCATCAGACTTTCTCACCTGGCTGCTCACTGATCTTCTCAGCCGCTTCCCTGCGGGCTGTCCTCCCACGCTCCTCTTCCTCCCAGTCCAGGTCATCCCTCGCTTCCTTTGAGTGGCGGAGGCTGAACACCAGGCGATGAAGCTGGTTAAAAACAAAAGGATTACCGAGCATCTCAGTACAAGAGGATCCTGGGGGGGGGGAGGTTGGGTATACAACTTTAACCCTTCTCTCTACCGCAAGTCACTCTGACAAAAGCATCAGACAAACGAAGCTAAAACACAAAAGAACGAATCTTCACAAGAATATAACTTCCTATTAAAAGAAGGAAACGTTATGCTAAAAAATTCAACATGCAACATCAACAGTTTAATTCATGTTGGGAATGAATCTGTATTTGCAGAAATATTCCTTAAAATATTACCCAAAACCAATAGCCCACTTTTACCCCATGATTTAGCTTTTACGGCTGATGAGCACCGTATCAGACCTTGACAACCCTGACCCTGGAATGCCGGCATCCAGCGGGTTTTCCATCCTACCTGATGAGTTACTATCTGCCCGAGTTCAGGTGGGAATGAAACCTGCTGGTACCCAGCACTCCAGGATCCGGGCTGCCTACCCCTGCCCTTTGTGCTGAGTCAGTAAAATACACACTTAAACCGGTACAAATGATCTTCCGTTATGACATTCCCTACACACGCAAAAACGCTGAATTACAAAGCAGCACAACGTAGTCTAAAGTTTTACTGTTCCATATTTCTGTCTGGAGATGAGGTAAGATATGAGGTTGTGAAGCATATCAGCTTGTACTGTCACTCAAACCATGTAATTGGTTTAAATGAGGTTGTAATTGACAGCATATAATTAATCCCACGCACCACACATTCCTTCAAATGGTAGTAAAAACTGGTAAAGACCATCATTCTTTTATTGTTTTAATACTACTTTGGGGAGGGGTGGTATAATGCAGTGGTTAGCACTGTGGGACTTGGGGTTGAGTCTCCATTTGTATGATTTGCATTTTCTCACTGTGTACACATTGTAGGATCTGCTCCAAATACTCCACCCCCCCCCCATCCAGAAACATGTTGGGGTTAATTGGAGCTACCAAAGTGTGTGTGTGATGTAATGGGTTGGCACCCCATTCTAGGTTATTCCCTGCTTTGTGCTCATAATTTTTAACAAAATGAAGTCATCAATTCTACATTATGTAGATATTACTATTAGCAATTATGCTGTAAACCTGACGGTCCATGGAAGACGAGATGTTTTTTTGCCGCAACTGTAAACATGTTGCATAAACAAACGTTTCCCCATTATGCGAGAATTCCTGGCTGAGAATGAGAATGCTTCAGCTACTCGACTGTTAACATCCCGTTCTAGTTGGTACAAAACGAGGAGACGAGCACGGGTGAATTAAACGTGTGGCTCGGTTCAGACACCTGTGAAGCGTACAATGACACAGCGGTTCTGTATTTCTGAGTGCTCCTTAGCGAGTAAGGAGCGAGGGCCAATGGCTCACGTGTCTGTCTGGGATGGCTGGCGTGCAGTGGCTGATGATCAGCACCAGGATGCCAGTGCAGAGGAAGAGCAGCACTGCAAAGTGCAGGTAATGGAAGCCGCACACCAGCGGGGGGCAGTCTGAGGGGAACAGGCAGCTCCCCGTCCCAAATATGAACTCTGGGATCATCCGGCACAGCCCCATGCTCAGACCCCCGACGAGACCCCAGAAAGCCCCCTGAAAAAGGAAGTATTGGAAGAGAAAATGAGAAAACGAATCAAGGCTAGTGTTAAATATGTTGCCTTAATCCACAGTAGCACCAATGTCAATATAACTTCAATACACTTAGCAGTAATGCAGAAATTGTCCTTAGGATCAGGGTGACCACTTAGTGACACTATGAGCTACAAATTGCTTTAAAACTGAAAGGCTCCTGTACTTGGCTGAATAGTTCAATTTTTCTGTTTTTACTGGTTTGTTTCCTTGATTTAGACCAGGGGTGGGCAATCTTATCTGGTCACCTGACCTGGGTTAGGTGACCAGCCTACTTTAGATAAAGCTTAACTTTGGAAATAATAATGAAGCTGTCCATTGTCACATATCACAGAAATTGCTCACTGTACTGT
>JAABNY020000035.1:8881303-8897116 GCA_015164015.2 Brevimyrus niger
ATTTACTCTCCGTGACAGGGTGAGGAGTTTGGATCCTGAGGGGCCTCAAAATAGATGCACCAAGCTAAATTAGAGCTCCTTCAGATTGAGAGGAGGCAGGCAGCTGACCTTGTTTGGCCTTCTGTTAGAAGGCCACCAGGATGCTAACCAGGAAGCCAACAGGAAGACCATGGTAATGATTCCTGAATATGCTGCTCCAGGCTCCTCAGTCAGCCTGGGAAAGTCTGGGGAACCCCCATGATGAGCTGGAGCCCGTGGCCCTGGAAGAAGATGCCTGGTCCGAGCTGCTTGGCATAATGCCACCATGATGCTAACCAGGAAGCCAACAGGAAGACCATGGTAATGATGAATAGATTAAGTCTTCCAGATAAAAGCCCATGCTGAATACTGGAAAATATGTACATTTATTAATATTTTACTAACAAAAAGACAAAGATGACATTCCATCGAAATGAACTGAAAACAAATATTTTTATCTAATGTAATGTGGAACCCAAATGCAGAGTATCAGTGACTGACATGCTCTGTGGACATCAGCTTGTCCAATGTTTCATTAAGAAACCATGGGTATTGATAAAGCGTTGGTCCACGCTCTCTTGCTATAACTGATCCTGCTCTTCTGGAAAGACCTTCCATTAGATGTTAGATCGTTGCTTGTGGGATTCGCTGCCATTCAGGTTGCTAGGTGATTAAGTGCCTTTTTGTGATTTTTTTTTTTTTTTCCTGGCTTACCATTTTGCATATGAACTTGCTTCCAGATGGTTCCACTTCACTTCACTAGCAAGGCAGAAATTATGGGGACTGACTCGTCACAATGATGGCATCCTGTTGGAAGCTGCGAACCTCGTCTGGACAGCGAGACAATCAGCTGCCAGTATTTCTTGCTGGGGATTGCATGGCTTAATTATACTCCTGTATCGGCGATGTGTGTGGTTGATTAATTACCTAATTCCTTAGATGAACAGGGTTGTCCACATGTTTTTGGCTGCAAATCAGCAAATTTGCCAACAGTGGTCCCTGCTGGTTAGTATCGGTACTAGTATTAATAGGATGATAAATTGACCAGGAAATAAGTCATTATATGGCATTAAATATTTCATTACTGTTATGAGATACATAATATGTTGGTTTTGCTTTTTTCCCCACCCTGTCAATTGTTCTACCTAAATCAATATTTCATTTGCATGTTGCTTCCCAAATCTTCAAGTATAATTTTTCAGAAGACTTCCCTATCAGAATCATTATTACCTACATAACAGCTCAGTGTTATATAAGGTTAAAAAATAAATAAGGATAAAACACAGAAATGTATTTTCCGTGGAAAAAGTTAGTGACTGAGCATAAGCAAACACATTGATCATTTTATTGGCTGAAAGTCAGGGAAGAAAATATCACTTAGAATAAAAGAATTAAATGTATTCAGCCATAACCACCTGTACAATCAGTCCTTTTGACAATGCTGGCGTTCAAGGGCAAAAGTTACCAGCTGTTTGATAAGTCCTCTAGAATTAACGATAAACAAACCGAGAGGGTAATTTTCAGGCATACATTTGTCAAAACATGGGATCCAAGTCCCACTTTAGACATTTTTCAGTCTAACATGGACACACTCAGAACCCCAAACAGACTAAACTACTCTGTGGCCCAGAAACAAGCAGAGGTACCCCAGAGATCTCAAATGGTATCAAAGAGCAATCAAACAGTTAAAGCTACAATCAAGTTCAGAGAGAGTGACGCTAAAATCAGGACCTGACACACAACAGTTCTTAGAGATTTACAGATAATGACCCGCATTTATCAGGCAAGTTTACAAAGAAAAAGCCAAACCAAACTTTTCCTAATTTTTCAGTCCTGCACAACAAAACACAGCCTCTCGATGCTGCTGTGGCAGATTCGCAAGCTCCTTTGGTTTTTAATTCATTCACTCATTCATTAAAGTTGCTTAGCTAAAAATGGTGCTTCTGCTATCCCCAAAAAAATGTATATTCAATATTCTTGTTGACCTGAAAAGCCTCCTTGGTTGAAAAAGACCAGGAAGTGCAAATCAAAAAACAGAATCCTCCGTCGCAGTGATTTTTGACAACTGAGCTTGAGTGTGAATTCCTAAGGGATTTTATAGCTCCTATGCATGTGGTGACCACTAGGGGGAGCGGTGTCACGTAGACTTCTGTCAAGTAAATATATTCTATATATTAAGTCTCCCCACTTAAACTAAAAAGTGGTATTCCAGAAAAATCAGTCCATTTTATACAACTGTATGCATCATAATTATGATTACTAATAATTATTCCAACTTATTTTCCATTTCAAGGAATGAACTACAATTAAATACTAAAGGCTACTTAAAAAGGGCATTCCCAAAAGTATTACAAAAAAACATAATAATGGTTGTTAACGAATTCGATGACTGGTCAAAAATGAGGACTAATTTCTCTGCAGCAATATTTGGGCTGCTCAGGTGAACCTATTTACATGGAATAGTTACCTGGCAGAGAAAAATAATAATCACAGTAGCATCCTTTAACGATGTACTTTACATTTTTAATGTATAAATACTGTATATACACATTGGATTAAAGTGGATCCGATCTGCATTAGATAATAAGTTTCTGCCACACATTCATCCATTTCCTCTTAGTGCACAAAGCCGTAAGCGAGGGGGTCTGAAGCCACAATACCAGCACCTTGAGTCTGGAATACTGTTCTTATACATTCAGACTCCAGTGTTTAGCTGTCACAATCCATTCAAGCTTGGCTCACTGGCGTTACTCCCTGGAGCACTGGTGCCCAGCCATGGTAGGGGCAGGTCACAGTGAGTGGAGACGTTCAGCCCATCCGAGCACTAAGCTCGTGTATAAACCAATTAGTCAGCCTGACTTGTGATGAACCAGGTTAGCCTTCTCACTCAGTACTGAGCCATGCACAGGCTACCACCTGGTAGTATGAGGGCTGCCGACCAGCTACAGAGATCAGTGCTGCTTAACCCTAACCCTAAGACTAACCCTTCGATTGCTCGCTAGCTATTCATCCAGCGAGTCGTCCTCCTGCGCCTGCCTCAGACGGGCCAGGATGTGCTTTTTTGGGAACTTCAGCGTGGTGCAGCCGAAACGGCTGACCCCTCCAGCGTCCACCGGCAGCTTCTCGCGCCGCTGCACCCAGCTGCGCCAGCCGGGCTTCCAGCAGTACACGCTGTCGTAGAGGCGGGTGCTGTTCTCCCCGCCGAGCACGTAGATCCTGCGCTTCCAGCGGGCCACGCCTGCCCCCGCGATGCGCCGGGGCAGCCCGGGGAACACCACAGGGCTGGGGGCCCGATCGCTACCCCCTCCCCGCTCCAGGGCGCCAGCCAGCACCTCCCGCTCCACTCCAGAGCCCCGGCCCTCCCGGAAGAAAAGCACGCGCCCGGTAGCGTCCAGGGGATCCATTAGGGTGTAATTGCCATCCAGAAAGTTAGTGGCGTCCCTCATGTACCCGCCCACGGCACAAACCCCGCCCCTTACCGCTACCCCTCCGGCCAGGCAGGTGGCGCCAGATTCCAGGCTCACGCGACACCAGGACCGAGTGATTGTGTGAAAGATGAGCACGCCAGAATGTACCATGGCTCGGTTCTGCTCCAAGGTGGTACCCCCGAGCAGGTAAAGGCGGCCGCGCAGAGCCGCGCATGCGAACGAGCGCAGCGGGAGCGGCAGGCGAGGCCCGGCACTCCAGCGCATCGAGGTCAGGTCCATGCTCTCGCAGGAATCCAGCAGCGCTGCCCGATTGCAGCCGCCCAGCGCGTACAAGGTTCCCCCGCAGCCCAGCAGGCCCAGCATAGCCCGCGGCTCGGCCAGCGGGGGGCGCTGCAGCCAGCGGTCCCGCACCGTGTCATACTCATGGACGGAGGATGACACCTGGTCCCCCCGCAAAATGCCCCCCGCCACGAAAAGCCGGCTGCCCACGGCGGTGCAGCCGGGGCAAAGCAGCGATCCCAGCGCCGCCAGCGTCTTCCACTTGCCGGTGGGGGGGTCGAAGCAGTCCACCGTGAAGTCAGACTCACGCAGCGACTCGTCCTCCCGGGGCTTCAGGTCCACGCACACGATCTTCTTCTCAAACATGCCCTCCCGGGGACGCATGGGGCCCCCGAAGCCCTCGCCAGAGCCGACGCCCAGCTCCTGGCTCAGCCGCCGGCTCTCCTTGGGGGCCAGGAGGCCGGGCCGCAGGTGCCGCAGAAGGGCGGGCATGTGTGCGTAGCGCTGTCGCGGCTGGTGCTCCGCCCAGCGCCGGGCCGCGTCGTACACCTCCACCTCCGACTCCACGCCCAGCTGGTCGGAGGCCAGCAGGCTGCCCAGGGTGCCGGGATCCAGCAGGAGGAAGTCGCGCTGCCTCGCCACCCGCGGGAAATGGTGGGCCACCATGCGCAGGGAGGCGCGCAGCAGCAGCTGGTCGTGGTGCGAATGGGCCAGCGAGTACATGCCCAGGCAGTTCTCCACCGACAGGTGCTCGAACAGGAACCTGCACGGGAGGATAGGGCCTCGTGTCAGAGCTAAAGCAGCAGCCCCTGTGCTGAGACAAACCCTGCAGTGACGGCGATCTCTCGAGAACAACGACCGCCTGTGAAATACCACTCTCCGTGGGCTCTTCCACGGCACTTTAAGGGGTTTGCAGGAATGGTATGTGCCATGACTTTTAACGTTACCCCTAAACCAACAAGGTGAAGTTAACTTTCTCAGCAATCCTTTCACACTCTTCCCCCAGTCCTGATCAGTGAAACCACTAGTGTTACCAAGGCACCATGGCCAATTAATAGCCAGGATCGTAGAACCTAAACAATTTGTGTAATTTTTAGGGAATCGGTGTTTCAGTACACTTTCTCAGCCCAACGTTTCTTTACTAGGTGTTCAGTTAATCTCGGTCACCTCGAGCACAGCTCCTGCAGGGGCATCACTTGGAGCCGATTGGCCGCCACAAACAAATCCTCCGCTGTTTCCAAGCTAAGTCCCGCCTTCCCGGTATAGATAAACTGGATGACCGTGTCCATAATAGAAGGGGTGACTTCCTCTAGTCTGATTTCGGCAAGGCGGGACTCTACCAGCGGGCTGGTGAACATGGCACGAAAATATGGGCTGACAGCAGCCAGGAGAACTCTAGAAGAAAAGATAAAAAATATCTCAGTCCACCGTAACCCAATAAGTGTCGCACCATGCAGCACAACACTGAACATGAAGCACACAGTCAAAAAAAAAAACCGCCTGACTGACATTCACTGTGAGTGTGACAGCAACACAACGAGGCCTGTCTGGCTGAGTATGTTCCCATATGCACCGTTGTGCGAGAGACTCACCTGTGACACATGAACCTCTGTCCCTCGACTAAGAGAGTCACGTCACACAGCTGCTGCGCGTCGAGAAGCTGCTTCAGCCCTGGCAGAGTTGCAGAGAAAGGAGGAGAGATCTGACCACAGATCAAGCCAAAATGCTGCTACGATCACAAATACCTAGATGCAATCTGTGCCACCTCACCATGTGTGACATAGTCCCCCAGGGGTGTGGTGCTGTCATCAGGGAAGTCTTCCTCCTCCGAGTCGCTGTCTGAGAGCGGCTCACCGCCCCCACCGTTGCCATCCTGCCAGGGCTGGGGTTTCCATGTCACACCCCCACCCCGCATGGTGCTCATCTGCCACAGTCATATTCCTCCATCACTAAAAGTCTATCACTCACCGGATCATGCAACAGAGCGGCTAGTCACAGAGTTCTTACATCTGAGAACGGTGTGATGATATCTAGGCTCCATATGTCAGGCAACGGGCAAAAACAGAGCTGTAAGTAAGATTACCTGTACAAGCTTTAAAGATATTCTAATAATAAATTGAAAGGCACACACATCATTTAATAGAAAGTATGAAGGTAATGAAAAAGGGAGCAACAATTTAAGAGTTACACACTGCATGACATCTCCGAGAAGCCACACATGAAGAAGCACCTGACATTTTCAAGTTCCTTACCCTGGTCAACTGACGTCAGCTGCCTAATTAATTTCTCCTTCGTGCTGTCAGCGGCCCCCCTTCCTCCTGTTAACTTTTTAAACCCTTCACAGTAACGGCAAGTGCGTAAATAAGTGGCCACATTTAATTTCAGTCATTTGGACAGAACATTGGTGCGGCCGACCGTCTTTCTCGCTGTCCGGTCGCCTTACAACCGACTCGCCCTGGATTGAGACTGTCCGGTGCATCACGGCTCATAAGGCATATGTCACGGACATATAAGTAAAACAATTGGCCCGGTACCCTTTCTGACAGATCCTGTATCCTCCACCTTCTGCACAGACACTCCCGTCCCCCGCCTCGTCTCCTTCCTTTTCTAGTAAAGCCGTGACTTAACGTCTCTGTGAATTACACTGACGCGAAAGTGGATGCGACATTACCTGAAAGAGCCAAGTACCTAACTTAGGCTGTTAGCCTGCAATACAAGCACACGCTTTAATTCCATGAAGGGGACGACACACTAGTCATGTCGGAACCGCACTGGAGATTTCCACCCCCCCGATTGGCTGGTCTATGATCCCGGAAACGGAAGTGACGTTTGTCATTTGGGTTTTGTTCCAGCTGTGTAGTTCGGTATGAGTAAGAATGTCCAGTGGCAGTAGATGTGTTTCTCGTGGTGGAATGCCGCATTTGACTTTGCAGACATGTATGGTAGCATGTTGAGCCTCTGCTTAAACTGTATCCCTTAAATTATGTTTCCTGACGTATAATGGTTACCGGTATTACTGTTGACGGTTTCTCAAATCTGATAGGTTGTCATTGTTATTCCGCCCATTATTAAATTTACATGCTTCCGTCTAAAAATGGCGGCCCACTTCGGCAAATTAATTCGTGTAGGTGCATGCGGTGTTTTGAGATTGAGTTTTTCGCTTTCCGTCTTTCGTACTTCTGCTCTTGTTCTTTCGCGACGTCGTGCCCACAGCCGGCGGAGTAGCCTTTTCGAGCATGTTCGGGATGGGTATAGCGATAAGCCGCAGCTGGATATGCGATATGTCTGTGAAGAGACTGACAAAGTCATCGCTAATGTGGAGAAAAGGAAAGGTGAACTTCGAGGGGAGGATGTCCCGGAGATAGTGAGTTTGACTCATTGCCGTTTTTACACTGTATCTGTTTGAATGCATGTGCGTTATGGAAATTATGCTTGAAATGTAGCAGTATAATCAGTAATCATAGTACTCTGTGTTTGCATATTATTTTGTGCAGTATCATGTGAGTATATTTTGATCGGTGTAGTATGTGGTTTTGGTGTTGGGGTCGTGGTTTTATTTGCATGTAAACGGCATGTGGTATTTGTGAATTTGACGAGAGGGTCAGTAAATAACCTTTTGTAGATACCTCAAGTTTACAAGGGGACCTGCTAATCTGACTTGTATCTCTCATGTATCAGGCTCTGTATGTGTAAAAAAAAATTGGAATAAAATGTCTGTCATAAGACATGATTTCCTAGTTGCTTCCAAGATCCATCGTATGCTAGACCAGCTCCACATTTGATGATCTAAGTATACTGTTTATGTAGAATTTGAAGTAAATATTTGAGTTGATTCCCAGCATAAGTTAATTACCTTCACATATAGTCTTCGCTTATTATGTAGGAGAAGAGGAAAGCTTGAGTTAATGTGTTGAATGTTTCTCACTCTCTTGCAGGTGTCAGTCTGGCAGCAGCTGCAGCGGGTGAAAGCGGAGATTGCCAAACTGGAACAGAAGAAGACTGAAATCAGCAACAGAGTTCGAGCTTTAGTGGTCTGTGTATCTCAAATCTGTCAATAACAAAGGGGCAAAGCTCATGCTTTTCGTGATTGCATACTGTACTTAACATATAACACATTTGTTTTAATCCTGTAAATACAATTCTAGAGGTTGTTGCAGTGGTTGTCAACTTATGCTTTAATGGAACCTGTTGCTTAAAAGTGACAAATTACTTTTTATTGCAGGATAAGTATGACAAGAAAATGTTGCCTGCTGTAAGTGATTCGAGTACATTTTACAATTTCTTTTCCTACTTTTGTGTTAATGCAAATAAATAAACGCCTGTGTGTGCGCAATATTTCATAAAAAATATTCCCCTCTACACATATTGCTATTGCATATAGCTGAGGAAGCTGTGTGTGTGTTTGGTATAGCTTAAATCATCTATATTATTTTAATTATCAGCTAAGTAAAGCTAATTAATGAAATGTTTACTGGGGATTGGATCTGGTTTGAGGGACTGTATATTTTGGGCACTTGATGGCTCAATAGAGCCCCCTGGCGTTGATATTGGAATTGCAGTCCGAGAATTTGAATGAAGCTTGACCAGTAACACCCAATTTCACTTTCTCAGCTGCCAGAATACCAGCAAGCAAGGGCAGAAGGACGAGAGGTCCGCAACAGCTTAAACACACTGTACCCCCAGGAAACTGAACTGGAGATGGAGCATTTTGTTCGAGCCCTGCTTCTACCCAACACTACACACCCTAGTGTGGTAAGGCATGAAACACCAGTGTGTTGAGACACACTGGAATATTAAAGTGAAGAAAAACATGCATTATCTGATGAACGCTGATGCATTTACATATACCCCAGTGCCAGAGGCGGGTAATCTAGATCCATAAAGTATAAATCCAGACCAAGATTTTGTTTTAATCAGCCAGTTGAGTTTAAAAAGTCACAAAGTACTGGTTGGTTGAAACAAAATTTTGGTCTGGGTCTTTACCTTTGCCCAATGCCATGTAGTCAACTGTCAGATCAATGTAAAATGTGCTGTTGAGGTACTGAGATTGCATATATTGTTAAGTGCATGTCTAAGTGCTTCAGTGACAATGGACACCGGGTAAACAAAAAAGCACAAATCACTGAGAGACATCAGTACAAAGGCTGACCCATGGCAACACATGAGGCATCATCTCTGAGACGGCAATATGCATACGCAGCTGCCGAATCGCAGCAAACAGGCTGATACCTTCTTTACAGATGCTGGCCCATTAGGCTGTTGTACAAAGGAGTAAGGAACTGCACCCCCCCCCGATATGTTTTGACTTATTCCCCGACTTAACAGTGATACACTGATTAATTGGAGTCATGTGACTTGAATAAATGTCTTGATTTGTCCATTTTTTGTGTTTCTTTGCTTTTTATCTTCCTCCTCTCAATGCCATTACACCTAATCATATACCCAGTGCTCTGTGATCTGGGTTCTTTTCGCTGCTGTACATTGGAAATTGTACTATTTTTTTTTTTTTTTTTTTTTTTGTGAAATTTATTCCCGTCCTTCCCTTTAAACCTGGGAATGTAGATCCTGTCCCAAGTAAACCCAGCCTGTTTGCTGCACCGATCAGGGTGATTCACACTCGAATACTGATGGCCATATTATTTCTCAGCCAGAAGGGGATGAGACTCACGCCAAAGTAGTGGAGCTGGTTGGCCAGAAACCTGGTAAGGTCGCCGGAAGTTCTGCTTTGATAACACCATGTTTTCTGAGTGTCTGGGCTCCATCACCCCATATTTCAACCTGCCAGTGATTCAGTTTCGGGCAGAAGACCATGTGGACAAACTTAGAATGTAGCTTTTATAATTATGCCTATTAAACTTTTAAAGATTGTGCTTGGCTGAATATAAATTGCTCTAGTAAAAGATGTAGCAGTTAGTCTTGCCTGGACCCTCTCATGCCGTCTAGACAAGCTCTGCCAACTTTTATTTAGAGGTTTTGCGACCTGACCTGCAGGAATAGTTTTCTTCTCCTAATTGGCTCCAATACATTATTATGGCTAGACGGTAGCGGCGTTGTTCACAAAGACTCAGGCTGTCTGCCTTGCCGAGTTGAGCTGACTAATAATCTATTGTTCACTGTGTGATGTGAATGTGGTCGTGTTTTTTATATTCTAGAGTTTGACTTCAAAGTGAAAGGGCACCTGGAAATTGGAGAACAGCTTGACCTTATCAGGCAAAGGTCAGAGATCAACGATACTCGCAGCTTGTCTGTGTCCTCAGTCCTCCTTGTTCTTGCCCAGTATTGTAGTGCAGTATATTAATTGCATTGAAATGCTGTGTGGTTGAGTAATGCGTTGTTCTCGTTTGTGTACTTGAAAAGGAAACTGAACCGTGTTCTTAAAGTAATATGCAGTTCCTGTCTGTGTTCCTGTACTAGATAAGTGGTTATTGAAAACTGATGAATGCATAGATGAATGATAGGTAGATGATGGATGGATGGATGGATGTAATAATGAGTTTGTCGAGGCTCATTTGTTCAACACAATGTTCCGCTTGTGAGGGTGACATTACTCGATTGCTTGTTAAAGTTGCATGAGCTTGCTTTGTTGGTTCTGGTTGACATTGTGCTCCCAGACATGGAACCCCTTTGTCTTGCATCTCTTTCCCTTCATGTGTTCTGTACCCTCCTCTATTTTATCTCTCTTTTATATTGTGGTTTTGGCAACAGAGCACCATTTTTGAAAATGTATTCCCGGCTTATTTGACATACAAGTCTAGAATCAGAGAAATGTTTAATGTTGCCTGCATCTGTTTGCCAGATCTGATGCCCGGTCGGCGTCTGTCTGTTGCTAGTCTAACTCAGACGAGCAAAAGGCATAAACTTAAGCTATCTTAAGTTAGCTAGCTTAAGCTTACGACCACCATCCTGTAGGAATATCCCTTTATGGCTGTTACCTACCATCCGCTTTGAAATTAAGTTAATTTCTGTTCAGTTAAATGGCTCCATTGACATGATAAGTGTCACATGTGCATTGACAAAACATGTGATGATGAAAATGGTTCTAATACTCTTGACATATTCATTCCTTCCTCTCCCACTCAGACGTCTGGCTCACATATCGGGTCACAGGTCCTACTATCTGCGGGGAGCCGGGGCCCAACTCCAGACGGCTCTGCAGAACTTTGCTTTGGACTTCCTCCAACAAAGGGTATGTATGTATGGTTTCTATGTGTAGCTGTCCCTTGAGTTTAGTGGGGGGGTCTTTAATCTCAACGCCAGTGACTTAATTGGCCTCAGTCACCATCTCAGGCTTGTCTTGAGGCAACTTCCTCAGACAAATGGCCGTCTGTTTCTTTGAGGAATATTTATTGGTTAGAAAGTCTGGGAAAGTATCACCGTAAAGACTTTTACTTAGTAGTTTTGGGAATTAACTCGCTAGTCACATGCTAACTAGTCAGGTGACAAACTACAGTTGTGTTACAGGGACTGTACTATTGGTACTTAAGGGGCACAACCCTGTTTATTCAACAGAAATGACCGTATGTAGGAAATGATAGGTCTAGTTGGACTGGACAAGTTTGTATGTTTATGATAGTACTTGCATTGAGTTGTGTTGGAATATTTCAGGTTGACTCCAGAATAGCAACATGTTAAAGTAAGAAAAGTGGTGTCAGTTTAATACTTTGTTTCACTTTGCCATAGTATTTTTTGGAGAATTACTAGCAGGTTGTGTAAGGGTTCCCGATGGCTCTGATTCCTCGAGGAACAGGAATAAATTGTAAAGAAATTGGGTTTAAAGATTGAGTCTGTAGATGGATAGAGTTAAGATTAGGTAGAGGAACAGATATCAATAATGAGACAGTTTTGGTAGAGTAAGACGTTTTCGCTACCATTATGGCAATTTGCAACTGACTTTTACCTTGTAAGAATGGTTTTGAGAGTCCATAGAACTCGAGAACCTTAGAATTCAAATTCCATAAATGAGATACAAAATGCCCCTTCATGTGGGTCATTGAGCAGAAGTGGGACTGTCTGAAATAGTTTTGATGGCAAAAGTCCACTACTTAGGAGTACAGGCCTGGGTAGGAGCTGACACTCGGAGGTGAATGAGATCTTTGTTCATGCGGGAGGCTTCTGAGAATGATCACATGAAGATGAGCCTGTGCTGTTGTGCATTTTGACCTCCTCCACAGGGCTTCGTCCCCATGGTTGTGCCTGACATGCTGAAAGCGGCTGTGTTTGTGAGTACGAGCCATCTTCCTTCTGCATGAGCTCGGAGCCACCACTTGTTCCCATGCTAATCGCTAAGAGCCGCAGTGTGAGAAACAAGGGAGGTTTCGCCATATGCACACTTGACCGTGTTTGTGTCATTGTTGCCCCGCCCCAAATTTCAATGAAGCATCAGTTGCATCCTTGGCAAACAAGACTCCCATGATTCATTGCATCCCATGTTCATTCTTGGGAGGCCAAGACCACAAGTACAATCTTTGTGTTCTTGGTACTGAGAAACATCCATGTCCGGGTTCACATTTGGCAAGAGATCAGTAACCCAAAGCCTAGTTGCCTTCTTGGTCTTTTTAAGGTAATATATGCATTTCAAATGCTTTAGAAATTCTCTTGACATACTGTAATGCTAAATACATTCAGAAAAGGTGTCTAGATGCCTTTTACGTAAAGCTTAGATAGATCATTTTCTTGGTGTTCAGTGACCTACTGTTGCAGGAGTGGAGCATCGGCCATTACGCAGCTGGCTCCATCTGTTCTTCTAGGGACATTATTGCACTCTTGCTGTACTGACCTGTACTGCTGTACTGGGTTGGGGCCATTCCGGAATGCATTGATCAATTCCAGTCCAAATCAGGAAATGGAACTTAAATCTCCCTGAAATTCAAATTCAACTCCCATTCTGTTCCCCATAGTTTTTATTTTTATTTTTGCAATCCCAGCTCCAGTTCCATTTCCTGATTTGGACTGGAATTGATCAATGCATTCTGGAATGGCCCCAACCCTGGTACTGAAGCTCCACAGTAGTACTTCTATCAGTGATGGTGAACGACCTCTTTCTCACAGGAAGGCTGTGGGATGCAGCCCCATGCCCATCAGTCTCAGGCCTACTCCCTGGACCCGTCCCGCTACCCTGACCTCCGACTGGCTGGCACTGGTGAGGTGGGCATTGCAGGTGAGCACATCGGGTTGGGCTTGGGGTCTTCAGCCCTCGTTTCCCCCAGGCACCCCAGTGGAGTTCACCCATCAATATCTTAGAGTTGGACTGGTTTGGGCCACTGTGGTGGTGTAGTGGTTAGTAATTCTCAAGGGTTGTTTAATATAATAATAATACGGTACTTTAATAATAACTCGATACTTTATTGATCACCGTGGGGAAATTGTCCTCACGCCTCCCTCAGCTTCCTCTTTGTAGAATAACAATTTCTTTTAGCGTTGAGCGAATCCTTTCACTTGAACTTTTAAGCCATTTTAAACCCAACTTGAGCTGTTCACAGAATGTGTTCATATGATGACGTACGGCTCTGGAAAACTTAGACCACGGCAACATTTTTAGCTTCACTTAACTCAGTTTATGGGAATGCGTGTAAAATATCCATGTTTTTGACTCCAACCTGGCTCTTCCCTGCTTCTCATTGATGAAGGGCTTCTTCCTTGCTTTATGGGTCTTTAATGGTTTCTAGGAGTCCTAGCTGTCCTATCAGTGCACTTCACCCCACTTAATACCACTTAATGCTTCCCATTCATTTTGAAGGTCGCTTGATGTCATCCTCTAATTTATGAGGCACTGACTCATAAGTTGACGGTCATCTCTAGCACGAGAAAGTTGCCTCTGCCCTCTTCCTAGCTGGTTTTTGGTCATTGTTCTTGTCGTCTTCTTCACCTTGTTCTTATGTACTGCTGTCTTAGGCTGCTTCCAAAGTTTCTGTCTTGCAGCATAGCTGTCCGCTAGCAAAACCAGGATTTACAAACGCAGGTTTTTTAAAAAATATGGAAGCTGTAAGTTTGCTCGGATAAGTGCAGGTATCTTCAGTCATGGTGGATTAAGCCGTTCTGTTTCTGATGATGTATTTATGGTTTGTAATACTCGTATGCTGTAGCTGTCCAGGGAAGCAGGCTGTTTGTGGGAAAGATTATTCACTCCCGGCACCTGTTTACAGGTTATTTCATGGATCACGCTGTGAACAGCAAGGACCTGCCAGTCAGGTGAGTCCCACTGCGCTGCCATTTGCTTGTGGGGGCCATTTGTCACCGCCGTGGCGGAGGAAGAAGCCGTGGGGGATTGGAAGCAGCCTCCGCTCTGCACCTGCGTGCATGAAAAGCCGTTTTCTCTGCAGATGCCTCCCCTCTCCGGCTTCTGCGGTGCTGCTGATGCAAGCTTTAACAAGCACACAGTTTTAGCCTAGCACTGCTCCATCCCAAACTCCATGAAACCCTTTAAATAGCGTAACAATAGCCCTTTGATTTAACAACATTCTTGCCCTGTCTTACTCAGCCAAAAATAATGCGTACGATCACTTCAGAGCAAATGCTCTGAGGAGTTTTCTAGGTGCTGCCTGGGCGGCATGCGTAGCGGTCTGTTTGCCCGTTGTCCCGACTAAGTCGTAATGGTGTCGTCTCGCTAGCGGACTTTTTGTTTTTGGTAGCTAATGTGCTTTTCGCTGCCACAGTGGCTGTTAGCTGTGAGTCTAACAGAGTCCATGTGTGTAGGACGGTGTGCTGCAGCACGTGTTACCGGGCCGAGACGGACACCGGCAGAGAGCCCTGGGGGCTCTACAGAGTCCATCAGTTCAACAAGGTGAGAGTGGGTCGTGCTTGCGGCCTTCGGGGTGATAGCCCCTTCACTGCTTGAGTCCTTCGGGGTGATAGCCCCTTCACTGCTTGAGTCCTTCGGGGTGATAGCCCCTTCACTGCTTGAGTCCTTCGCATGTCAGTCGTCATTTACAGCTCACTCCTTTGGTTTAGTGATGCGCCGGATCAAAATGTTTCTGTCAACAATGCACCACATTTACGAGGGGGTCCTCAAAGATTACAAATTAACAGAGTTGAAAAATTTCTGTCGTACCACGACGCAATTCTCACATATTTGTAGTGACGCTGACGTCAACAAGTGACGTTTGTGCTTCCAGTCGTATAAAAGTACAAAGCACATACAATTGTGTACTGTACATAATACTCGATAATAAGTTACTGTTGTATGTATTCACTATGCTGTAGTTTTTATCGTTGTTTTGGAGTATATGCTTTCTACTTGTATAAAAAAAGTTTACTGTAGCCTAGGTGTGTAGTAGGCTTTAGAATCTAGGTTTGTGTACTACGTTCTGACAACGGCTGAATCATAAGCCACGTATCATTGCAGTTTATTAATGCAACATTGAAATGGGTCTAAGGGCAACATAAGCAGGTGGAAAAGTGTGTGTGTGTTTTAGTCAGATGTTTATTCAAACGCAAAAATGGTGACGCAAGTTTTTTTTATTCAAGTCCATTAAGTTGGCAAGAATGAGCAAATATTAATATTTATGGGGAATTCAAAGTGAATAGAGACAGCTGTTGTAAACATAAAAAAATTCATTTTAAAAGGTTTTGAGTGAGGTTCCCTTTGGGAGCAAGAGTTGTTGCCTGGTCACAAGTCGTTACCAAACGACACGAAAAATGCTGCCCGGTGGTCAACTAGACGGGAGATATCGAACTAGCATGTTCAGATACAGCTGCCCTGGGGACGTCCTGTTAATGTCGTTGTGCTTTAATGAGCAGCTGTATCGGCTGAATGTGGCGTCTGTGTAAACATTTCCTCAGCTTGCCGTATGCCAGCAGCGGCGGCCGGTGACCATCGTGTCCCTTTCTGATCCTTCGGCACGCAGGTCGAGATGTTCGGGGTGACGGCGAACGAGACGGGCGAGGAGAGCTCGCGGCTGCTGGAGGAGTTTGTCTCTCTGCAGAAGCAGATATTCTCTGCGCTGGAGCTGCATTACAGGTCCCGCTGACCTTTCTGCTCGGCCCCGTGCGATCCGTCTCTGCCCGCTTCGTCTGCTGCTCGGGTAGTGATGCCCCCCCCCCCCCCCCTTCCCCCCCCCCCCGGGGGGCTGTGGTGTCCGCCCCGAGTGCT
>JAABNY020000035.1:8906222-8943768 GCA_015164015.2 Brevimyrus niger
ATAAAATTCTTAGTGCATCAGATACATTTATATTTTGATATATGATGCACATAACATTTAAAAAGATCAATATTATCAAGCATGTTTATTATGTTAAACATATATACCTGATTGAAGACAACAAAATACTTTGCTATATTTTGGTTTTGGGTAAAATATTAAATTATGTCCTTAAAGGTTTTTAGTCAGTGGCGTCTGGTGCGTGGAGGCAGCAAAGGCGCGGCCACCGCTGTTTTCAGGTTAAATTATGAAACGAGTAACTTTGAGAACTCATTACTAAAACTTTATAGTCGTTTTAAACATTTTCTCTCTCCTTTGGAAAGTACACCATTGTAATATTGTAAATTGTATTATCTTGCCTCATTATGTCTTTCTTTAGCCGCCAACTGCCTCTGATAATAGCACAAGCGATGAGGTAGCAGATGGTCAAACACAAGTATAAACAATGTGTAGTATTTATCATTTTCTCAATTTACAAAGTGTTTTGTATGTGCTTAGGGGCACCAGAGACTGTTTGCCTCATATAGTCACATTAAAGTCATCCTAAATCCCCCCCCTCCCCCCCCCCCCCGGTTTGTGTTCTTTTTTTAACAAAGATTGCCTTTGAAAGTGAAACCACCTTCCATTGCCTGAGCACTTGATAAACAATTATATTAGTAATAATGTAAACCAGTCTCATGGTTAAAGTTTCAGTCCATTTTAAGCAAATTGTGGGGTCTGACAGCTTGGGGCTGGGAGAGTTTGACATGAGAGGAAGAAAGGAGACGTTAGCTTGAATATGAAGTGCTGCTTTACTGCCTGCTGTGTCTTTAATGCTGTCTGAGTTACCAATAAATAAAAGCACAAAAGTTATGGTTTGAAAATGGCTTTTTGTTTTATAAACAATATATATTAATGTATGTCAGAAATTATAGTAACTAATGAAACAAAAAGCATCCCTGGAAAAAGTCATAAGATGCCTCACAAGATCCTCAAGGAATGATTCGATTATGGTTTGATCCGATCCATCCATAGAGAGCAAGCCACTTCTTAGTCAGAATGCCCATTGAAGCACTAGAATCAAGACACAGTGAACCTAAACCAGATCTGAGATTTGAAAGAAGTACCCATTGTCATCCAGCTCTAGATGCCAATGCAGGCTACATCACAATGCTGGCATCTTGGGCACAAGTGGTAGGCAATCAGGTTGCTGGTGGTGCGGCAGGAAACGCTCCAGGCATCAAAATCCTGAGTAAGGGATCGGCCCCCTTACTTTGGACTCCCTCGTTTCTCCAGCACTGACTCTATGTGATGGAGTAGAGATGAGAAGAACTGGGGGACTCCTTCATAGCCTATGAGGAATATGTAGAATTAAAGATATTTACTTAGCTACTGTTGTAAAGTATGTGCTAATTACTGCAGAAACTGTAAATGCAAACTATTCACGACTGGCCCATTCTCTGAGATTACAATATATTCAACTATAACTGTGGAATCATAAACATCGAATGTACTTTATGCCAGAGATTCTCATCCCATGGATCAATTTGGGTTGGAGCAAGTTTTGAAAGGCTTGCGAGGCAGAGTTGGAGATGTAAGCAAGGTCCTATGCCCCAGTCATACAATTAACTTATATAAACGGGTCTTGGGTCTGCAAATGATTAGTGTGAACACTAGTGAACACTCAACCAATCCAAAAAAGCCAAACCACAGATGATTAATTTAAAATTCACTGGCACATCCAATCAGGTTTGTGCAATAGGCATTGATTGGTGTACATTGCAGAGTGCACTGCATGATCGATCATAGCAGTAATTTAATGCTATACTTGATATTGGGTCGCGACTGAACTGGCATGGTACAAATTGGCTAGCAGTGCACAAAAAGGTTGAGAATCACTGCTTTGTGCTGTTTTACACCAACATTTGATACATCAGGATTTTTAGATGATCTGGACCAAAGTGAGTATAATGAGTATAGCACATCTAAAGTACCAGATCCCAGGAGAATGTTTTGAATTCACAAGAACTTGTTCACTTTTATGGCACTTTTCCACTGCCACCAAGAACTAAGCCATATCCAAGCCGTATCATGAAGGGACAATTTTCTATTGTGAAATATGCAAGCTGTACCGACCTGGACCCGCACTGACATTTTATGTCACTGTTTCTCTCCGAACCCAGGAACACTTTTACTAAACTGAGCTATAACTAGTGTCTATTCACAGTATGGGTTGGGGGCCGTCTGGTTCTCTGGTATGCCAGTAGTAAAGTGTCATTGGTTCACTATATCAGCACAGTTCTGAGTTTTAGTCCCTTACAGTGAAATATCTAAGAATTGAGAACTAGACTATAGATATGCAACATGAGCTAGGAGAGTTCTGACAACCTGGGAAGATGTTGATGTCAATGATGGTAAGGGTGCACGTTTGGCTGTCGACGATGACATCCACACCGAACAGCGCCATGCCCAACTCGGCTCGGAGCTGGCAGACTAAGGCCGCCATGATGTCACGGCTCGGGGGGGCCATCCGAGGGGTGTTCTCATCTAGCTAGGGGAAGGTTAAAGGGACAAATTGCACAACAGTGGCTCCTGGCGAAAAACCATCGATGGCCTTCCATGGCTAAAATCAACTCCATCCTTTAGTAATAAGAAATGTGTCGTGGTACTGCATTCTCTGTACCACCAGTTGCAGAGAATTCCGGAGAGTTCTCCAGTGGCTAATATCTTTTACTCAAGCAAGCAAGTCTACTATTGGAATCCTATACCGCAATGAACAATGATAAAACTCCTCAGTTTGAAGAAATAAAAGATCAGGCTTAAAGGTGCATTAGACTCACTGCCGTGAGGTGGGACCATGACTCGGGCTTGGACACGTCATGACTGTTGAAGAAGATTGTCTTCCTGTCTGCACCCACAGACAAACAGACACACATAGAGGCATGGTAAGCTGTTTAGAAGTATATTTTCCATGTGTTAGTCTGTACTTACTGTGTCCATCTGCATTGTCCAGATCAGCATTAAAATGTCTGGAGACTTATTTAATGAACAGAATAAATTTAGTTAGCTGGATGACATTAACCTGATAACAAGACTTAGATTGAAACAGTGCTCATTTTCAGTGGCATGATAATCACTCTAAATGGGCCATTAGCACTGAAAGCAGAGTTTATGGACTGATTTACTCAGTAACAAATTGCTTGAGGGGACACCAATACTTCGCAGTAATACAGTTACTACTGAAGTACAAATCATGAACAAATATAGTAGCTACTTGACATAAAAGATGCGTCACAATTCGTTAAAGATTAACAAACATGAGATCCGTATTGTGTTATTCATTATATGTTCCTTCAGTAGTTTCTTCAGTAGTTCACAAAGGTTTGTAGAATTAACAGGTAGTGTAACTAGTATAGTAATTACTTGAGATAAAAGATGGATCACAATTCATTAATGATGAATGAACATGAGATCAGTATGTAACTAAGACTTAGTTTGGGGTAAATTAATATATAAGTAAACACATAAAATGTTACCACTTATTTTACACTTGTTATAAACTGAGCCAATGGAATTTAGCAACGATATTAAGCTACTATCACTGAGAATGTTATCAGAGCGACGCCTCTATTCTTCTGCTGTTATATAAATGCAATATGTCCAGATTAGCATGGCTGCTACATCTGTCCTGAAGGCTGAAGAATCGGATTGTTCCACTGACCGCAAGGCCCAGGGGGGAAATTCTTGAGCGAGGGCCTCTCGACGACAAAGTGCTCCTCTCCCACAACAAAGACTTTGTGGAGCACAGCGCCGTGATTAACGAAGCTCTGCAGCACGCAAGGGGGACGAGCATCCTTCAGCCCGTCAGCGCTGAATATCAGGGACATCTGTGCAGGCAGAAGGTGAAGTGGAGAAACCCTAATCGGTAAGGCTATGCATAGGGGACTCCTGTAGCTCTGTAAGTAGCACATTGCGCTAATAATGCATAGGGTGTGGATTTGAATCCCAGGGAGCAAACATACATTGTAGCCACTCCCTCTGCTTTCTGTAAGTTGTTTTAGGGTAAATGCATCAGATAGACATAAATGCATCTAAGGCAGGGGTCTCCAAGTAACTCTCTAGGACCAGAGTTGGAAACCCCTGGTCTAAGGATAAGGGACACTGACCAGCAAATATGAAGGAACTAAATAAGGCAAACTAACCAGATATAGTTATAATTTACAGAAACCATACGGTGGACAATGAAGAAAATAAAAAAGAATTATTTAAATGTAAATGACTTCAAATGAAAAAGAATTTTAAATTGTTATTCCTTTGTATAATATCCATATACAAACATTCTTATCACTGTAATTATAATAAAGTGATTACTTCTATCATGAATAATAGTCCCTTATTCTTATACTGTATATTGTTGAGAATGTGTGTTTTTTGCTTAACGGAATTACTTTGAGTTTGCTTTCCCCCACGGTCAGCGGGACACGCTGACATTAAATGGAACCGTCAGCCTAAGCGGTACAGATAATAAACGCGAGGAGAAAGCAGCACTTAACACCGAAGAGATCTGTGCTGGGTCGTGCTAATTAAGAGGCACACAGGGCCAATGAGATGCACTCACTTCATGGGAGCGGGGGCCGTGAGCCACTCTAGTTTTGCAGACTAGAAAAGAGAGGAGAGAAGCGAGTGGGAGGTAAATAGGATCTACTATTAGCAAAGAGCTTAAATAACACACACAAGTGGGCAGCAAGAATGCGCTCAGCAAAACAACAGCATGAACATAAAAACAGCCCCATGGCATTCAAGGTCTCTCTGGGGAGCAGTCTATTAAGCTGAACCATGACAAATACATAAAAAATATAGTTTTACGAAGAGAAAGTAGGGTGGAAACATCGCATGCTATATTGTGTAATGATGTTTTAGCAGCAGTAAGTCAGCTGACTACTGTTCTCTTTAGAATGACAAGCATTGAATTCCAATGAAGTGCTTCTTGAATAAGGCATATTATGTAGTATAAATGCACAATAAAGCAAGACCATTGTCTACGACAGTGCGGAAACAACTGGTGATTATTGATTTCTGATTGATTATTTGAGATCACAGTGAATGTCCAGAGAAATTCTTTTTGTGCAAAATAGGGGCTTGCACTGACTTATGGGGTATGTGAGTTGCTTCGTGTTCACTATCTCTCGGATCGCTGATTGGTCACAAGTGCTGATCTTGAGGTAAGGTGGGGTGCAGATGTATTTTTCTGGCAAGGTGGAAGAAGAGTGTTAGGAAGTGGGAAGCAATCGGGGCAAAAATGTGTGAAAATGAATCTCGACACACCTCTCATTGAGTTCTGTAGTGTGTTCATGATGCAGTAGGAGGCAAAGCGATCTAGCAATTTTGTCATGGCTGGTAATGGGTCCAGAAGAACTGTTTGTGGGTGCAGGAACACATACTCCTGGGATTCATCCACAAAGAAACATTTAATCCTCAAGAAAATTAAAACTGATGCCTCGATATATCAAGTTTCAGTATTATGCTGTTCAAATGTTTAACTACTTTACTGAATGTTAAAGTTTATTTGTGATTTTTAAGAGTTTTGCAAGAGTCAGTGAAATATGACTACATTTCAAATCTTCAGATTTAGTGACATGAACATAAAACATTCTGTAGGATTAATGAAATGTTTTAAAACAAATGCAAACATCACTGATGCATGTTTGTAGAATGTGTCATCGTTTTGCATTCATGAATGTTACCTGAAAGTTGGCTAGGAACCTCTGTGATTGGCTGCCATGTTCTGCTTCGACTATTACATCTGACAGCTTGTGTATGATGACATCAAACGGTCCCTGGGAAGCTATTGGCTGGTTCAGATCAATCTGGAAACCAGTTAGCCAGAAACATTAGATTGCAAAACCTGTTCTTTCTTTCATTTGTCCGCATCTGATATCGACAAAAGGACATTTGGTGACATTCTTTTTTAATGTCGACATTTTTCTAGAGTAACATGAAATTTACTCTTCATGTATGACTTGGACTAGGATTTCCAATTTCCAATGAAATTCTCTTTCTTTCTGTGTAACTAAGGACAGGTGTCCTCAGGTGGAAATGACAACATTATTTCACTGTCAGTCACCTGCACTGGACATAGACTCGCGATACTTAAGGCTGATAGAAAGTAAAGCAGAACGAGGCAGCGACTGGCAAAACGACGCTGTCAATAATTATACCGACTAACAGATTTCGCATGTTCATGAGTCTGTGGCTGAAAATATATATTTAAGCATGTAGCTACTATCAATAAGCCAGTTTAGAAGTTCGAGCGTATCGCAGTAGGTCTGGCATAATATGTTACCAGTAGCCTAAATTACAACTATATTTAACAATAGCGCAAACAGTAAAAGCATCATTTGTCAAAAACTCACCTCGACTACTTCAATACACCGGTGCCTGGTTAGAGAAAAAAGCGAATAGAACGTTTCTTTTCCAAAACATGACTTAATCTACAGTTATCATGTATGTATGTAATAATGGGCAACTTTCTACCCTTTCAATAAATAGTAAGGCAAGCATTTATTAAATATTTGTTCGCCTCAATATTCAGTAATTGTATTAATGACTTACCTACAGAGGTCCGCGAAAGCTTCGAGGTTAATCTTCTTCCTTTTTTTAACGCTCAGGATAAAGCCAATCCTACGGTTTGCCATTTAGAGCCGGTCCTCCGAGCTGCCGGTCCGAAACCCGCTGGCAGGTCAAGTGATAAGCGAGCGAAGGGGAGAAATGACGGCGCAGATATAGGGGGGTGGGGCGGGTACACCGCTGGACGACGAGCCTCGGTGCTCATATTTATAGCAGAAAATTAATGCTTATTTTCACGTCTTAACGAATTTCAATTAATGTACGTCAATGCATTTTAAACTAATGTAGCTTATTAAATATGCTCCACGGCGTCTTCTGTCCGGTGACTTTGCGTCGCACATTCGCGCATCATTACAATGGCTCGCATATACTGTAAGAGAAAAAGAAAGTGAAAGAGTTTTGATCAGGGAAGTATAGAAATCCTCGCAACCTTGTTACTTGTGTAGTCGTTTGCCACTCATCAAGAAATCAAGTTTTGGAGAGGCTAGGCTGAATATAATACCGAATTCTCTATCAATAGTTATATTGCTTGTATGGTTATTTGTATATAGACATGTCCCGGGGCTCGAACGCAGGTTTTGATCGGCACATTACCATTTTTTCTCCAGAAGGCCGGCTCTATCAAGTTGGTAAGCACCACGTTATTTAATTGTAGCTTTGTCGAAAGCCTTTTGTGCAAAAATGTTAAAAACAGGCATATAAGCGCAATTTTGGCCGAATTATGTATGTATAAGTAATAATCCGACTAAATAATATGCATATTATTTATATTTTATGTCAAGGGAAATTACTACGGAAACGTAGGTTAGCTATTGTTCAAGCAATAGTTTACTTTGAAATTCTGAAGTTGTTTGTTGGATGTGGATGTGTTTTCGTAGAATATGCCTTTAAAGCCATCGCCCAGAGTGGACTGACATCAATTGGGGTCCGGGGAACAGACTGCGCTGTGGTTGTCACACAGAAGAAAGTCCCGGTAAATACAGTTGGTTTGCTTAAAACTGCAGATTACTCAAAGAATGATAGCGCGTACCTTACTTTTATGTAGTTTGGAAGATGTTTTATAACTGGAATAACCCACCTTTAAAAATCTAAATCTGACACGGTGTCCCTTGAAGTCACTTTTGACTACATTTTTTCCCAAAAGACTGGGCCATTTTTGGGCAATAATGTTACAGGATGGACTGCAGGGACAAATTAGTGATTTCATTTGACAATGACTTAACGTGTCCAAGTTTGTTAATTGGCAATAACATGCTGAACAAAATATACATGAAACCATATCAGTGCTTTAGACTGAGTCCCAAAGTTCACAACCCATTCAGGGCACGTGTGGGGTATTAGATGGGTGAATGGGTGGATGGATGGATACTGTATTGATCCCAAAGGAAATTTAGGATAAGATAGATGCTTCAGACAGAATTTGCTGCAGTTATGTTTCAGAAAATCATGTTCTCATTTCCTCACTTACGAATTAATTCTGCATTTATCTCAGACATGTAAATAGCATACTACACCACAAGAAAAAGTTGAAAATCTCCGATCTGACTATAATTATGACGAGGCAGATGGAAGGTTAGATATGTTGTCGATGTGGTTGCAAGGTAAAGTTTACGAAAGTTGCTCCTAGCAAGAGATTTAACCTTGCTTAAACTGTAAGCAAATACCCCCAAAGCTTAAATGCATGCAGGAATGCATGTTGCCACAGATAAACATGCAGAGTATGTAATGACATGATCCTGGAAGGGAGAAAGTGATCTTGAAATTTAGTCAATGAGGCAAAACAGAGCGGCGTCTAACTCAAAACCCGAAGCTTGTGGTATGGAAATGTGTATCAGTGCTTTCAGTACGAGGCGGTCCGCTAAGCCATGGCTTGGGAAGCATCCATCCAGAAAACTTAAACGTGATACATGTCTGTTTTCTGTCTGACATGCAGATTTCATTGACTTCTTCTGTTGCACATAAAGCTTGCTATGTGCCTCATTTATTTAACCAAGCACAGCAGTGCAGTCCATGGGGATTTGTGGTTATATTTTACCTACTGATTCTCTGGACTGAAGCAATAAAGTGCCCAGATGCACGTATAGAGTCATGCAGTCACAAATCTGCGTATCAGGTGTAACTCTCAAGTCACGCAGGAAAGCAGAGTTAGAAGCATCTCTGCTTAGTCCTTTGATGGAGGTCCCTGCAGGTCATGGCTGACTGTAGTTGATTAAATGGCTACAGACTTTTTTTCTTTCTCTTTATGTGCTTTGAAATGTAGGATAAGCTGCTGGATGCTTCCACGGTATCCAACATGTACCGACTGACCCCTCGGATCGGGTGTGTGATGACTGGTCACAGTGGTGAGAATCGCCGCTAGTCCTTTCATTTTGTGGTGATTGTAAACCACGGCACGCTGTAAAAAAAAGGGGCTAATAGACCAGTGTTTCCCACTATGGGTCCCCAAGGACTGGATTGGAAAACACAGTGATGGCCCATTATTGTGTAGCCACCGCCATTACATTTTATTACATTTTATTATAGAAATCACTGTGAATCGGTGTTGCGTATGTTTGATGTAATTAAATGTTCTCATTTTCAAAATTGTTTATTTGATTTTAAAGAAAACAGAAATGGTTAATATGTTTCGCCAGCGCTCAGATACTGTCTTCGGGCGACGCAGGTAGAAACATTGACATTACCAAGCCGGGTGACGTGCTTCTCTCCCCCCTAGCGGACAGCCGGTCCCAGGTGCACCGAGCCAGGATAGAGGCTGCGGAGTGGAAGTACAAGTTCGGTTATGACATCACGGTCGACATGCTGTGCCGCCGCATGGCTGACATCTCTCAGGTGTACACGCAGAATGCCGAGATGAGGCCTCTGGGCTGCTGTGAGTGACATGCCTGTCCCAAACGCGTCCCAAACGTGTCCCACCCTTCTCCTTAATCCCCCCTTTATTCTGATATCCAACATTGTGTCTCATTCTACCACCGCTATACTCTTCACCACAGCTGTTGTCTCTTAGCTTCTGTCCTTCCCACCACTGGAACATGAAGCACAGTGTTGGGAAAGTTACTCACAAAAGTAATCCGTTATGGAGAGAGGTGGAAAGTTCAATCCAGAAATTATTAATCCAGGCCAAGGTTTTGTTTCAACCAGGCTGTAGAGTGCTCTTGCGACCGTGACTCTTTATACTCAACCTGTTGGTTGAAACAAAACCTTGTTGGATTTGTCTGGATTTGTACTTCCTGGACCTGAACTTTCCACCTCTCTCTGTAATGGATTACTTTCGTGAGTAACTTCTCCAACACTGATGAAGCATGAAGTTGTTAAAACCACGCCAACTACCTTGCTGCCCCTCTTCTTTAACAGGTATGATCCTGATCGCCATGGATCCACAGCAGGGCCCAATGCTCTACAAATGCGATCCAGCCGGCTACTTTTGTGGGTTCCGAGCCACCGGTGTGGGCGCTAAGCAACATGAGGCGAATAGCCACTTGGAAAAGAAGCTGAAAAAGAAACCGGACTTATCCTATGAAAAGAGTGTGGAGGTAACACGGTTTATCACCGTCTACAAAAAGATCTGTTTGTGAATGAGCTATTTGTTGCTAAGTTCTACACAAACAATAAATGGATGTTACCTTGTATCACCTTAATGATATTCTCCCAATATTGTATCACCGCCATATTAAGATGGTGGCAAAAATTACGTCGATTATCATGATTGTATACTCGCTTGTCTTTAACAAAGTATGAATTGTAGTCATGCTATACTACCTGTCCATGACTAACCCAGGGGTCTCTACATCTTGCATGTGCATTGGCTACACTGTTGGGTCTGTCTGTCTTTAGCTGGCCATCAGCTGCTTGTCCTCCATCTTGTCTCTGGATTTTAAAGCCAGCGAACTGGAGGTTGGTGTTGTAACCAAAGAGAACCCCAAATTCAGGTACTAATGACAAGACACTCAATTAGTTCCTGATCTAGTATTGTTTTTTTAAAATTTTCCTCCATTTACTGGATCTGATTGCCCTTTACCTTAATTATTTGCTTGGGTAAGGAAGTGATTTAGATTTTTTTTTAACTTTCTTATTATTATTTTAACTATTAAAATATTCTGATCTCTGAAACAACCACAAGGTTTGAACTAAAGCACCACAGCATATAATAACGAATGTTAGACAATATTATATCTGTATAAGATATAGTTACGTTTCTGTTTGCACAGCCAAACGTTTTTGTGTGATCCTATAATTAATTATAATTTCAGATTTCAAACATCTACAGTAACCCTACTTTTTAACTTTAACTTAAAATGATCTCAGTGCGATATTACAGCATCAGTAATATGGATGTCAGATATAGTACTATAACCAGATCATCTTAACGTTTGATTATTTTAAGTTGACGCTACCTTTGTCCTTCAACAGAACATTGACGGAAGCCGAGATTGAAACACATTTGGTGGCCATCGCTGACAGGGAATAACCAAACCCAAATACAAACAGAACCAGAATTCTGTTAAGCTAATTGTTTCAGTGAACCAATTTTTTCACGCTACAACCTATCTTACAGAATAAAGCACCAACGGAATTTTTTGTTGACTCATTTCTTTTTTTAGAAATTTGAAAGCGCTAAGTAATTTTAGCATGTGCTCTACCCATCCCCACCTACACACACCAATAATTATTGTGGGTAGCCATTCACCTCCTCTACCGCCAACTTACACCAAGCGAAACAATTACCCTGTTTACTTGAATCCATCCACAGCCTGGCCAGGGTCGCTGCATGGCAATCACAGGCAAAGGACCTTTACAGCCTAACCAGACACTAATCCTTTGTGAATTTTCACCACAGACAACTAATCCAGCACTGAGGTCCCCAGTGTAAGACACACTTTGCTTTGATTAATGGCCACTGGGGAAGCCATCACTGACATAATTTAACTTGCACTAAATAATAAAATATCACTTCAAATCCTCAAGTTCAGATATTGCAGCGTTCATGGTTCGACTTCTGATATTCAGATCGAGTTCTAGGTCAAACTGGTTTGTTCAACTTTAAAGAAATTTGGGTTCTAGTGAGTTTGAGAACCGAGGTACCACTGTATTTGGGAAGGTACAAATAAACAATCACGTTGGTACTGCATACACTCCGCAGTAATTTTACCTGGTAAGTTTACTAAGCTTCCGCCAGTACCAGGAGTATAGAAGAGAAAGTATTACTGTCGAAGTATCTCAGCGACAGAATATATTTTAAAAATGAAAATGTATGAAAAAGACACTGCAAACTCCAGAGCCGTGTAGGACTCAGAGCCTGGACCTGCATGGAAGCAGCAATGACTGATTGTCATAACTAATCATTATATTTACATCAGCACAGCCAGACTGTAATGTACTCAGACAGCCAGCAGGTGCTGCAGTGGCTAAATATGCAGGAGGAGATAAGAGGTAGATTAATGACATTTGAGAAACTTTAAGGTTTAATTAACGTTGTGAGTTGCTCATGGGAGTTCTACTTACACAAAAAAATGTTCTGAGGGCAAAAAAAAAGAAAAAAGACTGGTTCAGAGAGTTGGGTCCAGGCAACTAGGAGATGGGACCAACTAATGAGATGTGTTGGTCCAACCTCTTTTATTGGTCCTACTCTGACTCTGAACACTAGTTAAATATAACTTGTGTTCATTTGTTTAATTAATTATAGAACAGGGTTAGCTCAAAAGAATACAAAGTCTTCGACATGAAATTTTCAATCGCAAAAAAAAGACAATTACTGAAACTGGTGAAGAAATGACAGAAAGAGCTGGTCCATTTAAATGATTTATTAGTTTTTGATCATGAAAAGCATCAATGTACAGGGAAAAGATTAAGCAGAGAATGACAGAAGCGATTAATTTTCATCCGTTCAATGTCCATCCTGCCAGTCATTACTAACTCAGGGGCAGTTGTAATCCAAAGATTAAAAAGCATATAAGCAGACACAAAATTTAAATGATGTCTTTCCCTTATTCCAATCAAATGACGCTGTTTAACCCTGTGATGTGAATTAGGTGTAGGTATTTGACTTGATCTTGATCTTCTCTGCCAGGCCAAATTAACAGTCAGGACTTCCCAATCCTGGTGTTTGCTAATTGTGACTAATTGGATATAGTGGCTTGAGTTTCTTCCAGGATCCAATTTAGTGAGAGGTATTTTTATTTACACAAAACACCAAACGTTCACACATCCCATAATAATAGCCAAATCCCCCAATGCTCAACTGTGCTAGAGAAGGAACTTTCTATCCACTTTGATTAAGATTAAAAATCTGGCCTTCAAACAAACCACTGCAAATTAATATTGGGCTTAAAACATACCATTAAAACAAAACGTTTAATGATTATTAACAACAACTGACGAGGAAACAGATTTCTACAATCTTATGCTGTTTTTACAGGTGACACACACATAGACAACCAGACAAAGACAAAGAATCTGTGAACTAAGTCTATTCGGGTCAGCTTGAGCAAAAAAAAAGCCACAACAGGCCCCCATGAAACCAGGATGAAAAGCCATGGTGTAGAGTCACAAACCTTCACGGTTTTCAGCCTTCTCTGTATTTACACCGTCTCCGACCGATCAAGGTGTTAGGTTCCGTTAAAAAAAAAAAAAAAATCTTTCTAAAACACAGAACAAGTTGCTTGCTTTATTTTAATGCCAACGGGTAAGACATACATACAGTGTATGGCAACTCAGAAAGACGAGTTCTGTGTTAAAAAAAAGTGACGGCGAGCCTGACAAGAAAGTTTAAAGCCTTGCGGAAGGATTGACCCTTTCAGAGGGCAACTCCGAGATACAGCGAGAACCCCAGCAGTTTCAGACAAAGAATGCAAAGCTAAGAAGTTCAGTATCAATCAGAATGTGGTACGACGGTTCTCAGGAAAGCTACGATAACCGGGTTGAAGATACCGAACACTAGTGTTGCTCCTGCCCTCTGGCAGTCCACAGGAAACCACCGCTCTGAAGATTTAGAAATGTGCCATGAAGCCAGAAAGCACTAAATGTACTGAGACACAACATCACAGACAGATGCTCACACACACACACACACACACACACACACACACACACACACACACACACACACAGAAAGTATGGCAGAGACCGCCAAGTACAACTGTTTATAATGTTTGGGGGGGGGTGATGCCACAATGGAGGGGTCTAACCACCAGCTCTGAACACACACACACACACACACAGTAGCTCAGCCCTGACATGTAAGACTGCACTGAACAGCACGAGGGTTTTAGCGAGACGCGTGGCTCTAAAGTGTTATACATGGCTACAGCACCCGGTGGCCATTGATGATCAAGTCATCAAACTCATCCTGCAAAAGAAGAGAAGGGGGGGTTGTTATAACAGCACTTCAGCAGCTCCGACACAGAGCCACCAAGAAAACTGACGTTAATAAGACTCCATTCAACCTTCGTCTCATGCCTGCCCCCTGGTGGACAACCCGCATGAGCTCTCACCTCTTCACTTTCCCGGTCCTCCTCCTCCTCCTCATCCTCCCCGCCGTGCATCTCCGTGCCTCCTCCATCGCGCAGCAATGCCTGAACCTCCGCGTTAGGCCTGTGGAGGGCGCAGTAGAGTGGCGAGTGTCCTGCGTATGATGGCTGGTCCACGGCTGCGCCCGCTCGCAACAGCAGCCTCACCAAGGTGGGGCTCTGTGAGTCTACGGCCCAGTGCAGTGGGGAGCGCCCAGAGCTCAGGTCCTAGGTTAGCATCGGAGGAATGGAGATTGAAACCAGAAGGAGTAAGTACAAGACCATGGATGCACAACCAGGATCCAAGCAACAACTCTTAGAACAAATAAATCTAATGAATTTCCTCCTGAGACCCCACCCATTCATTTATGTCCATTGTAGTGGACATTTTATTTTTGCATTTATCTTTTCACTGATGTTAAAAAAACATATTTATTCCTGTTGTAAACTAAAGAGGACATGCTGTGAAATTACAAATAAAATCTAATTTCCTCCAAAGACAAATAACCTAAAATGGAAGGACACTTTTTTCCTTGGGTCTCAGGAGGATATAATAAATAAACGTATGTATGGAGGAAATTTTTCCAGACCCTGCGTTGAAAAATAACAATGCAACTGACCCTCTGGTTGACATCGGCTCCTCCTTCCAGCAGCATGTGAACGATCTCCTCATTGCCCTTCTGCACTGCCAGATGCAGGGCGCTCACCCCTAAATGCCGAATAGACTAGATTAGTAAGGAACCAGGAAAGGAGGAGTACAGGTCGGAAGACTGGTGGTGCTGTGATCGACACACACCCGAGTAGTTGATGATGCGCAGGTGGTCCGGACGGAGGCCGCTGCAGGTGAGCTCCCGCACGCAGGCCATGCGGCTCTCTCGCACGGCCAGGTGCAGTGGCGTGTTGCCCCCACGCTCCTGGATCTCAGCGCTCGCGCCACCCCACAGCAGAGCCTTCACGCAGTCGGGCTGGTCGACGATCACGGCCAGGTGGAGCGCCGTCTAGCGGTGGAAGAGGTCACAGATCGATGTAAGTGGTAAGCAGGAAGGAGATATAAAAATGTAAAACGGCATGCAAACAGAGATATTACATGCAGAACAATTTGAGGAGGGGGTTTACTTACTTTTTTGCGTAAGTAAACTCCCCTCTCAGAGAGTTGCATGATGACAGTTATTCCGTACGCAAACGACAGCTGCTCTGATAACCGCGATTTACTTTACCAAGGGAAACCCGAACAGGTAGCTGAGATTATTTTTTGTGTATTAGGCAAAATCGACTCTAAGAATCACACATGTAACCCACCTGGCCCAGGTCGTTTTGGATGTCCAAATAGGGGGTCCAGTTCTGGTCCAGGGTTATCACTCCCACCAAATAGTGCACAAAGGTCAAGTGTTCGTGAATTAAAGCCAGGTGGAGTGCACTACAAAAAAGTCAAACAATTTCATTAAACATCTACATCGAACCCACGTTTTAGCACCACAGCTGCAATCGAACCAGGTTGCACTGATAATTTTTTACTTACGTGTCTCCGTCCTCTGACACAAAGTTCAGGGTGTTGAACACCTCTTCGGGGGGGTATGCCTTCACCTGTCCCCCGATAACCTCCCCAGATCTGTCCCCGGAGACACTGTCGGGCTCACTTAGCTGTATGGTCCCGATGCCTTGGGAAATGCAGCCCAGCATCTCGTCCGTTATCGAGTGCCCGAGGGCCGAGTCGAGTCTTTCCCCGTTCCCCAGGGAGATACAGCTGTCGGTGTGCTCATGTTCCGAGTCTATCTTCCTTGAACAAATATCAAACGGGGTAGATTTCAAAGTCGGAGGATGTTCGCTTTCGGTGCAGAATGGGGTCTCCAGGCTCAGTGCTCCATTTAAACACTCCAAGCCGCTGTCGCACCAGTCCTCCGCACCGACTCCATCGGAACCGACTTGTTTACCGAACCCATAGCTGTTAAGGGGCCGCGCAGGCTGGTTCCCATTATCCGACTGGATTTGTGAGCGAACGGCTTGCGATTGTATCCCCTCCATCTGGACGCAAAAATAAGCTTTAAAATATCAAGAATAATCTCGGCTATTCAGAATCTGCTAGCACCGAGCTAGCGATGTTTATGTCCTTTTAAGGGCGCTGAGCCCCCCTAATTTTGCAGAGCAAAATGAGAATAACTAGCCGATAATCCCTCTCACGGCTAGAGCATAGTACACTTAAATTTAAGCTTCATGTTCGGTATGTCGTATATTTTCCCCATTGAAGAAAAAAATGGCTTCTATTTTCAGTTTTACTGACCAAAGGTGTTTTTAACAGTCCTGGGAAATTCCCGAGCACCCCGCAAGCTAAAAACACACCAACCTTCCACTCCGGAAGTTTATTACATCTAGTTGCAAGGCACGCTGGGTTATGGAGTTTCTTTGTAGGGGTCTACCGTACCCAAGCTTGCACCGTAGAAAGAAATATTAGAATTTCTCATTATTTAAAAATACGTAAGCTATTATTCATACACATGTTTAATGGTATTAATTACATTTTCATTCTGCCTTAAAAAAATCTTACAATTACTAACTAAATGGCGATTTGGCCTCCTATAAATGAAGCTATAAATTATTTAAGACAATTTGGAATATTCAGAACAAAAAGCCTTAAACACGACTTTTAAAAATTAAAAATAGTAGTTTCTATGTTAAAAAGTATGAATACATCATAGATGTGTGTAGTAATATTTACATACACTAGGCGGTGCAAACCGTCCATTGTAAATTCTGCGTACAATTTCTTCTTCAACGTCAGTTACTTTAAAATATGGTCATTAACGGCACTTTGCTTTTGCTTTAATTGTTTGAAACACATGTCCTTTTATTTTAATGGCCACTGCCCAGGTAAATATGACCCGACGCAAATAATATTTTATACATAATTTCAGTCGATTAGTCTCAGTCAAAGAATTTCAGGGCAAGGTACTTCTACAGTAGATGTTGCAGGACTAAAGTGTATTTTTAATATTCTATTCACATACACAGTCCTGTGTGCCGGTTGTTTGAATGTAGGCACGTTTTTAAAACAACGCCAGCAATTACAGGTATTTTGTTGTACACTGGAGAAATGGCCTACTTCTATAGCAGACAGTAGAACCAATATATTCATTATCTAGATACATACCTTTGATTATGAAGAATATTGAATTGAATATATGGGAATGGAAAGAAATGCATAAATGATGAATGATGAAAAGATTTATACATAAAAAACTGGATTGAAAAAATATGATAAACAATCACTTATACTGTACAAAAGTAAAGTCATAATAATAGAATCAGATATAAGGGAGTCAGATTATATAATGAATTACTCTTAATTCTGTGTTCCAAAAAGTGCCATTTTGCAAAATTACTCGAATTTTTTTTTCATTTATTTGAAATGAGCAAAATAGCACCACTAGAAACGAATATGAATGTTTCACAGTCAGGAAAGGCTATAATATGGGTACAAATTGCCTTTTGAAAGAACAAAGGCGGCGAAGATGGTCGGTATAATGTGCTGAATACACCCTGCATGTTCCTCATCAGCCGCTCTTTGTCCTTACTGTGATTGTACATGTGCTTCATGGCGGTGTAGCTGACATTCTGGGCCTCCTAAATAAAGAGGCAAATAGGGAAATAAGTATAGAGTACAATGTAATGATGCACATCAGTGATAGAGGGAGATGCAAGAATATGATTGGTTATTCCAAAGATTCCAAAGGGTGGGCTTAGAAAATAGGATCTTTAGAAATTGAATGCTATTGGCTGATTTTCCCTTCAGTGCCAGAAATCACTTTCCTGGATGGGTGAGAAGGAAAAACTCCAGCCTAATGGACAACATGACAGTCTTTGGAAAAAAAGGCTCACAAAGTCCTGTCTCAAGCATGCCATAAGTCCTGGTGCACACCACGCACATACAGTACTGAAGAATGGCATCAACTAGATGTCAGGGGCATTTAGGAAAATAGATTAGCCTTGCATTTAATTTACTGGTTCATTGGGGCACAGTATTGATTAGCTGGAGGGTGGGGGTCACAGGAATTGCTGACGGGAAATAAAAATCTGTGGCAAAAGCCTGGGAGATGTTTTTTTTTCTCATCATACAATGAGTCAGTGCAGCAAAGCATGAAGAACAACGGAGGGGATAATCAGAAGGTGAATGGGCGTGTGCTTCAGGACTGAGTCTTCTGGGAAAATGGGGAGCGGGGGGCCGAGCTGGCCTGTGTCATTCTGTGTAAGCAAGGTCAGTCTTTGTTGGGTTGTGAAGACACACCGCTGATTAGCATCCAGCAGCTCAATGTTGCGGCCTCAGCCAGCGTAGCCAGCGAAAATGCCCTCCATCCCCTTCTCCCTTTTTAAATCCGTCCATCCATCCATCCATGCAAGTTCACGAAAACCAAGGATGACGACAGTTCGATATCAGTATTGCCAAATTAATGTTCTGTAAAATAATTTTCATTCAAATAATAATTTTCATTCATGGTTTCAGCATTTCATTTTCCAGTTACAGATAATGAGCCCCACAGTTTCAGATGTGACCACTACTCATCGCAAAATACTGCCCAGTGTTAATATTACAGGTATATTGGGTACAAACCCATTTTATAAGCCTGTTACATCATAGCATAGACACCCATAACATGTATATATCTTTCCTCAAAAGGTATAGGGTATTTTGTACAGTATTAAACCGATATGTTACACCCAATATATGAATCCCTACAGTCATGTACTGGACAAGTGGTTGGAAGATGTATGGATCCATTTATCAAGTCATGAATTAAATTTAATTATACTGATTAAACAGCTTTTGTGTTAAGCATGATTTAAACAGACAGCACCAAGCGCTCACACATCCATATTGTGTTGACAGTGCCTCAGCTATACGTGTAACACATCTTTTATAGCCCTTGCTGAAAAAGACGAACGAACGAGCTTAATCTTCATGCCAGCTGGCTTTATTTAATGTTATCAGCGAGGCAGTCTTTGCCCCATAAGCAAATCAAAATTGATTGAATTCAAGGACTCTTCACCAGATATTGCTATCGGTCACCTTCTCCTGTTTCCAAAATGAAAATTTCATATGCGTATCTTAGCGTAAAGACTTTTGTCAATGGGGAGAGATCATGCAGACACACCACTGAGTAGCATCCAGCAAAATCTAGGAGGTTTGCTCTGGAGATCAGGGTGCAAAGCAGCGCGACATGTTACTGCTGTAGCTTCACATCTTTGTCTAACACCTGGGCTTCTGCCCCAGCACCATGCTGCATGAACACTGGCTCCCGAGGGCTTCCATTCCTGCTGCTTCTTGTACCCATTAACCTCCAGTAAGGATAGGAATAAAAAAAAAAAATAAAAGCTACTTACTTACGACAGCTAACAGTATTCTCAAGATTCGAGTGCGGAAGCAGAATTACATTTACATTTAATCAGATGACAGACTTGACATTCGCACCCGGTGCCGAATTCTCATCTCAAGGTGTGTTCTCCAAATTTACCGTTTGACTTTATATGCTATATTAAGTGCATTAGGTGTACTAAGGGTATTAGGCAGGCCGACCTCACCAAGGAATGAAGGGAAGAAGAATGAACTCATTCCTGGTTCTTCTGCGTTAATGGTCCAGGGAGATGAGGTTACCTCAAAGTGTTATCAACTCCGCGCCAGTCTGGTTTTTCTGTGGCTCCTGGTATTTTATACGTCGACAGGCTGTGTTGAACTTGCTTGGAGCCCCGGGGCGGGTGGAGGTAACATCACAGGCCTAAAATGATGACTCTGTGAGTCATGCCCTAGCAGTGGTGTGCATCCACCTCATCGTCCTCTGGGCCTGAGGGCCAGTTGGGGAGATGCAGGTGGGACTTACTCTCCATTGCGATAAGCTGAGTGAATAACATATAAAGGTTAACACACTTTCTATTTCAATACCTGTTCAGGCCAATCTTTGGCTTGCGCGGGGTCCTATAAGAAATCAACAAGAATAGCCCCAGACCGACTGCAATGCTGTGCTGTTCATTTGGGAATGAATCACACTGTTACCATATAACTGTAATATGCATAGGTGCTCTTTGCCCTTTTCTCTATATATAGACTGTACCCTGTGATTGCCAGTAGTTTGATTTAGTCCGATGTCTGGGGCAATAAGACACCCCCAAATGCCAGAGAAGATGAGTGTGCAAGATATATATGCTTCTCTGTGTTTACAGTTGGATATCTCTAAATATCAGCCTGCTGATGTCATTATAAAATAATGCTAAGCTGCAGAGAACATTTCCCAGCACGGTGAAGCATGACCTAATGAGCAAGTTAATGTACCGAAACGGTCTATGTCTGTTTTCTCATTGCTTGCATTGCAAAGCACCATCTTCTGGCATCTATAGATAGTTGTTTAACTGATGTTTAATGCTGGAACATCTGAGGTTTAGTATCTTGCACGAGGGTGTCCTCGTGCAAGCCCATCCTTGCACTTGAACTTTCACCACGTCTTTCCGGTGGCAAATTCGGCCGCCGTTCTTTGCTCTCATTTCAAAGTAATTTCTCTAAAATACTTCTAACCGCAGACTGCAGGAACTACAAAGCCGACGTAATGACTGCGGCTCGCTCAAGAAACACCCTGCAGCCCCATTAAAAAAAACCAGCACTCATATTCCCTCCGGTGACCTCATCTTCAGTCCTTTAATGGGTGCAGTGGGTGGTCGGCAAGTGATTTAGCCATTTTAATTATGGAGCCGAAGTTATTCACGACAGTTGACGATAAGATGCTGGGCGACAGTTAATAGGCATTAAGAAGAAGATAAATGTTCTAGAGGTTGCCAAAAAAAAGGGTTAGAGGGATATTTAAGAGCAGGGTGGTTGATGACTATCTGATGGTGGCCATTTATACCATTTCAGGACAATTATGTAAGCCGTACTGGCTCTATCTCTCTGCCCGTCCATTTTGCAGGATGGCTCATTCAGAAAAGGGTCACATTTTGTCTGCCACTTATTGCAGGAAGCACAGGAGACCAGGCAGAAGGCGCAACCTGGACAGACGGCTGGTGACACTGCAGCCACCGCGTGCCGCTTTCCTCACCTGGACATCGCTTTGGACAAAGGCCTCTGCTAAGCACGGCCCCCTCCTACGGCCCCCTGATGAGAGACATTCTTTCGTTCATGAAATTAGGAAAAATACGACGAAGGGCTCTACTCACAAATTTTATAAGATGTGGGACTCTGACTCACATCTCATAACCATATCTCACTACAGCTAGGGCACCTTCAATACACAGATGAGAAGATTGTAGCCATTGTATCAATATTCTTGCTGGAAAGCAGCTCCTGCACTCTGGCTGTTTAATAATTGTGCGTTTTTTTTCCCACTAAAGCAAAAGCAACATTTTCTAATGCCTTAAGTATCCAGCTAGTTCTATGCTGGATAACATGACCAGATGGTCTCTCTCTAATGTGGAGATTCAAACATGCCACCCAGGACCCAATAACAGGGGTGGAAACATCAAATCTCAAAAGTGCAGCTCCAGGCCGAGGCTTTGTTCCACCCAACCAGTTGAGTATCAAGAGTCACAGTCACAAAGTACTTGCCTGGTTAGCTGAAAGAAAACCTGGATTTGGATTTCCGGACCTGAACTTTCCACCTCTGCTCGATAAACAGAAATGCTTGCCTGGGTTTCACTTGTTCCTTCCCCTTCTATGTTCAGACCCATCCTTCACATTATATTTTCTTATCTGATCTGTTGCTCACATTTAATTTCCTCTCTCGCCCTATCTGGCAATCACTGTAGAGATACCTTCTGCCACATTCCTCATGCTGACAGCTTACCACTATAGCTTTAGGTTCCTGTCAACGATTAAAAAAATCTATATTATGCATACATTTATTAATGTATTTCAGGGGGCAATTCTAAATATTTTTAAGTTGAGGGGTATACAAGGGGCTGTTATTCATAGAGAGGGACCAACCTTATCATTTGCCAATGATTACGTTTTGAATTGGTGAGTGACAGGGGAGGGAGCACTTAGGGGGCCAATCAGCTTTCAGTCAGGGCAGGTGCTTCTTGTGGCCCCACCCCTGAATTCAGCCCGGTATATTTCCTGCTCATACATGCTTTGCCCCCCTGCACGTTTATCATTTGGAATGTTACTGATTTATATAGCTGGATATTTCATTTTATGAGAACCTCTCTGAGCCAAGTAGCACCATGTTACCTGCTGCCCTGGTCCAGTGCCGTTAATCACGAGCGGGTTCATAAAAGGTGGCAGGCCTTTGACGTGGCGCTTGCTGCGTGCCCGCAGGGTATAAACAGATTACAACACAGTAGGCCAAGTCTGTCATGCAGTCATTGATAGCTGTATAAATAAAACGGTTAAATACATTTTAAAATACACCGTTAAGTGTATTATAAATCGTTGGTAAATATCTCTCCCTCTAAGTATTTCTTTTAAACACTGTGAAATGTCTAAAGAAGCATATTTGTAATAAGTAGTACTGGCCATTCAGCCAGCCAATGACAAACCCCCATTTATATCCACATGTGGCCCATAATTTATTGCTGCAGTTCCTGTTTTTGTAGTTTCTGAGTTGAAGCAAAGTTTATTCTCCATGGGCCAGAATGTCACCGTCGCAAACATCAGACTGTCTGCTGCTCTCCGAACACCTCTGCTTCTCCCAGATCCGCATCGTCCGCTGCACATGCCACCTTCCTGCTTCCGCCATCGTTTCTCAGTTTGCATACGGAAAGGCGCAGCATTCACGCTTGACATACTTCATTGCATTTAGCATGCAGCTTAATTTACTCGTGTCATATACCCCACCGCAGCCTCCGCAGGCGGCGCTGCCACCTCAGCCCTGCAGGGTGGTGGATTTGCACCTCTGCCTGTCGGAACAGGTCATGTTTTGGAGATAATTGGAAGACCTGGAGGAGGGAGGAGCCTTGTCTTTTATGGTTGGATGGTGTCCACTGTACGGGGAGGGGTATGGTGCTTAACGTTTACTTGGACATTTGTCCAGTAACCTATATAACTGTCACCCATGCCAATTTTAAAATTAAACCCATTAACTTTCCACAGTTGAAATAAGATTATTAAATATACCATCGCTCAGACGTTAAGCAGAGGTGGTTGCTGACTGCGATGTTTCTCGACTCGGTAAAACCCAGCTTAGGTCCGATGAGATCTTTAGTTGAGTCCTCTCCCACTGGTACCTGGTGTAGAACCTCGTTGCTGGTGAAGGGTGCTGTTTCTGTAATTTATGTGCCCAGTGTTTGCTGGGCTCTAAAAACAGCCGAAACGCTTGTCTTGCCCATTATCCAGACCCTGAACTGTAATAAATGCTCTTCTCTCTTTTAGCTCGTAACTGTTTATAGGGCTCCTTGTCTTTCTTCATAAATCACCTGCCTGTTACCCTGGCATATTCGGAGGTCACCAACGATATTATTAGAATTGCAGGAGACTTCACTTGACGTTTCTCATCACATTTACCAAACCAAACACATTTACCCTGTAAGTCTTACAGCTGATTGAAGGATTACAGTTTCTCCAAATGGAACAGGACATACCGACTGTAATGACAAAACTGTAGATTTTATGATAACCTATAGTACTGATATGCAGTGTTTCTGTCCATTAGCATAACGCTGCTCCGCTACACAATTAGTCTTTTAACAGAATTTTTATCACTAACTGAAATATTGATTTTATTTTAGGCGCACACTAAGCTGTACCACTCAAGATGTTTACATGCATGGTTATGATGCTTTCCGGGGCATTTCTTTAGAACATAAGCCCTTGCTCAGAATCCCATCTCATCAAACATGGACTGAGACTCGACCTGATGAATTTTCACGCCCTTGACAATTGTTACATCCTTAAAAAAAACTGTTAAACGTGATAAATAGAGCCCTTATAGTAATGACAACCTGGGCAGCAAACAGGCATGTCAAATATTAGAATTCAATGCCGCTGTATTGAATTAGCATTCTTTCAGCTTTCTTTGTAAGAATAGCCAGCTCTTCAAGGCTTGGTCAACATGCATATCTACTATATTTGATACGAATTAAAAATCCCAGCATCTCTTTATTAAAATAGGTGAGTTAACCAGGAATCCCTTAGTGAAGAATGAACATATGATGTAAAAGTTACATGCCTTGGCATAGCGATCCATTGGAAGGTTTATTAAAATATGTTGTTCCTTGGGTCCCTGATAACAATATCACTGCTGAGCTGTTGGCACGTAACTTCGTCGTCATGCCAAACTCAAGAAGATCTTTAAACCCCCCGAGACCGAAGCCTGTATTAGGGAGCTGGAGGACTGGATGGCGCCGTCCGCATGCTGAACTCCAATAAGTGTTTCACCGATCCCTATGCTCTTCAGACGTGCACCCTCAGTTCATTCTGTATCAATGCATATACCAAACAAAACATCTGTGTTTTCATTGAAAAACTTCTTTTTCATAGGAATATTCCCAATGCACTGCATCTTTTTCTCATTGTTCGAAAAATACTACTTTTGATTGAGCAGAAATGGTCCGGGTATTTAGCAGCTCTGGGGTGGATTAGTGTGACAACCTGCTGTCTCGTCACACTAAGCAAGAACACTTCCCAGAATTAAAATGTATTTAACTTATCAGGTCACTGGAACTGTTTCTTATTGAATTTCATTAACTCGCTTCCTGTATAATTTCATCAACAATGCACATTTTTACCCTGTCCTGCTCCCTACTCTGGGCTATCTGGCCCTGAGCTGACTGTTTCATCAAACAGACCCAGACATCTGGCTTGCGATACTATCTACAGAATGGACCAATGCGTTGGCAGGATCCAGAATACTACTGCTGTCATTGGCCAAAGCCTGCTCTATACTAGTCACCAGAATTGTGGAAACACTCAGCATTTTTGCCATTACCCTTTAAAAATTACTACACAGATATCGGTGGTAATATTTTTAGAAAATCATATAATGTTTACAAATATCATACATTGGTAATTAAATAAGTACCTTGAGTAATTGATATAAAGTTCTTCAATCCCTAAAAATTAAAAGCGTTTTGTTTTTGGCCACTGTTATACCTCCAACTACTGGTTCCGAATATAAATCACATTACAACCATCCATGTTGATTTATCTACACATGTTTGTGAGTGGGAGGGGCTCTGTGACTTAATGATTAGTACTTGTGGGTTTACTCACTCTATATTTGTTTCCTCTGGGAACTTTCATTTCTGCCCATAGACTGAAAACATACAGTTAGACTAACTGGTAACAATACATTGTTCAGAGTGTGATTGTGTGCCTCAGAAATAGAATAGAATAGAATACCGTAATTGTCATTGTACATGTGCAATGAAACTCTGAATGCATTTATGTAAATGTAATATATATGCACTTATATATTACATGTGTGTGTGTGTGTGTATATACATATATATATATGTATATACTGTATGTACTGTATATACTGTATGTATATATATATATATATGTATATATATGTGTGTGTGTGTGCGTGTGTGTGTGTGTGTGTATACACACACACTAAAACAATGACAATAAATAACAATAAATACAATGACAAAGCTAACAGCTTTCACAGTTGATCATTCCAAAGGATTTATTTCCTTTTAGACAAGGAGATGATTTATATGATAATTAATGTCTCATAGGAAGACATTTTTGAAACCCTGGGAAGAAAATGGATGAACGGACGAATGGATAACTGGAAGAAAATGGATGAATGGACGAATGGATAACCAGATGCTGCATTTTAAAAGCATATTAGTAAAAGATTAATCTTTCCCTCAGGTTCCTAAATCGCAACTGAATGTTTCATTTAGAAAACTTATTGGCAATGTGTGTTCCCTGCACGTACGTTAAGTAATTTTGCCGTATATTATTGTCATACTGTGTACTGGCATAGTTGGTTCCATTGCCATTCTCTGGGGTGAGGACTTCGCCAGTATGAATGGCACACTGCTGAGGTCACTCTCGTGATCTCTGGTTCTCCTTCCCGAGAACCTCGGCCTCAGTAACATCTGGAACCCTCTCTCTCCACACCCAATTCTGAAGCTCTGAAGAAGCCAGGCACTAAACTGCCTGTCACTTCTGGGGAACTCACTCTGCTTTTTACGGCTGGTCTCCCTTGCCATGGACCCCCAAGGCAGCTAAGACAGCCTCTAGGCCTCCCACCAAAAATGACAGGAAGTTAACGGATCATTTGTAGGCTAGTCCAAGACTTTTGGATCACCAAACATAATCACCGTATTATTACTGCCTTGCAGGTCCACTACAGGTTTTCTGCCTTGATACCAGTTCTTATAGTCCTTACTATTAATAGCTGGATCGCAATCTTGAAAGCACATTTGCCAGGGAATTTCAGTTAAAAACCCCAAATCCATTACAATGCTATTTATATAGTTAGCTGGCGATTGACTAATTCAGCTCGATATGTTTCGGTAATGAATGTCATGTGACTTCTTATAGTTCTATAGGAAGATCATTAACATCCCTCCTGGTGAGTCACTGTGACTGAATACATTGAGTCTCCAATTAACAACAAGGCAAAGTAAAACATTGTGGATTGTTTTTTGTACTTCTAAACTGCTCACTGGGAAGAAAATTTAAGCACATCATGTTTTCCCCAGATGTTTTTACTTGGTAGGAAAGATTCACAGTTACCTGTGGTAACATTGTCAAATTTCTTTTCTGAAATGGTGCGGCATTCAGTCCTGAAAACAGCAGTGAGCACACCATGATGCTCATCTATTTACATACATGATATGCCAATATACTTCACAAATATTTAACTGAGTTTGTCATGTATAATTTCTTCACTGTAACATAATGTAACTTATTATGGAAAAGCATTAAAGTTAATTAGATTTTGCAGGAATGAAACATGGTAATGTGTATGTGAAATTAACTCCGGTTTTCTAATGATTTTTAAATACCCTTGAGTTTGAAAAAAAAAAAGTGCTTGTATGAAGGAATAGGGAACTCACTGGAAACGGCTCATTACACCTTTGACCGAGAACACCCAAATGGAGCTGCACCTTCAGATAGCACTGGCTTTCATAATAACGAAGAATGAATAGATCTAAGGTTCTGCTGACAGCCGTATAAAAGGAAGTCTTTCAGGAGGTCAGGTGGCATTTATTGTTTGTGACATATTAATGATTGTAGGTCTACTCGCTGCAGAATGCCTTTGCCTGCCATTTATCATTACAAAGCTGGCTGGATACTTTGTGCAGGAGGTGAACATCTTGTTGGAAGTAATTAAAAACACGAGGGAACTCTTTACATTAACTGTACCTTCATAATGGATTAAATACGCATTGGTTGAACATTCAGTGCAGCTCGTGTGAAGCATCACCTAACATGATCCCACAAGGCTCCATAGGGGTAGACTGTGGTTTCCCTCCACATCACACTCTCCAGTGCCAAAGGCAGTGACTTTGATCACGAGAATCCCAAAGCCACAAAACAGGTTCTCCTATAACTGTAATGCAACAAAACAACTCATTATAAATGATAACGATTCACACGACACATTGGTGTGTAGTTTTGTCGATTATAGATCCACACCCCGTGTCTGGAAGGTTGTGGGTTCTATCCCAAGGGCCTGAAAAGTAGCCTAATCACCGCTGGGCCTTTGTGCAAGGCCCTTAAACCCCTACTGCTCTAGAGAAACTGAAGCTCACTTATATGTTGCTTTCGACAAAAGCATCTGCTATAATTATTCGTTGGCTAATATATAAAAAATCCTAATAATTGCTTTATAAGGCGGCAGTTACTGTATCACCCAGTGAATACATATAGAAACTATATTATATAGTGCCACCAGTTAGGAAACAGGAACCTATAAATGGGAATAGACCAGAAGGCTACGGACCCCCTACTGCTAGTGCATGATGTCATAAACAACTAATGAATAAAGACTAGGGGTTAGATCTCATTCGAATATTTTTTACTGCAACTCTTGAATATTCTGCAGACCCTCAATTTCCTCACAAGATCCCTAGAGTGCATGTTCAAATTCACATTCAGTTCATTCAGGCAGTGTTTGTGCAGAGCACAACGGGCAGAGGGGGGTGATGCTATGCGTGTAGCAACAGCCCGTGGCCTTTCTGCCAGCTTGTCAGCGTCGGAAATGTGCTCCTTTGTGTTTCGCAGGCAGACAGAAAGACGGTGGGCAGCTGCCGTCAAACACACGGCGCGCGTCACTCCTCACCGCTCTCCCTGCCTCTGTCTCGCTCCGCTGGCGCTCAGAGACTCTCCTGCGATATTTGTCTAGCATCAGTCACCTCTAATGCAGCCTATTGTGTGTCACCCCTGCCATATTCATCTTCTCTGTCCCCCGCTATTCCTACCCAGGCTTCATTTCTCCTCCGTAATCTCTCCTTTTATCTTCTTTGCTACCTGCTATATTCTTATCTCACTAACCGGCCACCCCCATAATTTTCCTTGAAGACAGATATTGAGCAGCTGAGCAGATCCACCAGTCTGCTCCATCCCGCAGCCCCCATTTCAGCCACTCCCGGCTGCCCTTCCTCCAGCCTCCCAGTGTAACCGGCTCCCCTGTGGTTTCTTCATCTAATTTTCAGGGTATGCGTGTGAACTGTGTGTGGTTGGTGGAATGGCCAAATCCCATCATTTACTGAATAATGGAGCTATTAAATTATTAAAACCATAAGCCATCATTCTTCAGATAATGGTTGGATGGAGTTTGTGCTCTATGAGGATGTCGAATGGTTCCCTTATTATGAAATCTTATGTGGGCAATTGAGGGAGAGTCAGGTGACCTGTTACTTGTTCTCCACATTGTGTATAAATTCTATACCTAGAAACCTGGACCAAAGTCCTGCTGTACTATCTCAAAATTCAGCCACTTGTACATATTTCTTAGTAAATGTTTGCATGTTTGGTTTTCTTTGTTCTTTTTAATTGGCAGTTTTCCCTTCTGTTTGCGGTCCTATTTTAGAAACAGTGCCACAGACTGATTTATCTTGTTACTAAGCTTGTTGATTGGGATTCATTTACATACCTGCCCAGATGTAGACTTATTTGTTTATGGATCTTCTTAACAATAAAAGCTGAGGTCACTTTGTTCTGGAGCTATTTATCCACTCTACCCTGAAATGTATTCTTACATACTACAGAAAGGTGTGTGACTTTTTCATCATGACTTGAAAAATAACATCCACAGCACCATCATACTTTCCAATAACCAAAAACAAAATACTTTTCCCTTAATAAAAATATGAAATGCCCATAATATATAATAAAAGACTTTTCTCGAGGAATGTGTTCAGGAATATGTATCTATTCAAAATATCCTGTTTAATATATTGTTTCGCTTACGTTTCTTATGAAATTGTAATTATTTAACACATACTTTCACTGACATGCATATTCTGGAGTTTAAGTCCCCCAGAGGACACTAGGTTTGGGTTCCAGTATGGCAGGGGTTTGAGTCCCCCAGAGGACACTGGGTTTGGGTTCCAGTATGGCTGTCACACCCACAGGGGCACGGCAGCACAGCAGATAATGATCAGTCGCTTTAACCAGTGCCCAACTTAAAGCACGAATGCGTTGCGAAGTATTGTTGCCATGTACCAGACCATTACTAAGCATTTACCTGTCTCGTGTCTCCTCTCCCTTCCTTGCTTGTGTCGTCGTGCCCCTGCTGTCTCGCCTGCCCTGCCTGTTTCTGCTCACCCTGCCTTCATCCCTGTTCCTGCTTACCTCACCTGCCCTGCCTGCTACCTCAACCCTGCCTGCTTGCTCCACTTGCCCTGCCCAGTCCATCCCATCGTCTCCTTGTTCTGTCCCTCTCTGTAGGACTCCCTGGCTTTGACCCTTCTGCGCTCGACCCGATTATTCTGCCGGATTTCCCCTTTGGCATTGTTTGTTATAAGCTGTGTCAGTCTCATTAAATGTCTCCTGCATTGCGGGGTCTGCTTCCGTCCTGGATCAGTGTTCTAACAGAGGCAAGGGTTTGAGTTCCCCAGCGGACACTGGGTTGGGTCCCAGTGTGGCAGGGGTTATGTCCCCTTGCACGAGGAGCAGGGAGGGTGGTCTAAAGTCCCCTATCAGGAATGTGGGTGGTTAAAGTCTTTCATTTATGGTGACATTATAATTATAATAATAATAATTATTATTATTATTGTTGCAAAGCACACAGGTTTGGTTGTGTTAAAATGCTTTTGGGGAAAATGGCAGTGCCGCTCTGTTGACTTTTATTTTGACACAGCACCTAAGGTGTTGGGGAACGTGAAAATCAGGGGAGACAGAGTTTTTTTTCCATGTGCCCTTTCGAAGTTGGGATTTGTTTATTGTTTTGTCTCTGGTGTGATTTGGGGCATTAGAAAGGTTATGGTCATCTGAACGTGGAGTCCTTCGGTTCTATAATATCCTATGTATCTTCAGAACACTCACGCCTTACATTATTATTATTGTTATTATTATTAATGTTATTATAGTTTTTGTTATTTTTTCCTTGCTTGTTGTTATGATTATTTTAATTCTAACGTCATTTTTAAACATCCTTAAAGCACTTTGCAAACCCAAAATAGTGTTATATAAATTAAGATTTCTTAATTAATTAATTTCCTAATTAATTTTCAGAAAGCTGGGGCCCAAGAGTGAAATAATTCTGCCAATCCTGGGATCTGAACCAGCAAACTTCTGACTGCAGCCACACCATCCTAAGCTACTGAGTCACATACACAGAAACCAAACACATTCGGCAATTATTTAACAGCGTTATGTGGTCACAGTGATTTTATATCTCAGTTGGTGAGGAAACACCATACTGGTATTGATCGACACTCAAACCAAGTTTTTTTTTATTACAAGGTTATTCTAGCTCCAGTGTCCATTTCCAGTTCACGTGTTTTGTCCAAAGGAAGACTCCAAAAACGGGGGGGGGGACAGTATAAGGGGGGTGAAGGGGACTAGAAGGGCAATGATGATGACGGCAGAGATTCACGATAGCGACGGCAGTGAAGAGGGGGGTCACTGCTCTCGCCTCCGGGTCAGGAAGTTGCACCCCCCAACCCCCCCACGACCATCTGTCTGTGGATTAATCCCCACAGTGCTTAGCGCCGTTATAGCCTGGCTTATCGCTAAAGCTAACAGCCCTCAATCCCGACTCGGCACAGAGCCCATGTGATCTCCTCGAAGGACAGGGATTGGGAGCATGCGAGGCTATTTAATAGTGTGTGAGGGAAGGGGGGGGGGGTTGATTGTTAACTTAGCATTGCTTTCTTTTGCTATCGCTCTACTGAGAGACCATGAGAAGCTTTTCTCTCACTGCTAGCCAGCAGCCCCCCCACACCCACCCGCTGCACAAACACAGGCGCACGTTTGGCAGAATCAGTGTCAAAGACAATATGTTCGGACACCTGGTAGAAACTGCTACACCGCTAACTGGGACTGCCAAGGATGTTGTACAGTGCCAGACATAGCAGTGAACACAAACAGTGAACCTCCCCTGTGTTTTTTTTTTAGCTTTGCTGGTTTAATCCCACTAAAGGCTTTCAGCATCACTCACTGGTACGCTTTGATTACCAGTGGCATTAGTTGATTGCAACTGTCATTTTAGCTCCAGTTTATCATTAGATGACTGCATCCTATATAATACCCCAGCTAACAGGGAATGTTCTCAGAACGTTATATGATGGTTTTCTCAATCCTGGCAGAGAATGTTCTTACTGGAATGTTAATGGAACATTATTTCTAAGTTTAACATTTTAAGAAAGGTTCTGTCAATGTCGGCATGATAATATTATTACTTGTCCATCCTTTGAATGGAGTTAATGTTCAAAAATACTGTATTATATTAAAATGTTATTTTATAAAAGCAGTGTTTGTGTATATTGCAAACGCACCATCGAGTCTTGAACCGATGACCTTTTCACACCCTTAATTTGCTTCAGTATTATTAATCTGAGTTGTAGCAGTGGGACGGAGTTTTGGGAACATCAAGAAAACTGGACACTTTGATTGTTTCCATACCTTAATTGTAACGTTCAGTAAATGTTCCTAGATTGAAAAATTGCAAACGCAGACTGTGCCCTACTGCTGCCTTCGCATAGTGATTGCCAGGATTATATAGATTTGTGTTTGATCCTTTTGATTTTTCTTACTTGGCTAAAACACTAAATCTTTAAATGTTACCAGAGGTGCTGCATTTTGAGGTGACATCAATGAGCACACAAGGTTTAACACTCAAGGTTTTTTATTCAGTAATCGATTCAGTCATGTAATGTCATATGTCAGATATGTACAGGAAACAACCTTAAAATAAGGCCATTAGTATCAAAAACAAGCCTGTGCTTACTTACAATAGCAGATTCAGTTTTCTTTTGTGTTCAAAGTCAGAAACATTTTTTTTCAATAGGTTTCTTTTTATATGTCTGCAGCTGTGGGATGAAGCTGGGGGGGCTGAGCTTTAAGGTTGAGACAGTGTGGTTGTCCCATGGGGAAGAATTGTTTTCTTTCTTCGCAAATAAGAAATTCCACCAGCTGTATCATTTTGGTGTCTCCCCTTGACTGGCACTGAGTGGCAAACCAAGTAAGTGCATAAAAATAAACAGACCCAGTTAATTAGTAAGTAGCTATTTCTGTTTGCCATGTTTCACATAGAAGTTTAACTTGTCGGCTTCTCCCTGGGTGCATGCTGTGGATTGCTTGAATGGAAAGAATTCTGATCTTCATGGTCATGGCTTTTGGGGATTTTGGGCAAGTATCCTAGAAAGGAATAGACTTCAGCCTTTTAAATGTCAGAGAGAATCTCTGTTTGGTCCTGCATGGTTGTCGTGATGCCATCAAACTTTTAGTTTTGAGATAATTGTTTAAACTTGATGCGATTTTTTTTAACCAAAACTAACTGATTTCTAATTTCTAAATCCCTGATTTACTCTTCTGGGGCTCAGTGAAGTACCATCTCATCTCTCATACATAATTTTTAATAAAGGATGCAGGGACATAATAGAGAGAGAGAGAGAGAGAGAGAGAGAGAGAGAGTAACTTCCTGTGTAAATATGTGAAACAGCGACACCCACGAGGAGGCAATTAACTTGGGCCACAGTAAGAGATGTGCCTGCATCAATGTGAGCACGGGAGAATGCTGACACTCTTTACTCTGACATCACCTAGGATGGTGTCACATTGTCATCCCCCACCTCTCATCCCAAACAGAAGCATCCGGCAAGCGAAGCCTTGGCCACAATCATCATTACTGAGTCTCTCACAGGCATTATTTTACAGACAATGTTCTTCAAGACGCGATGAGCTTATTTATTTCATGGAAATATGTAAATTTAAGCCTCTAATTTGCATGTTTAGGTCCTATGAGAAATTACATAAATACTGACATGATAAATTCGGCACATGGAGGGCCAGCCTTGAAGCTTAGGTACATGGCATGGCTAGTGCATCAGGCTTGGGATTGGGTTTCGAAAGCCTCACTGCTTGTTTCTCTCCCCTGACTTGAGATTTGTTTGAAATGACACCATAGTGCCATTTTACAGCAGGCAGGTGCCGCGAGGTCTCTGAGATGAAACAGTTATGTTCAGTCACTAGGTCACTAGCTACTATGGTTGACACCTCTCTGGTAGTTGGTTCAGACTTTGACTTTTGATTATAGGGTATGACCCTGACAGAAGCCTGAGCTTTAAGATGGGGTGGACAGCAGGAAACCTTCTCCAGACAAATTACTTCTGTTGCCTGGATGATGGACTCCTTCCCAGGGAATATGACATCTGCTCTGTAGTTGGATCATTTTGGCCAATTCTACGGTGAGACTGACAGGGCACTTGAAGGAGAAACGTACCCCTGCTGAGTGTATGATTCATAGATGCTACCCCGCAGGTCTTCCAGTAACTTCTATGTGACAACATTTCTCTCGAAGTTTGAACTCCGGTGCTTGAGAAACAATTCAACGTTTAGTACTTCCAACAGGATTGCTATCTATCACAGGGGCTGCCTCTAATTGGAACGTAAGCAGCAAGTGGCAGCCTGCTGATAAAAGCACTCAGGACGTCGACCCAGAAAGATAAAATCGATGCAGTTGTTCATAACATTGAGCTGAATTTAAATGACGCCGTTTTTCTGTTTCGCTATCAGATCATGTCACGCTTCAGAGTTTTAATGAAAATTAACCAGAATTAGTCAGACTTTCAGGACACGACAGAGATTCGCCACATTGTTTAGCGCTTTGCAGAGGTTCACTAAGTTATGCACAAAATTGCAGAGTCTATATGTGGGGATCATGAGACAGTGGGGAAATTGACACCAGTTGCTGCCCAACCTTTCAGCTCAGCCACCTCCAGTGCCCAGTTTGCACTGCACACACCCCCTCGACATGGGACTATGGTCCTGCCCTCCCTATGGTCCCCTTAGACAACCCAATCCAGTTTTTCACTGGAATGCCCTTATTTAAAATCAGCAGAAGCATGTCGTACACCGACAAAGTACGATCGTATAAACGCATTTTTATCCTAGTACCCCAAGTTGATGGCTTTTCATTGACGACCCATGACGACGCATGTCAAAGGACTTTGTTTTGCTGGTTTGACTGTGTGCTACCCCGTAACAAAAATCCACCATCTCCCCCCTCCAGAGATCAGTACACATGGTATGCAGGTCTTGGAGTTTCCCCACAGCCTTTCTTTTTGATGCCTGGAATGGTCATAACTCCTCAGCTTGCTGTCGCCAGCCCTTATAAGCGGGGAAAGTTAAGGAGGTAGCGTGGGGGCTGCTGGGGAGGGGGGATTGGTGGTTGTTACAAGAGCTTCGCTGTAGGGGGAGATATCAAGGCCAGTGTCTATTCCTGTTTATAACAGAACTGTTGGGGGTGGTCGCGGTGGTGGTGGTGGGGGGGGGGGGCATAAGGTCCCTGAGTCCTTTGTCAACGGGTGGGGATGTTTCTACCTTAAAAATGTAGCCATCACCTAAAGCCTAAAGTAACAACCCACTGAAACTACAACACAGATTGTTTCTCAATACTAAAATGCAAAGATTGTACTTGCAGCCTTGCTACCTTGCCTATCAAGAACAAACTTCGGGCACAATGAATCATGGGATTGGTCTCATTCGCTGAGGATGCCACTAATGCATCTTTGACATTGGCAAGAGGATTTTTTTTTTGTACTGCCTTCTGTACTTCTGTTCTTGAGTATTGGAACTGGTCTTCCCCTTCAGCAGCGGAAGATGGCGCAAAGCGGGTACGCGAGAACACAAATACGGTCAAAGTGTGCGTATTGAGAGACACCCACAGTTTGGCTTTCTGTAAACCATGGCTTCTCAGGTTTTACACATAGAGAAATTAAAACAGCAACCATAGCTAGAGCATGCAGGGACTACCGCAGGGACTATCTCAAGACCAAAGAAGGGCTGGGGGCAAGCGGGTCGGCATGGCTTGGGGAGTTTAGAATCTGGAGACCCAAAAAGTCGCCAAAATATCTAGGAAAAGGTCTACCCAAATCTAGTGCAGCTGCAGCCATAATGGGAGCAGAAGATTAATGAGGCATAATACGAAATATATAGGTCCATTTTCTGTGTAACTTATATAACAGACTTTACCGTAACAGATTGCAAGACTGCTTGTGTACTGGCATCTGACTCTGCAGACATTCTGCGTTAACAAAGATCTATATATGAAACACTATGGATACGCGCCTCCTGTACTCCTGCTCTATGCTACACAGTCACCGCGACGTAGAAATATCTACCGCGAAGAATATATACATAGATTTTGTAGTGTGCTTTTCAATTTATGTTTCTGAAAATCATTCTGCATAGACGACAGATTATATGTGTGTCGGTGGAATGTTTAAATATCCACAAACACTGGCAGAATGAAAAGGCCAGCCTTCGAATGCTCAGTTCCTGAGAAGGTCTATGATTTCTTTTATAGCTGGTGTGTCCTTCAATATGCCCTTTATGTCTTCTAGACAACAGGCAACTATATATATATAAAAACAGTGTAATGGTATATAATCGATTTTGTTATAATACTGGCTCTTTTGTAATTATGTGGTTATCGTTTTGATGAATTGTTGAACTGATTGTAAGGCTGATGGGATTCAGGTCATATAAAGAGTTAAGTGTAACACTAAAAGGGGACGACTGGCTCTCAAAGGAATGGGGAGAGAAAGGATGTCTGTTTCTGCTTAATGTCATCCAGACTCTGTTAGTCTTTCATTTGTAATGGGTTGAATAGGGTCCCCAAAACAAATCCTGCGTTTCTATGTTTATACAGAGCAAACAATAAAAGTCATGCTTACCCTAACTATATTCCATGCACTTAGCTTAAATCTTTTGTATTTTCGAAACCCTACATCAGTACCCTGGAGGTGCGTATAACCCAATCTCACAAGAGTAAAATCTGTTTGACTTTTCTATTTTCAAGTCCTTTTAACAAATTCGACACTTCTCCTATTACGTTTCCCAGTACATACAAAATACCGTTGACTCTATGTCATTCATTTACAGTACTGTACATTACACAGACAAAAGAAAAAGAAAAAAAAACAGAAGAGGAAAATGGAACAAAGTCAAGGGTGACAAATCAAAAGAAATAAAACAGTACATTGCATAAGTTTCAATAGTCCCACCATCTTGACATATAGTAAAAAAAGGATTACCACTGATCACGTTTAAAGGACACGACGCAGCAAGAGCCATGCAAAATCTTTTAGTCTCTGGTTCCACCAGCAAAACCCAAGAGAAAAGGAAAAGGAGACTGAGAGAGAGAGATTGACTTAAGCGAGTAGAATGCTAAGGCCTTGCTGCATCTACTGATCTTTTACTGTTCAACCGTAGAGAGAGACAGACATGCTCAGTGACTCAGCTCATTATAGCTCTGCATTTAAAGGCTGAAAAACAGTCTGTAGCAGCACCGAGGCCTCGGGAAAGGTCCCGGGACACAGGACAACCCTGCCAATGGCAGCGACGGAAGCTTGGCGAGGAGATGATGCCATCTGGGAGGATCTCCCCAGCAGTTAGGACTCATGAGCCATTCCGCCTGACCAGCCCTGACACAACAGAGCTATCCAGAGCGTGAGCCCGTAAGGGAACAAAGGTGGGAGTCGATCCAAGGAGAAGAACTGAGACGCTGCCCGCGTCGGAACTCCAACCGCCCCCTTCACGTGGGGCATAGCGAGGGATGGAGGTCCCTGGACACTAACCTGTCCTGCCTGGCCACAACCACTCAAAAGATGAGGATCTTCTGAAAGCATCAAGGGTCAAGAAACATATGTCTTGTAAATAAATAGTTTTGATGTTGCTTTCCGACCATTCTACAGGGAAAAGCAAAGCAAGATTATGGTACTCTTCTGTAACCATACCTATGTTCAGATTTTCAGGATTAGATAGATAGATAGATAGATAGATAGATAGATAGATAGATAGATAGATAGATAGATAGATAGATAGATAGATA
>JAABNY020000035.1:8943868-8954585 GCA_015164015.2 Brevimyrus niger
TAGATAGATAGATAGATAGATAGATAGATAGATAGATAGATAGATAGATAGATAGATAGATAGATAGATAGATACTAGTGTGTTTGTTTCCGTTTGACTCAAGAACTCTTCCCACAACTTGCTCCTCTATAAATTTCCTATGAGAATGTTGCTCTTCCACTTCAAGTAATACGTCTAATAAAAGCAGTCAGTCAGGACTTCTCTGTCTGTTAGGGTGAGTTCTGTCCTCATCACTTCCACACTCACAAACTGCCTTTTGGCTTAAACTGGAACCATTCTGGAGTCGCTGTAGGTTCCAGATCTTTCTCGTCTTGGGGTCCTATTTGAGAATGTGCACTTCAAATCATGACTTGCTGTTTCTGAAGACAAACCAGACACTCGTCTCTAATGACCAGATGTTGCATTCCATCTTTACCTCCGATCCCTCTCTCTCTCTCTCTCTCTCTCCCTCTCTTTCTCATTCTCATTCCCTCTCCATTTTCCAGTGTCACAGGGATGAGATCACTGGAACTGGTTGAACACAGCGTGTTTCTGGAACCTGCGGGTGGGTGGGATAGGAAAGGTGTGCGTGTCTCCCTCCCGCTGGCCCAGAGATCCAGTTCACCCACCGGCACTTGGTCCTGGCACCCACCAGCAGGCAAATACGGAAGGCCAGGCACTTCATGCTTGAGTGGGGAATCGTCTCTTTGGAAGGAACATCAGCCGAGTCAGCGGGGCTCCTCCAAAGGACAGTGCGCATGACGCCATGCAGAGGAGAAGCACACATGCTAAGTGCGTCGGCCCGCTGCACCGTGCCTTCTTCTCCACCCAAGCACTGACCTCATGGTGCCCTTTAATGACACTGGATCTTCAGCCCGGTTCAGAGTAATAGCAGACGAACCCACCCCGACCCAGAGCCAGCAGGGGAGGAGAAAGCTAAGGCATTTCACATTAGCTTAGCACCAGGAGCGACCCACAGCTTCTGCGCAACTTCGGACGTGTCGGAGCTCCTCGCAAGCCTCTCTTCTTGCCCGCGAGGCAGCAGCTAGCTGACCTCGCCTCATGGTTAGAAGTCAGCTGGCGTCTCGCTCCTGCTACAGTGCAACTTATTATTGCAGAATTGCTGACATATGGTTCCTTGGTCATCTATCTCCCCTGCTTGAATATGCGTCTTATTGCCAGCTCTATGGGGCCCCCGGCGGGGCCCTCGGCTGATCGCACAGGGCTACATACACGTTGAAAAGAAAACGTGCTGATAAATAATCGCAACAGAGGCAGATGCAAATTCCTCCATTCGATTCAGTAGCAGTGAGTTTTTCCCTTTAAAAATTACGCACAGTTATAAAAATCTGCCATTTCTGTCACTGCTTTGTAAACATGCCGTTTGCAAATTCACTACAAAATCATGTGGTTCAAGAATACAAAAAAATCATCAGGGACGAAAATTTTGAACAAACACAATCAATAATATACAGTTTTATATCCAATGTCTCCCTTTTCACCTCCTGTAAACTATCAATCAAAAGTCTCACCCTGCTCCCCTGTGAAACATAAATTAAAACTTGATATATATATTTCTGTTTTATATATTAATCCATATATTATATATTAATACTGCATATATGCAGCAGTTGCATATGTTAATTTAACATATGCATAAACACATTTTAACTTGACCACATTCACGCGCTCAGATATAACACAACGATGTGTCATTTTTAAAGGACGGCACTAACCCTGTCACCAAAAAATTAAAATAATAGGACAAATCAAATAAATTACTTATGAAATGTTTTTTTTCTCTTCTGTCATATAGAAGGGACAGTTTAATTGATTCTCCCGTCCTCCAATCGAACCAAGACTCACTCATACACAGACGTAATGCAGCAGGAGAGAAACTCGGCAGGAACAGGAGAGGTTGGATTTAAGGAAGTGGGTGCAATTTACGCTGAGGTATAGAGCTTGCAGTTGTTTTGGGATTTCGTTTTCACATGAAGTTAAACTCGAGGGGATACTTCAGCCGTACTTGCCTCTAAGGTTGGGCCCTGCGGTTAGAGCACAGGTGCTTAGCTGCACACGCTGGCCCGCGCGTGTGTCTACACTAATGGGTTATGAACTCACTGGCAGTGAAAGTGTCCGCATCTTCGGCCAAGAGGTTTGCATGGAACGGCACTTCCGTCGGAGCAATCCATGTCTGTGACACAGCTTCCGCGGTTCTTTGGAGAACACGTCGGGGGCTACCGTCTCTGCTCGGCACGTTTGAAGTGAGTAAATGATAACGACCTTTGCTTGAGTACCCTATTGAAGGTCAGAGCGAGAAACGTCAAACAAAGCCTCAATTTACACTCTCTGACGTCTGGCCTCATCACCTGGAGTTGACGTCATCCAATTAAATAGTTTTTTTATGTCTTCTCATGGCTTCTCTGTTGTGCTCTGGATGAAACCTGAAGGTTTGTGGCTTTCTCCAGGGCCGTGGGGGGGGGGGGGGGGGGAATTTTCCTGGGCCCTGGACAACAGGGGACCAGAACCTACCAATTTAACAAGGAGAACCCCCCCAGTCAGCAAAATCTACCAAGGTGGGGGCATAATTCCTTGCTATGCACTTAAGCTTCTCTACCTTATTTGGCCATCTTCTGAAAATCCTCTTGTTCAAAGGTCCTGATAAACTTTTGGAAATAACTGTGGAACGGATCTAGAACAAACATGCTCTTTTATTTTAGTCCAAAATTCTACCTCTGTCTTGATTACCTAGAATAACAGGTGTGAACGAAAGGACCTATACGGTCCTATACAGAACATCAGCCCGATATTCTGAATGGCTTCAGACGTAGGCGGACTCGCTGGACTGGGTCCTGCCCATGTTGGGCACCTGGGACAGATGGGCCAAGTCCTTTTTGCGCAACTCGCCGATAGACTTGCGCCGGGCCTGGACTCCCCGGATGGCGCTCTTGATCTTGCGCCAGCCCATGTGGTGCAGCTCCGCCAGGTTGAGCACCACACAGATGCCGCTGACCGCGAACATGAACACCAGGAAGACCGTCTTCTCGGTGGGCCGCGACACATAGCACTCCACCTCCTTGACGCACGGGTAGCGGTCACATTCGAAGATGCTCGGCACGTTGAAGCCATACAGGAAGTACTGACCGGCCAGGAAGCCAATCTCCAGGGCGTTGCGGAAGACCACCTGAATGACGTAGAAGCGGGAGATGCCCTCTTGCCGACGTACCTTGGCATTCTTCAAGTGGCTCAGGGCTCGTGGCACATACGGCATCTCCTTCACCTCCAGACTCTCAGACTCATCCTTTCCCCCGCTCTCCGCATTGTGGACCATGATGCCGTTGATATTACGCACTTTACGGCCCCCCTCGCTGCGGCCGTAGTCTTTCTCCAACAGCGGATATACGAAGGAGTACTGGCGGTCGCGCTGTTTCGCTGACTGGTGCACGGAGTAGGTGATGAAGCAGAGGCTGGGAGTGCACACCAGGATGATCTGGAAGACCCAGTAGCGGATGTGCGAGATGGGGAAGGCCTTGTCGTAGCAGGCCTGGTTGCAGCCCGGCTGCATGGTGTTGCAGATGAACATGGCCTGCTCGTCTTCGTAGACGGTCTCGCCCACGATGGCCACGATCAGGATGCGGAAAATCACCACCACCGTCAGCAGTATCCTGGAGGGATGTGGAGGGAAGTGGTCAGAAAGTGAGGAAAGGGATGGAAGGGTAGAAGGTAAAGGGTTAGAGATAAGAGGGGCTACGGTAAGAGGGGTAGAAAATTTACATAGACATACAACATGTAGTGAAAGGTAATCAAAGTTCAGCATCCCTGGGCAGGCTTGAACCACCAACTCTTGATTGACAGCTAAACCCGCTAACCGATTACGCCACAGAGACTAGCGAAGACATTATTACCAAAAGTGGGCTTCCTGAAACTGCAAAATTTTATTGCATGTGAAAATATAAAACTGTGAGCAGAGGAAAGTTCAGGTCCAGAAAAGTACAAATCCAGACCAAGATTTCATTTTGACAAATCAGGTGAGATGATTCATTATACTCAACTCATTGGTTGAACCAACATTTTGGTCTGCATTTGTATTTTCTGAACTCAAACTTTCCACCTTTCATTGTGACATATTCCTGTACTATCACTGCACTAATCTGTCTCATTCTTGCATCTCTTTGAATAAAAGAAACTGCTAAATGATGGTAAATGCCAATATAAAATCTATAAGTGACATCTGCACATTCATCATATTAAAGTATTTATAGTAAAGCCAAAGACATTCATTTCCACCAGAATTAGAGCTTACTGCAGAGAGAAGTAACACCCTCAAGCCTTTATGGCTCTTTAGTTAATTTTATCCACATTCACATCTCAAGATTTAAAAAAAGACAACGTTTTGGCACTTATCGTCCCCCCCCCCAATTTTATCACATTCCTCAGCAAGAGACGAAAGCATGTGTATGTGTGTGTGTTGTGTATGCCCCCGAGTGCTTAATTTGTAAGTGTGCCGTGTATCAGCTTCCGCGTGCATATGTGCTGGCGCGAGCCTGCTCGCAATCGCATGACGTCATCCTCCAGAAATATCCCGTAATTTCGCGCGGCTCCGCTAAGCGTGCGCGCCTCCGGGCACGTGAGCTGGCGTTTTCGGGCAGAGAGGTGTGGAAGCGTGGTGTACTATAAATAGCTCGCCGCTATTAATTTATTCTCACTTTAATGAGGAGCTTGGGGGGGGGATATCGCTGCTGCAGCCAATGAGGTAAGAAGCAAATGTTTAAGTAAAGGTCTACGGTGGGGGGCGAAGTATAACCGTGGGACACAGGTGTTCTTTCGTTTACTTTTGCCCTTTCGTTAAACCACATCGCTCAATTTTAAACATTAGCTCTGAAGTCTTTATCTCCCTCGTGTCTGGAAGATTAAAATAATTTGAATTCAAATGACATCAATAGATGGAGCTGCTATTGCATTTTTATGAGCAGAGAACTACTATTGTCATGTGATGAATTCCCGGTTCGATCATGCTGCAGAAGGCTTTATGCAAGGTTATACAAGATAATTTACTTTGATTTGGGGAAAACGGTGCGAACATATCTGAACATCTGCCTCAGGGCGAAAGGTCAAACGAAGCCTTCAGATTAAGTCCCACTCTGCTGCCATTTCCATAAATTTCAAATGGCATTTGTTATTGGTTAAAGAAGACCCATGCATATTTTTTTTAAATAGAGGCAGTTACATTTTTAGGGCCAAAATTGAAGCAAAGCGATTTTAACGCTAGAGCGACGGTGTTGCTGCCGCAGCCACGGTAACGCACAGTCACGGGCGCGGCTGCACGCACACGCAGCGCAGTCTTAGTCCAAACAGCGTTTCAGTGGAAATCCATTAAACGTCAGAACTGTCTGTAAACATGGGGCAGAACCTGGAAATCGTCAAATTATGGGTTGGTTAAAAGTGATTTATTCTAACAAAGGCAGGCTTACAATAACATGCCAGTGTGTAATATTTTATACTTGTGGAGATTAACCTTAAACGAGAAAAAAAGTAGACAATGGATGAAGCGTGTCTTCGAATAAAGACAAGCTCATCTAAGAGAATAAATTATGAGCAAAAACACACAAACTCTAGCTTTCATCTCTGCATAAATCAGCAAAGGCTTTTTGAATGAGCTTTTTTTTAAAAAAAAAAAAATCACACACTATTACCCATTGTGTCTGTAAGATACTCATCTTCTCTGCTCTTCCTTTCTTTATATATTTTCATGAATTCACTTGTTAACCTTAGAGTCTCGCACTTTTCCAATCTTCTCTTGTACAAAGATCGTACAAGCCGGGCGTGACACTCACTCTACAAGTCAACAGACTCTGGAAATGTTATTTTTAATATTGTTTTTCCCGTCTCTATAGGGGGAAATTATGTTCAAATGAATTTAACCACTAAATGTGCAATCATATATGCAACAGTCAAATCTGTTCAATGTGAAACAGCTTTTGTTTATAACAAATAATGATCAGTTTTTATATAATCCCCTAACCCAAAACACGCTGACCATATAAAAACAATGTGATACGTTTTGTCGTAGCACATCACTAAACACGTTCATTTTGAATTGCATTTCCATATTGGATAGTGGTACTAAATTCCTGGAAAGTAATACATTTCACAGAATGAAATGCTGATGAACGTACGCCTCATAAATGCCACTAAACGCACTGTCAAGAAGCATCGGAAATCAGATTTGCTTCCTTTCTTATGTCTGGTTTTCTACTTTGTATTCATAATTCACAGGTGCCAGTGTCATTACTGCTGAGGTAAACTGTTAACGGAGGTGAGACTGGGCGTATTTATATCCTTGGAGTACAACTACCCCCCCCCCCCCTCCAGCCCGCCTCGATTCACTACTCCTTCCCCCTTACACCCAGCTCCCGCAGATAGTTGCTGTGGCAACTGCATCCTTAAACACCCCCACCGAACGGTTTGCCGGAGAGCGAGGGAGAGCCTGAGCGTAAGAGCGCAGGGAGGCATTTTTCTGGTCAGGCTATCAACTTGGAGATTATTAAAAAAAATAATAATAATCTGTGTGTGTGTGTGTGTGTTTTCTGCTTTGCCAATCGCTGATGTCTCACCAGCATGGGGGGGGGGGGCAGAAATGAGGCTTATGCCGAAGCACAATGACCCCACGGGAAACCTAAATGGAGAGATTGCAGAGTGCAGTGCGAGTAAGACATGGAGAGAGAAGGAACACAAGGGGAGGTGATGGTAGGAAGAGGAAAACGGAGGAATGGGGAAGACGGAGGAAGATGGGGGAGGGATTCTGAGAGGCTGGGAGATTGATGGAAGGACAGGAGGCAGAGATGTAGCAAGCTGTGACCATCACCGCCTTCCCTTGTTTGCATGCTAACAGAGTGTGAACTTCGTCAGACCTTCTCCCATGCTGATCTGTACTCTATGGTGACTGAGTGGTGGGGATGCTGGCCAGACCCTCAAAGGTTTATATACCTGCTATAAGGCTTCATCTGACCAGACCAGACTTTTAACACGATTTACCATTAGCCGTTGATATTTCTGCTACACTACACTCTTCATTAGGTTTATTTGAACGTACAATGCTGCTGCTAATCGCTTGTTGAACGCTTTGAGGAAACGATGTTGGCAATAGTCCTATTTAAGGAACTGAATTGAAGTGAATTGAATTACATCACGTTAAGCTTGAGTCTAACACATGGCTGAATACATTTTCAGCGGTTATATCCTGTGTTTCTACTCGTGTTTGAAAGGGTTTTTTTTCTTTAATGCCCATATACTGACATCTGTGCTTGCACTGCATCACATTCATTAAGTCACGTGCGCTGGGCGCGATTCCAGACCCCTAAACGGGGGATCGGGAAAGCCGAGGATGCAGGTAAAAAGAGGTCTGCCGATGACATGCGTGCACACCTATCAGCTCTCGCCCCGGGGGGTGGCCAGTCAACGCAGGCTCATCTGACTGCTGCCATTCGGCTGCTCTGCGCCGCCCGTCTTAGTCGCTCGTGGCAAAGGCTGCAGTCGCGTCTTATCAGTCTTCGGTGACGGCACTTCAAAGCCGAGCCCCTCTGCTTCGCTTAGTATTTACTGTATTTGTGTCTAACATCAGAATGGACTGTCTCGCCCCCCCCCCCCCCACTCCACCCTTTCTCTCAAATTCTGATGTCTTTGCCTTCCTCTCTGACATCCGTCCAGAGATCATTCTTTATTTGCTTCTGCACGGAGGACAGGTCGCACTTTTCGCCGGCACTGTAGATAACTGCGTTGGCTTTTCGACTGGACTGTCCCTCTCTTACGACCTCTACTGAAACATAAGCACGGCATGTGCTCGCGGGGAAGGTCACATATTATTTGGTGAGCTGTCCCATTACGACGACACAATAAAGAATCAAGAGAGGCTTGTGGGTTATTCAATGCATCTAGTGTACTACATTACGTATTACACGTATTCTTAAAATGATATATACCACGAACTGAATGCTGGTATTTGAAATTAATTAATCAACAACAAATAAAGCGTGTCCACAGTACAAGAGTGTGTTTTAAGGTGCCCACCAGCTCCCGTGTGGAGAAGCTTAGTTTCATTCAGACCCCAGAGTCGCCACACTCTCCTGCCTCACCATTTTCATTTTTCACCGTCCGGAAATCACTTCCACATGGGATTAGGGAACGGTGCCGTAAAGCACCGACGCCTTTTGTCCACCAAAGTCACATGACACTCGAAATGCTGTCGCCAATCACACTTTCACGTTCTGGTCTCCCCACACTCTGATCCTCAGTTGTGCTAATTAAGATTAAGATGAACTTTCTAGATCCTGGGGGAATATTCCTTTTAAAATCTATTTAAAAAAATTCACCCACTGAGCAAACAGCATAGAAAATGCATGATTTGCATGTTCATTAGGAAAGCGTCACATGGTGTATGTTCCAGAAATGGCATGTCCTTAGATAGTATTGGCAGCAGTCGGCGCAAATTATGTCATGGTTACATGAAAGTAGCCTCATCCCGGCCAAGCTGTCACCTGCCTCCTGCCCTGTGCATTCTGGGAAAGGCTCCAGGCTCACCATCACCCTGCACTGGATATGAGGTTATGGAAAAATGGACAGATGAATGGATGGATGAAGATAAATGAAAGCGTGTTGAGCATCACAAGACCAATAGCTGCCTTTGCTACGAGCGCGATGCGTATGACTTCTGTCCACAGATTAAAATGTGGCAATAGGGCAGGGACACGTTACAGGGGAAAACGAATGAGGGTGGTCCCTGGGGGGGCGACGTCATAATCCGGATTAACTCTCCTGTCCGGGACAGGCCTCTTCCCAGGGACGCCTCACCCTGACACGCCATGGCACATGGCTGCAGTTCACGCCCGCTTCTGTGCCCGCCTACAGTGCCACGCTCGTGCTGAATCACGCACGGCCCGCCGCCAAGAAGAGAAGCTGCTATAGCTGCTACTACGGGCACCCATGGTTATAACAGCCGCTGCATTGCATGACACGAGAAGCATGTGACATCAATGAAAACTGAATAAAGAGCAGCGTTCGTGACAACGTTTTTTTTTTTTTTTCCCAAGTCGTCTTCTAGCCGTACATGTAGTAATATTATGTGTGTGCATTTTATTAAAGTGTTTTTAGTAACGTACAGCAGTTCTCCACACAAACGTTGAACCCCTTCCTTATGTGAAGAATTTCTTCTGCTCCCCATGAAGTTACTGATACCTTGGATGGCTGGAAGAACACTGCTTGGGTCCCCTAACCTCTCCTCAGGGGCACCCCAGCCATGCCATGTATTTACCGAATTTCACCAGCAGCTCACTTAATTTTTACTTAATTAGTTAAAAAAATAGGTATTGATTAACCAAACATTATATTCTAGTGGTTGAGTCAAAAAATACATAGGTATATTGGAGATAGATATATGTCTTAGGGCTATGAATCGACAAATATAAGTAACTAATTGCATAGTTTTCTGATTATTATTATTGATCGCGATTAATTGCACTTAGTGTATGTGTGTGTGTACATACATATATATATGCATACATACATGTCCTGAAAGTCAGTCTTTGGTATGTATGGTATTCAATCGTGTTTACATTATGAAATTATCAGAACATGTATGTTTATGTGTGTAAAACACGATGAATTGAATGGCACAGGCAACAGCTATGTCGAGAAACTCACTGTTTGGCCAGCAAATACCAAATGAAAAAAATAGGGACTGGTTTGTTTGTGTGCCGAGTGTATGTAGGCTTATGTTTACTGTAACTCTACTGTTATATCACTTGTGCTATAATATTTTCAGAGGATTGCTAAATGGACCATTAGACTGTATGCATTTGTTTATGCAAATTAGATGGATGGGAATGCTAATTTTTGCTGGAAGCGATAGAGGGAATGTGCATCAATGTGTAGTAATGTATGCAAAGCCACATTGTTGAGCCAAATGCATTTTCACAGCGGTGCTATTGGCAGGCTTGCATGTGTTGTGGTGGGAATAATCTTTGTCTCCTGATGCTTGTGTGTACCTGCGTTTTTGTTTGTGTTTGTACGGAATGGGACATTGGGGTTGGTGCGTGACTGTGTGTGACAGGGCACAGTGTGTGTATAGGAAGAGCGGGTGTTGTTTGTCTGTGTTGGTGATTTGAGGGCAGCGGCTGCGTGTTTCCCGCTGGGGGCTGAGCTCAGTGTGGACACTTGGCTGTGTGTGGCTACTGGGTGGGTGGGAGACCTGGTGCTTCTCTCAGACTGACTCATCTATACAGCAGCTGCTACTATCAGCCCCAAGGGGCTCTCATTAAGCAAAGCTAGCAGACGAACTGATACCACACACTCAGACAGAAGCTGGCACTAAGGCACTGATACCACACACTCAGACAGAAGCTGGCACTAAGGCACTGATACCACACACTCAGACAGAAGCTGACACTAAGGCACTGATACCACACACTCAGACAGAAGCTGACACTAAGGCACTGATACCACACACTCAGACACAGACTGACAGTCAGGCACTGATACCACACACTCAGACAGAAGCTGACGCTAAGGCACTGATACCACACACTCAGACACAGACTAACATTTGTCAGACACTGCACAATAGACATTACGCTTAAAAAGGTAGTAGTAGTCGCAATAATAATAATAACTAGAAACGAAAATTCCTGAAGTAATTTTGAGATGGGCCTATTCTGCTGATCGAGGAAGAGCTCGCACATCTAAT
>JAABNY020000035.1:8954685-9004327 GCA_015164015.2 Brevimyrus niger
GCGCAAATTCGGCAAAAGTAGTTTACTAGGTGAATAACAATATGGGCCTTTCATATACATGAATAGGCCCATAATAAGAAGAAGAGTGAAGTAGAATGTAACCACATTCTGCAGGTAGTATGTATTTGCAAAAATGCTGCTGACAACCAGTTGTGGTGTCTTTAACACAGATTATAACACCAATATGCAAATACACACCACCTACAATATGAATAAGTGCATGATAACACAATAATAACACTAATAGTAAGTAGATTGATTTTTGCACAACAAGCTAAAATAATAATATGTTTAGGTTATATGTACAGTAATCCAGATCATTATATTATTATTATGAACTAAAATGACTATTATGTTGCATCAATGTTACACATCAGATGATGGAAGACTCTAGAAATATACCTTGGAGACTGAATAGAATCTAGCCGAATCCTTGTGTCCATGGAGACAGAGATTAGACGTGAGACTGTTTGCCCGTGTCTCACTCCCTCGCCATCTCACTCTGTGGGTCTCTCTCTCTCTCTCTCTCTCTCTCGCACACACTCAGACACACTCATACACCATCACCACTGGTCCTGTGCACCTGCTGCAAGTTACACTAATGAGTTTCACATATACCCGTATCTATGACTACCGCTCAGTGGCATACAGCTGTAAACACAAACCTGGCTGTTTCACAGGATTGTGTGTGTGTTTTGTTTGCTTTTTTTTTTACCATCACTGTCAGTGTTGATTATTGCTATTTTTACAGACCATAATTATAAAAATCAGTGTGTGTGTACTCGTATTTTTCTTTCATTTCTTTTACCTGTCACTGTGAGTGCTGTATGCACAATATTTGTGGTCTTGGTGTAATGCCTTTGTGCGGATATGTTTTGGTTGGTTAGTCTAAATCCTAGTGTTTAGGTATGCGTGCAACGCTTTCCGCTTATCAGTAATGCTCTCAGCACCTACGTGGGAGACATTTTGGTTGTGGATCACGTAATCTGTCTCCGTGAGAGGGTAAACAAAGTGCGTGCACGCGCGCGTGTGCGTGCACGTGTGCCAGCCGGTGGCTGCGATGCATAAGCCGTTCGCCGGCACCAGTGTTTTGGAAAGAGACTAATAACATTAACATACCCTAATCTAAGTGATGAATGGTCACCCTTCAAGTGCACGCGTTTCGATTACCGGAACAAACTGTCCCTGAAGCATTTTTTTAAGGACGTGGTGGCATAGAGAGAGTGAGGAGCACAGCCTTGGAGAGCAACACAGGACTAAAAGCCATTTTCGCCATGATCATTTTCAGAGTCGGCGCTCAGACTGTGGCTCTGAGGAGTTCATCAATCCTTCCCTGCTCCTCATCTCTGTACCTCCATTAGGATGATGGAGTCTCCTGGAGTGTCCCCCCCCCCCCCGCCCCAGAAAAGGCTGTTAACTCAGACCAGCTTGTTTGACTCCCCCCCAGTGTTGCGCCTTACTGTGCTTGCTTGTCTGTGTCAGAGGGAGTCAGCTGCTTTGCAAAGTAACATACACTCTGCACATATGCTCCATGCTGGAGGTTCTTCTCTCGTCGACGCGAAGACAATCGCAGCAGATAAGGAATGTGACTCCTTTCTCTGCCCTTCTCTGCCAACGCGTCTCCTCTCCCGCCGCTTTACACTCATCCAGATCACAGCCTGAGCAGCTGCCTCGCTCCAGGCCCCGCTGGGGGAACTCGGCACCTCGGAGCGATTCTCCTTCCTAAAGCCTTGGAACACGGCGCTCTGAAGCGAGCCCGACTCCAGCAGGTGTGGCATCAAGCAGAGAAAGGAAGGAAGTTAAGAGGGAAAAATACAGCTGCAAGCCTGGTGTACGACAGCTGGGAGCCTAGAGGACGTGGACGTGGTGCCAGGAAAGACTTTACTGCCATTTAACCTGATTACCTTAATCCAGTGTTTACCAACCCACTGAGGTCACATTTGTCCCAGCTCCCAACACACCTGTACCAGGCTGAGCTGTAGCTAGAAATTCTGGGCCCCTTGACAGTCAGTCATCTTGGGCCCCCCACTAAATGTTACATATGTATTCAAGGCAGAGGTGGAAATTTCAGGTCCAGAAAGTACAAATCCAGACCGGGATTTTGTTTCAACCAACAAGTGGAGTACTCTGTAACTGTGACTCTTTATGCGCAACTGGTTGGTTGAAACGAAATCACGGTCTGGATTTGTACTTTTTGGATCTGAAATTTTTACCTCTGATTCAAGCCCCCCAGTAAAGTCACAGGCCTCTGTATCTGATAGAGTATTCATCCCCCCTATTATACTCATGACACTGCGTATTCAGTGTTCTTGATGGCTGTAAGATGGGAGGAAGCAAAATGTGGACTGTCTGGGGGTCCCCAAGGACCAGGTTGGGAAACACTGGCATAAGCAAATGAGCCACTTAGAGAAGAAGGTTAGGTGTTAAGTCACGCTAAATATGGAAGAGAGTTTGGATACTAAGCAATTAAGTTACATCAATAATGGACAAGGAAGAGTGGAGGGAAGAATAGCAGACAGTGATAAAGAAAGATTGATGCAGAGCAAAACAACATGAAGGGTGGAGGGGTAGTGATGGAGAGGATGGGTAACGAGAGGTCAGGTTAAAGAGAGATGCGGAGATGTGGAGGGGGTAGGGTGGTGGGATTGTATGTGTTTATCAGATCTTGTCTTTGACACCAAGACGGGTGAGTGTGCATCTAGATTCAGATTTTGTACATGTTCCGAAAAAGTTCCTGCACAAGCAGTGATCAAGAAATGACAACAGCTCTTTAATGAAGATCTGAATTTGTGAAGTTCAAAATATTTTTGTATGGTTTAGAGTTATAGCCTTGGGTGTGCCCTGGAATGTCTAGTGTAACCATGTGACCCTGGCTGGGAAAAATAATTGGATGATGGATGGATGGGTGCTTGGGTTTGATGTCAATAATGAGACCAGCATAAAAGTCACTGGGAGTAATTGTGGGTGCCTTCAGAACAATGTTACACTACATCTTGGATCGAGCTTCAGTCAGAAGACGTGGAATTTTAATCTTTCCTTGTTAAAGGTTCCATTCATAATTTCTGTCTTAGTGAAGTGCATCCATCCGTTCATGACGGGCAGAGCTGAGATCTGCTCCCATTTGGGTGGTTGGAAAAATCCTGCACTGGGACTCCGGACCTTCGGATATTTCATTCATACTCTTTGATGCTGGATTAATTAAAATTCTGGAATAGTGTTTGATGGGCGTGCGCCCAGGACCCAGCCGCACGTGAAGTGTGCAGCACTGAGCTCACACTCACTTTGGGACTTCATTCCTTGCCCAGCTGTCCGGCGTGTCTGTTTGTACTTAAAGGTCCATGTATATGAAGCCAGGTACGGAGTCAGCTTGCCAGGCCACCCACACTGCCGGTGACCTGCCCCCCCCACCCCGTCCCACCCCCCACAGTGCTAGGAGCGTCTCAGAAGCAGGGCCCGGTTTAATTTTAGCCCTGTTATTTCGGGTCTTGCTGTGAGGAGCAGAGTGGAGCTTTTTGGTCCTTGGACAGGAAAGGGGGCTTTGTAGAACAGGGAATTTCTCTCACTGACACACACGCACACAGACACACACACACACACACAGAGTCAATCAGTCACTGATACCTTTACTCAGAAACATAGAAGTAAATATGCACACATTCTTAGACACAAATGCATACTGATGCATACAGCAGCACACACAGTCAACCATGGGTGTCTCATGTATACATACAAATACAGAGCTTTCAACATTATAATGGTGTTCCTGGCTAATCAAGTGAACTAACCGTGAGTAGAGCTCATTTTACGAGCTGCGATCATGTATGTTAAATCATGTAGCGTGTTTTGTAGGACTGTTTCACTCTCGTCTCCCCACACTTCGGCACATGTGAGCATCACCGCCTTTGGTCCTTTTCTTCACTACGTGATACTATGGCAACGTCGCCGAGGTTTGCCGTGGCAACACTCAGGCCCTAGACCCCCACGGCGAGTACAGCAGCTCGAAACCAGGTCAGAGAGAGGCCGGGGCTCTTACTCGAGAGAAGGTCGTCACGGAGCCTGCCGGCTGTCTGAGCCGAGCACAGTTCCTCTTCTCATCATCCCAAGCGCTCTTTCCCCTGATATTTCACAGGCGTAATAATGCACACACAGGCAGTGGACCTATTCGGGTGTGATCTACACTGAGTACCATGGGCAAGATTGAGTAACACCCCAGCGAGCGTGTCTGGGTGGGGAGAGTTCTGGAGTTGTGCATATGGTGCAGGCTACAGAGATGTATATCACTGTTTCTATTAGGCACAGTTAACGAGACCTATATCATGCTGACAAGGTGTTGTCAAGGCGACAAACCTGCAGCCCTGACAGCAAAGAACCAGGCAAGGATTATTATGGTATATGGTAAGGTAATGCTATGAGGGGGGGATATACCTGCAGAGTGCTCCATCAGTGTATCAGATTAACTGTACCGTGTTTCCCAGTCTGGTCCTTGGGGACCTACAGACAGTCAACAGTTTTGCTCCCGTAAGGGAGCTGGGAGGGAGCAAAATTGTGGACTCAGGCAGTGAGACCAGAGGGAGCAAAAACGTGGACTGGCGGTGGGTTCCCGAGGACCGGATTGGGAAACTGTCTTAACAGGTCAACCAGCAGCTGCAGTTATATAATCAAGTAATAATCCAGTGATGACCAACCACCAATCGGCAAAAGCCATTACCAGTGTTCTGATCGTTTTAATTATGATTACTGGCAGGTGGAGATATGAAAACACACAACTGTTCCATAATATCCTCTCAGCCAGTGTCACGCTGTGTCAGGAGCTGAATCGAGTCTTCTTAAGCCAACCGTGCCCCATCTCCCCCTTCAGCAAACAGCTGGTAATGGCCATGTTTACTTGCCTGCCGCCACACATCAGTCCAAACCGTGTGTGAACTGACGGGGATCACTCAGAGCCGTGCCCAACACACGATGAAATGCAGGATGGTGATGGAGCCAGACAGAAGCGAGATGCCTTTCAGTGGTGAACAGAACGCTGTGTGTTTGTGCAAGGAGGTGGATACCACACCCATCTGCATCACCAATGTGAGGGGGGTGCCAGTCCTCTGTTCACCCCCTGTAACCAGTGTTGGACCTTTCAACATGCTTATCGCTTTTACTGGGATGACACTAGACTCCCTGTGACCAGGGTTGGACTATTCCACAAGCTTGTCATTCTTACTGGGATGACACTAGACTCCCTGTGACCAGGGTTGGACTATTCCACAAGCTTGTCATTCTTACTGGGATGACACTAGACTCCCTGTGACCAGGGTTGGACTATTCCACAAGCTTGTCCTTCTTACTGGGATCACACCAGACTCTCTGTGACCAGGACTGGACCATTCCACAAGCTTGTCCTTACTGGGACTCACATGCTAGTGCCTGTTGAATGGTGTGATAATCACGGCAGGTCCTGTCTCCCACACGCAAGGCCCACTGGGTTGCAACTATTAATAAATCATTATTACACGCTTCATGTCTGCCACGCGACGATCATTACTATGATTGTTTGGCACACTTTCAACAAGAGTGACACTAGCTGTTCAGTCCTTTTGGAATACCGTGCCGCTCTACAGCTAGATTCAGTCACGCAAATTCAGATTAAGCACACGGAGGTGCCTCAGTAGGGAATCCGATTCGTAGTCTTCCGGCAGCTACTTGTTGGCTTACTGCTAAATGCTTCAAGAGTGATCGTCCTGCTATGTCAGGAACTGGTACAGAATCATCACACACACACACACACACACATATATATATATATATATATATGCATGGAAGATTTCATCACACTCACGGCTGTGACAGGGATAAATGTACATGCAGGAAAGACAATAAAACATGGTAAACTAATATATAATATACTGCAAATAATTGCTGTATTGCCCCTCCCATCGAAGGCTGATAAAATTAGCTTCATTCTCTTGCCATGCAAGGCAGCATCCCTGCTGAAAAACCAGTGACTTCAGGACTGCTCCATGTAAGCGGTCACACACCATGCCTGAAGACCCACAATGCTACAGCATCCAAGTGCTGCCTGTTTCACTGTATCAATAAAAAAAAGACTGTCGGGGGGGGTGTGTCACCTGCTTACTTACACGTGAAAATACGAAACACGAGTTTCGATGCTGCCGTTGACGTTTACTGAACTGATTGAAGTCAAATTATCCCCCCACACATCACATATCATGTTCTAGTATATTTTACTATTCTGGGATTATCTCGCCCGCGAAAGAGTCACATATGACAGTACAGAGGACATCGCTCACCCGGTGCGACCTGCCTCCCAGTCGTATTGAACCAGACGAGAGAGCAGGGAACAGCAAACCAGGCAATGAACGAGCAGCTGACCATGGTGTTCTACTCCTATTGAACACGTCATCCAGTGAGACACCCAGGATGCGGACCCTCCCGATCTGCTAGGGGAGGGGCAGTGGGTCCGGTCACGAAAGGGCACGGCCTCGTTTCCCACCTGTCAGCACTTCGGATCTCACCCCTGATCTAAGCCAACGTGCGTGCAGCACCTGCGCTGTAGACGAGCGCCACGATTTTCGCATTATATACCTGTGACAACATGGTGTCCAGTGGCATAAAGACAAGTAAGGAGTTCGAGCCTCAACATTCATCAGCTGCACGTTCGATTACATTAAATGCACTGATGTTCCCTCCCTGCTTCCTCCTTTACGTTTCTTTAGAGGATTTTCAAGCAGTGAGCACAGTATTTTCAGAATTGGTTTGATGTCATTTATTATATTTCCTGTCATTTTTTTTAGCTAAATGGGTAATTTTAGACTTCATGTAGATTTAAAGGCATTTGCCAAAAATGTGCAGTTTAACCATCGCCTGGGAACAAAAGCCTTAAATGCAACAGGCAAGTGCGTCTTACCTGTGAGCAGCTGAAGAAACTAACCTCAGCGCTCCTTCTATTGTTTTTAACTGATTAACCGTTACTTGACTCTTTGTAGATTGATCAGATCAGAACAGAGGAATCATACATTTAAAGCGTTGGACATTGAACCAAACTCACCAAGCAAACATCAGTGTATGTTTGACATACTAGTCCTCAGTATGGTTTGTATGTTTATGAGTTTGAAAAACTATATCCCATAATGCCCTGCTGTTCCCGTGTTACGGCAAGACAGCTGGCATATCACTGTCCTGGATTACCTGCCACACAGCACTCTATAGGAAGTTCAGGCTGGGTGGGAGATTCATAACCCTGGTAACCTGCGTCCCTAAAACAACGAATGCCCCGCGTCGCCCTCCCATGGCCTGGAGAGGTCATTGCCATTACCTTCCGATCATGGTGGAGTGCTGCTGGACCGCAGCCTCCAGCAGCCGCTCCAGGATGGTCCATTCCCCCATGGTTCAGCGCGGGAAGCATCCACAGAAGGGAAGCTGGACTGGACTGTGACGGGCTGGACTGGGAACTCTTCTTAGGCACCCCTGCCGTGAAGCTCTTGTCCCCGGAACGGACAGCGAGAGAGAGGGGAGGAGAGACACCTCCACCCGCCGGTCTGGGCTTTTCTGACCCCTGGCTGTGGATGGAACCTCTTCTTGTGTGACTCACTGTTCCCCCGTTGTCACGTGATCTCCCCGAACCGGATCCGGCGCTGAGTTTCACTGCCCTCCTGCAGCGTTAACCCCAGATCCCCTCCTTCACACTCAGCCTCCACATGTGGAAACTCAGGAATCTCGACCTTCTCGTCTCCTTCTCTCTCCCCTGTGGCAGGCGCTCTCCCTCAACCCGAAACGCACGACTCTGCCCCACGTGGAACCTCCCCCCCTCCTCCTCGCCCCCAGCGACACTACACGCCTCTCGCCACGTTACACCTCCTCTCTCTCGTGCCTCCTACTCCTCGTTTCAGCTGCCTCATCTAAGTGTCCCCGATTTGACCCAGCTTCTGCTGACCCCCTAGACTCAGGTGTGTGAGGATCTCCGGCCTGACGTGCCTCGGGGAGACGTTCCCGCCCACTTACACGCTCAGCGCTCCTGTTCCGCTGGATTCCCGCGCGCTGTTCCGGGCGACGCGCCCATACACGGCCGAGGCGGCGAGGACCGGCTCCTGGCCACCGCGTCCGCGCTCCACTCTCCCTCTTCCTCCCTGCTCTGCGTCCCCTCCCTTTCTAACGCTGCTCCTCTCTGCCCCTCAGTCCCCCAGTCCCCCTCGATGTGGCTCTCCTCCGTGCTCCCTCTCTCCACTCTGAGCGTGCCACGCTCCCTCCCCTTCTCCCTCCCTCACTCGCTCAACCCCCCCACCCCCCAGTAGGAATGGCGCTTGGTTCCTCTACTGCTTGCCGCTCCACTGGTGCTTGTAAGATGCCGCTCTTCTCTCTCTCTCTCTCTCTCTCTCTCTCTCTCCCTCTCTCATGCCTGCTCTCTCTCTCTTAACGCCTTATTATTCCACCTGGTCTCTGTCTCTCACTCTCTCCCTCGTATACACACACAAATATATTCTCGGGTTTTGACAAATGCCAAGAGGATTACTGAGAAATCACAGTGCTGCCCCTCCTTCCCCCCATCTCTCTCCTTCTGTTCCCTCCCTCTTTCACCCAGTTTCCCTCTCTCTTACTCGATCTCTCCATCATCCTGAATTATAGCCCAGAAACCTGTCTTCCACCAGACATCCTGATCTATATTCCTCTTCTCTTTCTCGCCATTCCATACCTCCATCCCATCATTACTACCCCCTGGTTCCGCTTGCCCCCCCCCCACCACTTCCGTGGCCTCTGCCACTCAGTTGGGGATGTTGACAGAGGAAGAAGAGGGCAAGGGAGGAAGACAGTCACGTGTGGACGAAGAGGAGAAGAGCAGGGTGAAGCGGAAGGGAGAACAGACCTTTGTAAAATGAGCCATGTGGCATTTCGTGTGCTGTGAAAACAGTCCAGGCGGATGAAAAGCCCTGTACAGAACGGCGAAACAAAGCAAGAGAACAGAACAAAAAAAATATACGATTTCCCCCTCTGAACTGCCACGGCGCCTGTGGATCTTTTTCAGAACAGAAACGATAGATGTGTGCAAACCTGGGCCCCTGTTGTGGGTCTGTGTATCATCTACCCAAACACCCCCAGTGATACCCTGCATCTGCCTGGCCAGATCAAGGAAAAGCAGCCACACACTGCCTGCTATTCATCTCTATCTAAGGGGGGGGGCAGCTTCATCTTCATAGAGGTTTGGTAGGAAAAGATGGCTATTCAAAATGCAAAATTAATTGATAGCTGAATGGTGGCCCCCAAGGCTAGACTGGACTATCGATAGATATGTGGGTCCCCAGTTGGCAAAATGTTATAATGGGGGCGGCAAAATTTATCACAGGGCTCCCATAGTCCAGGTTGGTGTCCATGAAGTAGGATTTCTCAGTTATACGGGTTAACCTAAGCTAGAAGTCATGACTGCCCAATAAAAATGCTCCTTACCTAAACTGTAATTGGACGATCGTTTCTTGTAGTTTAGTGAGGAGTCATGGTGAGGGGACTGTGGAATGGGGGGGGAGGGGTGGAGTCAAAGAGATGTCAGTTGGACAAAAGGGTATCGGTTCAGCGGAGATCATGAAGTCATCAGGGCCTTCATTGCCGAAGCTTTTGTGTCAAGGCCTGCAGCCGCCGAACTCTCTGGCTCATTAGCGGTGACCACCTGACCCGCTTACGATAGCAGGTCCTCTGACCGACTTACATCTTCATGCAGTGTTGGCTGGTCGGGGGGGGGGGGGGGTGCTCATTGATTGGGGCTCTGTTAGACTCCAGGACCTTGTCCACACAGCTGTGATGATCACGTGACTCGCTGGGACTCAGCTTGAAACATCTGGTGACAGCAGAGGGGAGCAGTGCAAACCCAGATGGAGAAATCACAGCTATGACATTCAGTATCATTCTGCACGTGTTGGATACCAAGTAGCCTTTGCCCAGGGGTACAGTAGGCCGTAGATAGCCTGACACATTCAAGGGCCCTGGGACTTTACAGGGGCCATTGAATATGTAAAATCATGCTAAACGTTTGGCGGGGTGGGCAAGGTGACATTTTGTCAAGGGGCCCAGAATTTCTAGGTACACCCCTGCATGTGCCATGGCCTGAATGATGTCATATTCAGTCCATGCATTCTTCACACGTCATACCACCTGGGGTTTTGTATGGTTAGGTACCCGGTGAAACAGGGACACACCGATGACTGTCATGCAAGCCGATATGTAGGACCCGCATTACGTCAGCTGTCATCCCATTCCACTTGTCACGTTGAGCGGACAGGAAGCAGGACGTGCTCTGGTAAGCAAGTCAAAAGATTGAAGAAACAAGCTCTGGCCACATTCCAGTTCACAGTTAACGACAGGTGTAAAACGTGATGTTGATTCCTTTGGAGTGTTCAGTTCCGTGGAAAAGGATTTCCCCGATGGGGACAAGAAAGTCTGACTAAGTTGATGTGGCTGTGTGAGACCAGGTCTCTTTAAGCTTGAATGAGTCAGACAGGTGATGGAGCACTAACAGAGCATGCTCAGAAACCAGCAAAGCCTTGGCTCTCCTTCAGGTCATGGAAAAAGCTTGTGTGCACAAGGCTGCAGGAATAGCCAGAGAGCAGGGATGATTCTTCGGTAAAGACTGCATTGCTTTGTGGATTAAACCCGAATCAGCTTTGTTAACGCACAACAAGCAGAGAGAATCCCATCATTGTCCCTCAAACAGGGGTAATTAAAGATTAAGCTAATGTGCTGGAATCAACAATCATCCCACCACCAGTGGGTCCAATAGGGAGGAGACCTCCACCCACGGCCTGGTGGAACCATCTTCTCAGCTTGGATGTGCAGTGCTGGAGGCAAGAATAGGATAGTGGTTGAGGAGAGCAATTCGCTTATAGTTTTTTTTCACTTTATTTCCATAAGAGGTCAGAATTTGATCCCTTAGTTTGATCAACTGACGCTATATTCTCCGCCTTGGGAGAGAGAGTGGCTTGCGAGCAAGACGGAGAAGTAGGACACGTATGCATTCGGAGGCAGATAATCCTCACCGCAGAGATGCAAGGAAGGTCAGTGAGGGAAATCTCTTCCACCACATGCACACAGGAGAACAACAAGATTGCTTGCAACTTAAAAATCCAACCAAAGAGCCGTCTTATTCAGTCTCAAACCAACAAGTCCGGGCGTGCAGGGAAATCATTATTTTAGCTTTATTTTCTAAAGGTGAGAATATCAAATATCTGCCGGAGGGACAAAGGTGACCGTGAGTCTTTTTGAAAAGCCTAGGGGGACGACAGTTTGACTGGGTAGCGTGTTGGCATTGTTTCGTTGTGTGTAGGTGTGCATGTATGTTGACAGGGGGTTACGGGTTTAAGTAATGGCTCCTCAACTCAGTGAACTACATAAGCACATTCTGTATTACAGTCTGGTTCCTGCTGCGACTCTAGGATTTCTAAACGTCACCTTTTAAGGAGGCTACCAGTCAGGGGGGGACTTATGCTTTTCCTGTATAGCTGGGAATACTCACTGATTACCGAGCACCGAGTTAAAACTAGGTTCTCAAAGAACCATATCACACATTAACAATTTGACAATTAGAAATCTAAGCTATTCATTTACAGGTTGGTTCACTTCAAACAGCTCAGTTTCTCTTGTCACATGGCATAGATAACACATTGAGAGCTGATGAACGTAGATGTTTATGGTATATATTTAGAAGAACATTCCTAATTTTAAGGACCTCAGGAAAATACACCAAAACATAAAGGTGTGACCATCAAATCAAAGTTGTTATCGAAAGAGAGAATAACACTTTTATTCAAATGTTGCCTTTATTGCTATAGTAGACAACTACGTGGATGTTAAATCCTTTCTTTCATGTGAATGTATTATGGATAGTATATTAAATCATCGGCTCCACGGTTATAGTTATCGAAGTGTGATTGCACTCAGTCATTTTGAAAATTGCTTTTAAAAAAGGGAATTCATTACTATATAAATTATTACTCTCTTAAATATTGTAATGGCCTAGGATGACAGTTTTCCAATTTTATCACCTATTTATTAAAAATCCAATCCACCCACTGCGTACCCAGTACAGGGTCGCTGGGATTTATCAGAAACACACAGTTGTGTAAGTCTCAGGCTGCCAAAGAACCTACTGTTTAAAGCTACAGACACTCCTCTACTTATGAACAAGATACATTTCGAATGGCCGTTCGTAACTTGAAATGTTCGTAAGTTGTTATTCAACATCATATTAAGGTTGTACGCAAATACTAAGAACTAAGATGCTGGGAGTACGCACGCTACGCTGCTGTGCGGCGGGAGTAGCGGGCAGAAGTCGTACCAGGTGGAATTGGTGCTCAGAAAAAAAAAACTGATGTGGCGGACAGGAAACGGGAGCCCAATGAACACAATTCGGACTTAGTCATCTTCGTTTGTACATCTGAAAGTTCGTAAGTAGAGGAGCGTCTGTATTTATCGGGGTAGTAAGTGTGTACCTGCTTAATATAAAACAAAATTGAGTAATACAAATATTACAAAAAAAGTAATAAGAATTTCTTCTATTTTCTATAAAGTTGCTAATATCTTGTTGGATAGCTAGAACACTGCATTTGATCCCCAAACTCTCCTTTTATTCCAGCCATTCCACATATTTGTGAAATTCCACCACAATCCAGCTAATGAATTGATTGATTAGGGAATTAATGTTATTGGATATTATCAAAACATGGTGTGGTAGTCCAGCAAATACATGGATATATTAGATAGCAACTGTAATTAATAAGGTAACTGGAGGGTTTTTTAAGTTGATACACATGGTAACCTGACTTAATTTCCTTTGGTAGTGCAAGACTTCCGCCCTGTACTGTATTAATAAAAACAGTACACACGTTCACTAGTGCCTGAGAAATTCAAAAACATTTACAGCACTTAATTACAAGGTGCCCAAAAGTAATCAAGTACACATCTGCTGTAATCATGACCGATTTTCCATGAATATTTATTGACATTTAAGTCATACAGTGGATGTATGATGGATATTACAGTATATTTTGAGGTCAAAACTTCTTCTACATGTAGTTCTATAAAATAGGGAATCTTTCGACCAGGCGTGAATCAAATTGCCTCGATTCTTCAACGCCGTTATTTGCATCGCTCGGAAACGAACACGGTGGGCGTCCTGAAGGTCTCAGGCCTCGTCTTCATTCGAGACTCCACGACCTCACATCACAGGGTCTCCTTTAAGGATTTCTCACTAACTGCTCCTACTCAAGGTTCCCGTTACCGACTCGGAGACACTGAGGCCGCAAGCCACTCGCCGACGCTTAACGCTGCCCTCAGCAAACGCCACCTTAACACCTTTGATCCTGGATATATGAACATTTTTGCCTGTAAAAGAAAGGACCTTGAGATGCGTCCTGACCCTGTTTACCACCCTGTAAAATCCTTACTAACAGAAAGTCGAGAGAGGCAGTCTGTGTTAGTGACCATCTGCAAATACGTCAAATTTCATTTCTCGAATGATGCACACATCTGCGACCAAATCTCATACAGCTGACAACATACAATGGATCCTCAAAGTAGAATGTAGTTCACTTCACAAATGGAAAAAGCAATTGGGTATGGAAGGCTGAATTAATATACAAGCAGTTACAGTCACACCAAGACTGCCCCGATTTTCACTTGGCGACCTGGTCATTGGAACGGATCTCGGCTGCTAAACGAGACCTGCCTGTGCTTGCACTCCTTCAGGTTATTTAGTTATTGGAGGAGTACTGCTGTGGGATTTATTTTTGTAAGGCTCAGGGACAACAAAACCACAAACCCCCCTCCCTCCTGCCCAAGGGAACATCTTATCCGTCTTCCACACACTTTTCTCCAGTACCACGTCCCTGTCGGAGGAGCCTCATCTGGGAAGCAGAGGACACAGAGCAGGGGAAACCCCAGGCTGGATGCCAGCTCGTCACAGGGTATGCAGGTACTAACAGGCCATGTGAAGACACTGCAGCAAGAAACTCTATACATAAAGAGGCAAGGGCGGGAATCAAACTACACAACCCATAATGCATAGTTTCTCAACCCAGTCCTTGGGAACCCCCGGCCAGTCCATGTTTTTGCTCCCTCCGAAACACATTTTATGGACTGGATGGGGGTCCCTAAGGACCAGTTTGAGAAGCGTTGCCTGAGCCAGCATGGGACCCCATCTCAGTTTATGGTATTTGAACATACTGTGGCACATGCTGCATGTTAACAAAAAAAAAAATCAGAAACTTTTCGTTCGAAAATTCTCAGCAGCAGCTACTGCTTTTGTATGACAAAGAAAGAAAATCGACATGTCAACCATCAAACTTGAGATGGTCCTGAAATGATAATTTTGAACATTCATCCATCAGATTGATGGCCACGGTGTAATAAACATATGGTTTTTAATTAAATAGGGCGTTAGAGGGAAAGGGGGGGAAAAATCTTGCTCAACATCTATTTGAAAGACATTTATTGACAAGGGCGTTTGACAGCATGGGGGCCTGCTCCGACTGCCGCCTTCACGTGATGGCCTTGAAGGCTCTCTTCTCCACGTATTTCACCTTGTTTCTTCTTATGAACCTGCACGACAGGGTTCACGGTTACAGAAGACAGACACTGGACAGTCAAGACTTAATATGAACCACAATGTTTCGTCTCATAACAGGGCACGTTCAGTCTAATCTTGGATGCGACAGATGTAGAGGACAAAGGATCCTCCTCATATGTGAAAACACCCAAAAGGTGACATTCCCTGTTCTGCATGACGTGGAATGAAGACTAAAGTGTCGTCTAAGTCCCAGATAAATGTGTCCCATAATACCAGCACATGAAAAGCAGAATCGCTACAAAAACACGACTGCAACTTTAATAATCTTTCTAGTCTTCCAACACACTTTTACGTGGGATCGGTAGCAAGTTATTAACCTAAATATTTTGCAAGGACAATTTAGGTTCTGCATGTCCCAAAAGACCAAGGGCTGGATCTAATCCTGGGAATTCACCCAGCAGCTTCTGTGTTGCAAGGTAGCATCCTCACAACACCACCTAATTCCTAAATACAACTATAGAACAGAACCTTAATTTCACTCATTAAACTGACACGGCAATCCACAATGTTAGTAAACAAACTGTGGATCAATTAGACATATCTACACATGAGAGTTAAATTTTCTCTCTTAGAGCAGGTAGGGTGGGAAATTTTGCTCATTGATCTTCATTTGGCTGAGGTCTCACACACCTAACTACCGATATCAATCTGCTGGAAATAGCCCCTAGAGTACTGTCATTACATTCTCCCATAAACAGGACAGTAAAGTTTTATTACAACAAGATCAGTGCTTGTTATCATTAATGCACAAGCCTCTCTCCGGCAGTAATGCTACACTTGCTGAAGTGTGCAAATCCAGGAATCCTGAAAGACAGCCCTAAAGGTTTCAGACTTGGGGTCCGTATTATACATCAGCTTAGATGATATACCGTCTAAAATAAGATCAAGCAAAACGATGAGAGGGAAAACTAGCATGTTCTGTAGAGCCCTATAGAATGGCAGCCGCCAATCCGTGATTTGGTCAGAAATCGTTGCCCAGTAACAGCCCAGGGTTACTCACTTGGCTCTCTCTCTGGGCTCAATGATGTTTCTCTTCTGGAGACTCTTGAACCTGTCTTTGAGGATGCTGCCCTCTGGCTACAACAAGAAGAATTACACAGAGAAGGGGACTGCTTACAAACGGGTTGTTATGAAACATGGCAAGCAAATTAAATGGATGCATTTCTAACGCCATGTTTAGAATATTAAACTTAAAGATCACAAACTTGTGAACTGATGCAACACGTGAATAGGAAACACAAACTGGGCAGGTAAAAAAAAAAAAAGTTTTGGTTTGTCTTATTCAGATTATTCTGGCTAACAGCACAATGCGAGGCAGAAGGGTCTTTGGACTCTCAGCTACAGTCCAGGGTGAGACCAGAGATGGAGGGACAGGGCCTGACTCACCTTGAGGGTGCGTAAGGAGCCAGAAAGCTCGTCACTCAGCTGCACCTCCAGATCCGGAGCCTGGAACCTGACGGAGAGAGTGCAGGTCAAGTCACACTATTTCATTCATCATTGAAGCTTCATAAACAACGTGTTACGTCCTGACTATAACCAAATTCAAAATCAGATCAGTTGGATTTAGTCTGCCTACTTTACTCCAAGCAAAGCGCCCATCCCAGGATAAGTGGAGGCTGCTATCCATGCCAGTTTAAAAGCAATCTAAAGATAACTTCTGGGTGTTAAGTACCAGGGATTCAGACACTGACAGACTGTATCTGCTTGAGGCCTTCCCTAAGGGCAGGACCTCAGACAGAAGTCACCGGGCTTGCGGGCTGTAAAATGAAAGCAAACAGGGATGATCAGAGATGACCGACTTGAGCTTGCCGAGCCGCTGGGGACGGAACTTCTGCGCCTCCTTCTGGGCTTGATACTGGGCCTGCTTCTGCCTGGTGCGCTGCTCACGCCTCTTCAGCTCGGCCTGTATGGAGCGCAGCTGGAACAGCTGCTGTCTCTGTCCGACCAGCTCCCTCTGAGCGCGCTTTCGTGTCTCCTGCAGGAGGGAGGACAGACAGATATGCGGTCGGAAAGCTCAGAAGTTGGATTGCCGTCATCGAGCACGCACAAGGATGACTGATCATTTTGTTAATAGCTTGGCAAATTGCATAAAACGTCATGAGGTTGAGATAGATGTGCCGTGGCCAATGGGAAACCATACGGTTCATACCTTCTCTTTCTCTGCCTTCTCTCGTTTTCTTTGTCTCTCTGTCTTTTTTTCCCGACCCCTGGCTGGCGCGCTGCCTTTCGGCTCCTTTTCACCTTTGGGTTCCTCCTCTTCCTCGTCATCTTCTTCCACCAACCCTTCGACTTGCTCCTGGAAGATCGTCTCCTGCAAGCATGGAAATGGAGGTAGGGGCAGGTTAGGGGCAGTTGTAGGCAGGAATGGCCCAGGGTGGGGGGATTGCGTGAAGGGGATTGACTGAGGGACTTGTGGCAGAACCTCCGTGGCGATGTCTTCCTTCCGCACAGCCAGCTGCTGGGCCAGCTTCAGCTCCCCCTTCTGCTTCTTCTCCTCCACCATGTGAGCCTCAAGCAGAAGGGCCTACACAAAACATGGCATTTCACCCAAATCCAGAATCAGGCCGGATCCCCCCCGCCCCCCCCTAATCAGCATCCCGAACCAAGACCTGGATGTTTAGCAGATGCTGTAGCTGATCCCGTGATGCATTAACGCAGAAGCGACAAGTAAATTAATAAGAGCAGCTTCATCAATGCCAGGTCCCTGTAGTTTACCTCCACAGAAAAGCTAAATCGATTTATACAGTAAAACTGATTTTGAACATTAAGGGCTCCACCGCCCGTCCCACTCGGGGCCTGCATCTGCTCGCCCCCCTAGGTCACCCCCCCCCCCCCGTCTGCCTAGTCTATCTGGATGGTCAAAGTCGTCCTGGAACTCAGCACCAGGAACCAGATGATTCCTCAGCTTCAGTGGGAAAGCACCCGTGGTTATCCATCTACACTTACTATGCTTCAATTGCCCTATTGGTTACTTTTTAACAGTGATACTCTTAACTTTGTCAAGTTCCTGTCAAGTAAAAGTATTTTTCTGCATAAAGATCAGACTTCATAAAAAACAGCCGGAAAGTACCTAGAGTTATTTTTTTTAGTCCGATCTGATTTCCTGGTAAAAGTTCCTGCCACGGGGAGACTGACTTGCAGAGGCGTCTCCTCCTTGCTCCGTCACACACGCCAATGATCCTCTCAAATACATTAACATACTGGCTCTGTTTCTGGCAACATCCGAGTCCGGAAACAGACAGTCCTGTCATCAACCACACTCTTTCCAGTGCTGGACTAATTTATTAGGGCACTTCATTTTGCGGTATTTTTACATTTAATAATTAATGTACCCAGCTTATATAGAGAAGGCAAATCACTTCAACGCTGTCAAAGCATAGAGAAAATGCTTGCAGAGAATGTTTAGGCAGGTAGCTCACTTGATGTTACCCTTTATTTTGTAATATACTACCACCTGTACAGGTACTGTACATACTGTGTACACTGTTTAAAATAAAATGGACAAAAAACCTACAGGTTATCAAAGTTAGCTAGCATTTGTAATGTTTTTCTCTTGATTATATATAGTGCAGACATAACCTAGGCCTAATTAGTCATGCCGTTGGAGTTGTTACATGGAAAAATAAATAGTTCAATTTAGACCCCTATTATTTAGAGGGGTATTTGTATACCATTGACAGTTTTTTGGAATGATGTTTACTACTACGCGTGTAAATATTTATATATAGGAATGAATTCAGCCAAATAACAGTATGACCCAAACTTTACAATTCTTAACTAAATAAGCTTTCATCAGCCCACAAATTGGTGGTTTTTAATATGGCCCTTCCAGCGACTGGTTTTGACGTCTCTGCGATAGAATTGTGTAACTGGGTGTGATCTCAGGTAGAAAGATTCCACCTGAAACATAAGGCAACGTCCTAGGTGAACTGCAGATACACTTATCTATCAAAACCATAAGTAGAGGAAGATTTCAACGTAGGGATTCATGAAGCGTTCTCCTCCAAGACTAGACAACACAGCACGCTACGGGAAAATAGTCAAGCTGAATGCTGTCTTTGATCTGCGTCTGACCTGACATGAGGGCAGCTGACAGTACCTGATGGTCAAAGAAGTCAGGGTTGTAAGATCCTCCTGGGCCAATGATTTCTACAGCTGGCAGAGAAGATGGCTTCTCATTGAGCCTGTCAGGACGCTGAGAAAGAGTCAAATCGAAAGAAGTAGCTTTAAATCAGAAAGGACTTATTATGAAACACACACAAACATGCAGCATTGCGTAAAAGTCTTTAGCAACGACAACTACACTTTTATAAACTTTATGTTGGTGTAAAACTGACTTATGTCCGAGTACTTTAGCTTAGCAATTCCAAAACCTTTCTGCAGTAGCCATCAAACATATTCATACTTGTTGACTGAACCACTACCAATACTCAAATTATTTCACTACATTATTTAAAAACTGAATGGCCTGATGGTTAAATGTAACAAACACATGGAACGGCTGAGGTGCCCCTGAAGCGGTGTTCATCTAGCCATCCAACAGGATATAAGAAACGTTTTATTACAGTTCATTTGCAGTGGAGTCAGAAAATACTGCAAATGGTTCACGGACCATCACTACTCCAGACTCTCGGCAAATCGACAAGCAAGCAAGTTCGGCATATTGAGTTGAAATTCGGCATAATGGGTTGGCAAATCTCATGAATCTAAAGACCCACAGGAGATGTTAATGATACAATGTATTAATTTCTGTGTCATATGCATACAATTACCTTATTGGCCACTGGCACTGTTATTAAATTCATTTTCATTGGTGTAAGTTACGCAGTTTTGCGGTTGCGTTCCCCTAACCCTATTCTTCCCATTGGATACATGTATTTTGTATTTTAGCACAGGAGGTTTTTCCAGGAACGCAGTAGTAGCACTGTAGCGGGATCGACTATCTGCTGTGCTCATCTCTCTTGATGAATACACCCTGACTACTCCAGCAAACTGCACAGCCAGTGTTTAAAAACAGCCCCAACATATCAGCAAACGAAAACAAAAAACACTGAAGACCAGAAAAAATGTCACTTACCCTCACAAGCTTCTTTTTTGTTTGTTCCAGGTAAAAGGCATCTCCAGGTAGCATCTCTGCCAGGCAGAAAGTACAAGACAAAAGCTGAAGACTCCGTTTGCTATGGTAGGTTACCCCCACACACCACCAAGCTCACTCACCGTCCTGTCCCCATACATCGTAGAAGGGTCTGCTGGGGTCATCATTAGGCAGACTCTTCTGACTGGAAGATGTGGCGCCCCCTGCTTTCCTCCTCTGGAGCTGCTTCCGACTTCTCAGCTGTAACCCTTTAGCCACCTGCTTCTCGACCCTCTGAGAAATGCGTCGGAGTTTCTTGGCGTTTGGCTGCTGATGGGCCAAAATGCTGTGGAGGACAGGCCACAGAAATGTCGATATCACCGTGCCCACCAGATGCTAAAAAAATCTTTGATAGACAAGTTTGACGTACTCCATCCTGTACAGACGCGGAAGGCAAACAATGGAACCACAAGGCAAAGAAGCAGACCGTGAACCACAGCACAGAGTGACTGCTGGAAGTCAAAGTTACACGCTGGACCCTCAGATCCCCAGGCACCACCCACTTGGCAGTGACCAGGATATATAGAGCGTCTTCACATTCCCACAGGAATACTGTGAGCGCAAGGATGGGATCATCATCGGGCACGGACAAACAAGGACAGGGAGACAAAGGAACTAGAGATACAGGGGTTGATTCTCAAATGCGCTTCAGTCAAATAGGAGCATCGCATTGCGCTTTTCTCACTTAAGCATATTCTCATGCAAGCAGTGCATTACTTTTTACTTTAATACAAGTAATGGGATGTCAGTTGCTCTGTGCAAAACAAACACTTTCAGTATAAAGACTATACACTACAGTCATGCTTTCATTCTCAAAATAAAACGATTTCTGTGGACTTCAATTAGGTTCAGAATGTAAATGAAATAGTCTATGTTCTGGAACCCCCTTTTGCTGCTTGATGTATTAATTATACTTCTTGAAAGGAAGCACCTAAATTATTTGGGTTAACCGCAGTGGGCATTACGCTTCACTCAAATGTGCGTAACATAAGCATTTTGTTAAACTGAAGTGCATCATGGAAGACGACCCCATAATGAATTAAGAGGGGGAGAAAAAGAAAATCTTAGAGGCAAAAGTCACAAGACAAAAGCACAAAAATAAATAGCTAAATACTGATGTAAGGCATAAGAACACAGGATGTTCAAATGCATGGTTAACCTGAGCTATCGGTATACCTCGATTATCGAAGGTAGACAACACTGCTGTATAGTACTGGAGTATGCCACACATCCCCTGCTCTGCTCCACTTTGTGCCCTGTCTACAACAAACTGCTTATAGTGATCACAATTATAGTGATCAATCGCTTATATGGATCAAAAAGCTTGAGACTGAATCATTCCAGTACAAATACTGTTTAAATAATTTGCTTATAGTAGTCACTGCAATGGGCTGGCACCCCATTCTGGGTTGTTTCTCTACCTTGCACCCATAGGCCCTTAATAGGCTCCAGCCCCGACCCCGAATAAGACAAGCGGTTAGATGGATGGGTTTATAGTAATCAAGCAGCCTGCTTACAGCATTCATTCTGGGGGATTTCCTTATACATGACGATATAACTTTTTTATGTTTACTTTGATAGGTCTACTTTGACTCACGGTAACCCTTCTGCTTTTGACTAGCTACCTAAGGCTAATGCACAGAAAAAATTACTAGAAAAAGAAAACAATTTTCTCCAAATGACAGACACATCAAAGTTTATAATAAACTGCAGAGCGTCTAGGCTAGTTGAGCTACGGGTATAACTTAACTAGGCCATTTAATTGGACTGCAGTCCTCAAACTTGCTCATACTTACTCTTTAGGTGAAGGAACGAGAGAATCATGCTGTAAGATCAGGTCAACCCTCAGGGGCTTCGATGATTTGCCCCTCTTTGTCACTGGTGCTGCAAAACATAAGATTATGAATATAATGACATTACTAGCAAAGGCTATCATGATATATTTTTTTATTTTTTTAAATACTGAAGTCCTGACATCGAGCTCAGCACATTAAAGGTAAAAAAAACTGATGGCAAACTTGCACATGGTTATTTTTTGAAAAACAGTGTAGGTTTGTTTGGGAAGTACTGCCTCGGCCCAGCCAGACATGGAGGGCCTAAACCCACACCTCAAACATTCAACCAACTGTTCCGATGATTTGCCTAAACATGGTTACAGGGACAGCATTCTTTTCATGTGAGGGAGCAGCATATATGTTCAGTCAGAAACATACCTTCCTGGGTAACTTTCTTCTGGTCTCCAGTGTCCACAAAAAACAAGCTGTCATCTGGCTTCTCTGATAGCAGGCCCCTGGAACAAAGAAATAAACATTACATATAAAACATTTTAGCTTGAATACGTGATGGCATTTCAGTATGCTATACACAATATAGACTCATGATATGCCACTACCAGAGCCTGTTCTCAAGTTATGGCATGGCATCAATTACAATAACCCTCTCAATCCTCTCACTTTTTAAACTGCTTACACAACATTGAACACCATCTGTGGACTGCAAATTGCACCCTGATAGCTTTTCCCCACTTGTTGTCAATAGCGTACTTAAAAGGTTATGGGAACAGGTAAAACACGATAATTATAGATATAAAAATACATATCAGTGGAATGGGGGATGGTTCGTTGTTTGCAGTGAACTCGGCTACTTAAACATCTGCTTATAAAGAGAATAGGTCATTAATAGGCCCTTGACATGTTATATTTTCGTCTGCGGAGAAGCTTGTGTTACGATTAATCTACCAAAAAGTCCTTTTGATTAAATTCAAGGTTCGATGCTTTTTCCTGAAATTAAGCATACATACCAAACTTCTTATTGTCCAAATGTTCACTAATAGTAATACTTTAAAAATGAAAATTAGATCTTTAACACTGAGGCGTGAAACTAGGAACAATTTTATTCCAACCCTGTACAAATGACTTGTAAAACAAACTTTTTTTTGGCGGGGGGGTAAGCTAATTGCCCTTCCAAGTAATATTTGATTTTAAAAAAACTACATATAAGTAAATTACTAAAGTAACTACAAAGGCAGTTACTGGATTGTAACTAGATATCGTATTTACCAAGATAAATAATTAGTTTTACCGGGTTGACTAGTTCAAACAAACGTGTGGTTGTTTAATAACAAGCAACTTTTCAGAATTACCTCTTTAACCAGTTGTTTAGGACTAACACTCACCCTGTGGCTCTCTCCTGTAGTCTCACATCATCCAAAAAGTCTTCGATATCTTGGATGTCACTGTATTTGTTCCAGTTTTTCTTTTTATTTTTGTTAACACGCTTTCTCTTTCCGATTCCCGAAGAATTCTGTTCACGAGTGTGATTAAGCGAAAGAAACCCATGCTGCCCAGCAGCCACGCGTTTTATTCGTTTTGCTGCTACCGCCGCCATATTAAAAAGGGCAGTAACAACGACGGCGCGTGAAGATGACGTCACAGAACAGCGAGCTCTGTTGACCTTCCGGCATGTGTGTTACCCAATTCGTCCAGATTTAGACGTTTCAAAATTAGAATCAGTTTTATGTGGTTAAGTACGTTCACACATACAGGGAATGTACCTCACATACATAAATTAGATACAGTGTTTCAATTGTACCCCCCAAAAAAAGCACGATATAGGGAACCATCGTGGTTGCTTGAACACCGTGGCACTATAATCAAGGAGGGTCATAAAGAAAGACAGTTATCGCTTGGATAAGTATTTTTAGTTGGCAAGAGAGCAGAAAATCATCTCTATGAATGTATGTATATCATGTCCTTTTTGGAAGGTTATGGACTAACATAACCCTAAACCTAACCCCAAAAGCTCTAAATGGCATTCCCCAGAGTTCAACACATCCCCTCTCATTTTCTTTGCTCTCAGTGGACGATTTATTTTAATTCCCTTAGTGGTAAGGGCTACATTTGACTACAGAGGATTGTTTCGTTTACAGTGAACCCTCGAGTTACAACCACCCTGACATACGAACAACTTGGGTTACAACCAAAATTTTAGTTTTAACTTACGACCAAAGTCTTGAGTTACTACCCGAATGCCGGTGGAGACCAAAATGTGTATCCGCTTGTGTGGCTGTAAATAAAGAGCCGAGATGCCCGAGAGGCGTTCGTAAGTGTCAGTTTGAGCCGAGATATGCCTGTTTGTGGACGTCATTTCAGTCAGTGCAGTGCTTTATATAATTAATTTCACTAACTGCTATCAAAATGTCCCAGAAAAAAAACCATAAAAGAAGCTAAGGAAGGAAGCAAAGCTAAAGAAAGCAATCACAATCAAAAATAAGGAAATTGTGCAGAAATATGAGTGGCGCTCATGTGACCGATCTCGCTAATATGTATGGCATGTCGAAATCCACCATCCCAACAATCGTACAAAGTCAAGATTTGTATAAGGAAGCTAGTATTGCTAAAGGTGTACCTCAAATTAATAAGTCACGATCAACAGAATTAGATGAGGTAGAAAGGCTGTTACTAGTGTGGATAAATGAAAGGCAGATAGTGAGTACACTAGGGAAATTATTGGTGTTCCCGGAAAATTACACACGTTATACAAACCTTTTTTTATTATGAAAAGGTTAGTTAAGGGGTGCTTTGGGAATTTCGGAATGCGTTGTGGGTATTTCCATTATTTCTTATGAGAAAAGTAGTCTTGACTTACGACCAGCTCTCGCAAACAAATTGAGTTCGTAAGTCAAGGGTCCACTGTATCTTACAGGGACACTAGCTCTGGGTAGCCACTCACCCCAACTATGATTATACAATTATAGTCTGAGACACAGAGCTGGGTGGGGATCCTTTTCATTAACGATTGTTGAACTGTATTGCCAGTGCTGTCACTATGTATGTGGATGATGTGGCTGCTGCTGTTGTTCAGGATTCCTCATGTCTGTGTCTCCACCTGCCTCTCTCTGCTCCTCTTGCTGCCATAATGAGCCTTGCCAGGGCTCCTTTATTACCAGAACCCTGCTCTCTTGCATTGCTCTCTCCTCCTCTGCTCTTGCTGATACACTTTCCATTTACTCTCCCACCTTCCAGGGTAAACGAGTTAGAGGTCCCGATACAAGGGAGACCCCAGCCTGCACAGCAGCCTCCCTGTGTTTCTGCCTGTGCTACCCAAACTCCTCGCCATCTGCTCAAACCACCTCAGCTGCCCATCTGCCAGCATTTCCTGTGCTGTCCTGCTATCCGCCTGAATTAACATTTCGCTACTTCATGGAATTTCAAACTTTTCAATGACAAGGACTCAGCCCCCTCATTTCTGAGAGGGTTTTTCTTGCTCTCAGGGAAACTTGGCCCTGTGACTCTGCTTTTTGGAAGATTCTTTCTGGTAATGCTCCTTGTTAAAAAATACAATGTAATAATACAACTCATATCCACTATACAATAATGTTTACAGACAACAGGTGAGACTTAATTCCTCATTCTCAAAATTTTAATATGCAAATTTTCTTAACTTGATAAAAAACTAATACGTCGCAGTGTAAAGTCATTATCAGCTATAAATAACACAACAAAGCAAATTCTTTTGACAATTCTACACTTTTTAAGAAACATAAAACTGCAATTACCTTTTAATATATATATATATATATATATATATATGCACATAAAGAAAATGCCTTTACTTAAAACTGAGTAGCGTAATTTTACATATATATATAATTTCATATTAATTTATCCCTCCAGGTAAGATGCAGTATCCCCAATTCCTAGCAGAGTCTAATATTTAACTTAAAGTTTACCAAGTTTTTTTAACGTCAAAAAATAACTTTATAACATGGCAATGTCTCTTACAAACAGTCATATTATAACATACTACTTACTATGCTACTTAGTAAAAAGCCACAAAATATCTTAAATATATACGCGATATTTGAGGATGGGAACTGTTAAGACGAACAAGTCAGTAAAAATGGAGCCCTACTAGGAACCCCAATGCATCATGGGAAGACAGTGCCTGACACGACGGCCATTTTCCCGTTGGACGCTCCGCTTCCATTGTGTGAACCTACAGTAAATACTGAGACGGCTAGTTTAGCCAAACAAGATTTTCACTCTCTACGACCGCACATTTTAAAGGTAAGTGTCTACAAATTAGGTAATCGTGTTCCTAAAGTGTTTACGCATTTATTGAGTATTTTGGAATTATTTTTAAATCAGTATTTTGTTTTTTTCTCGCCAAAACCGAAAAAACAAACCACACTGCGAAGCGCCTGAGAAAAAACCGTCTTTCTGCTCTCAGAAACCAGAAAATCAATTTCATTTCACTGTGCGTTTCACTTCGGATAAACATAACCGTTCCAAGTTGGTTCGCGTCTTTTTATATATTTTTGGATTCCCCCAAGTGTCTAGTTTAATCTTTGCCGCGTCGATATGCGTAAATCGGTAATATTTTTTATCTTTTTCCAGTTCCAATTTAGCCGCGTATAGGTACTATTACGCAGATCCTCGTCCCGGCTCTGCTATAACAGCAGCCATCGTTTCCTCGCCGCTGAGGGCGGGACACGTTGTGCAAGTGTGGGAGTGGTGCGAATGGCAGGTCCCGCCTCCCTGATTCATGGGAAAAGTTCCGATTGGTTGTTATATGCGGTCGCTTCTAATTGATTGGTTACATATCCGCTTTGAAGACTTGTCCATCAGAGTACTACATTTCTAATTCACGACCGCTCGAGCAGGTGTGTCCGAGGTCCCCCCCCCCTTTTTTTTTTCTTTCTCGACGATAACTTCCTAAGTTGTGCGTAAAACTCCAGTGAAAACGAGAGCCTATTAAAAATGCATAATTTCCCTCTCGATTTTTGTTTTTGAGTTTGGAAGAGGTGTTAAGTGTTTACTGTTCCTCTTTATAATTACGGTATATGTATTTTGAGTCATTTGTGTTTTCTGGACTTCCTATTTTAATGTAAAGAAATCTTAATGCGTTACAGTTAAATGTCCAAATATTTATTTGAGGTTTTCATTTTAAATGTTCACAGTTACATGTCAACATATAATACCAAAAGAACAAAAACAAACAAATTAGGAAAAAACTAATAAAACTATGCGATCAAAAAAACTGTAGCAGTCCATTGTCCAACCATAAGAGCACTGGGAACCTTAAGTAGGACACAAGTTTGTTTGTTATGGGTAATTTATTAATATAAATGAACTTAATTGCATGTTTATGGAAACATGCAACCCGTGTATTCAGAATTTGGACTGTAACTTTCAGGTGACCTTAAGGTGCCATGGCTCGTACCAAGCAGACTGCCCGCAAGTCAACTGGAGGCAAGGCTCCGCGTAAGCAGCTGGCCACCAAAGCTGCCCGCAAGAGTGCCCCCTCTACTGGTGGGGTCAAGAAGCCCCATCGCTACAGGTGAGGAAAAAAAAACAAGAACACCAAGTAGATTTTTAATTTTTTAAAAGTAGATTCAGCTGCATTATATTTCTCATGGCCAGTTAACCACAGAAATGTCTTTCAAATTAGGCTTAAACAAATTTAAAAATAAAGAATGCACTCACATTTGTTGAATTAGATCAGCCTTGGAATGTTGAGTATGGAATGAGTTTTGTATCAGTCTGTTCACATATTCAGCAGTGCAACACTTATTTGTATCCTTCTAGTTCAGCTTATAGATCACAGGAGTTGTGTTGCTATTGTGTGGTGTGCTCAGATATTTTCCTCCTTCAGGCCTGGAACCGTCGCCTTGCGTGAGATCCGTCGGTACCAGAAGTCCACAGAGTTGCTGATCCGCAAGCTGCCCTTCCAGCGGCTGGTGAGAGAGATTGCTCAGGACTTCAAGACCGACCTGCGCTTCCAGAGTGCTGCCATTGGGGCTCTGCAGGTCAGTCACCCCATGCTGAGAGTCACATGGTTCTTTGGGGGGGAGGGGGGAGGGGGGGGGTGGATATGATGACATGATGTGATGGTGTTTCTGGGCTTACGGCTCCTAAAAAAATATTTTTCTGTTAAGGGATGAGTATTTTTCTTACTGGGTCCTTTGTCTTTATTTGAATGCAGGAGGCCAGTGAGGCGTACCTGGTGGGCCTGTTTGAGGACACCAACCTGTGCGCCATTCATGCCAAGCGTGTCACCATCATGCCCAAAGACATCCAGCTGGCCCGTCGCATCCGCGGGGAGCGTGCTTAAACCTTCCCAGCTTGGTTCCCCTCCCCTCCTCCTCCACGATGTCTGTCTTCCCCTCCCTTTCTCAAAGTTCCACGCTCCTCTTCTGTTTGTAGTGCTTAGATTAACAATGATTATGATGACAAAGTGTGTAATGGTGTCTTTCTTAGTGCTGTCGGCAGCAGACCTTTAGGGTACCTTTTTGTGCATGTACCAGCTTAGTGCTGATCAGACACACATTCTCACAAGAATATCAAAGCAACTGGTTCCCGGCTTAGGAAGCCTGTCTCTGGTCAGGGAGAGTTCATGAGGTCAGCTCTTTAAAATAATGGAAGTACACTGTAGTACCTGGGTGATAGATGGGCTCCCAGCTGGGTAGGGTGAAGCCACAAAAAGGTATATGAGGCAGGAGGGTGATGCCAGGGTTTATCTGCTGGGGGCCGGCGGGGGGGGGGGTGACTGTTCCCGCAGCAGGGTGCTAACACTGCCCAGTGCTCATCTCCTGTCCCATACTACCCCAAAGTGAGTGTTCAACATAATGATGACGGAGAATTTATATAATGGATTTATTAGTGCCTGAGGGGGTGATGATGTGTAGTCTGTGTGTTTGTGTCTGCTGATCAGCACAGCAAATTATATTCATCTACAAGCATCACTTGGTAGAGCAATTGTTTAGTTGAACAATGATGATTACTGTCATCATTATTGTGGTGTCTTTTTTAACGCAAGAAAAAGTTTCATAGATGCAAAAAAGAAGTTTAAGATTCATTTTTACATGTGGACCGTGCAGAACAATATTTTTTACTGAACGTCTCGCCCATCCAATTTCTTTTCCTATAATGTATTAACTACTCTGTGTATTAAAGGATTTAAATTAATTTGATTCAGTCGACATAAAGTAAATGTTACCAAAGCATTTTAAAGTCATGGAATGACAATATGTAGCAAACTGTCAATGTGCATCACTTTCACTCTAAAGTGTACTAGATTGCCATCTATTATTTTTAAAGAAAAAAAAAACTTACAATTTTCCCATTTTTTATTTTCCTGTTTCTCAGGTTGGTGTAACACCCTTGCTTCATTCTTTTATTTTGATTTTTAAATGTTAAAGATGTTTAAATGAACTGATCTTTGTAATTTCCAGATTTCTCATATAAGGTGGTAATAAATCGATGTTACACAGTTTTGCCAAAGAGTGATTATTTCACTGGGCAGATTGGTGCGTTTGCAGGTTCTTCCTGTGTTTTCTGGATTTTCCAGTTTCTCACCACAGTTGAAATATACAAGCTAATTAGCTTACCTGTGCTGAGTGTTAGACAAGGGACACTAGCAGGATAGAAGATTACAGTGTACAGTATGAGCAGTTTAGAAGTGCCATTATGCCTAAACAAATGTTTTAGGACTACAGAAAGGAGAACCCACAAACTGCTGACACTCAGGCAGGCATGGGATTTGAACACACAATTCTGGGAATGTGGAGCTTTGTTGTTGGCCATGGTGCCACTAGCAATTCATCAAATAAAAATGCAAGAAATCTATTGCAAAATCCATGTTAACCGACACAATGTTAAACAGTTCAAATGAATCTGAATGTCTCTGTCATTTATCGCTGAAAAGTATATCTTCCGTGATACATGACAAAAGAATTTCCCTCGGGATAAATAAAGTTCTTTCTTATCTTATCTTATACATTATGGAGTACCAACGTCAGCTTTGGAGATATTTAAATAAAATCGCTGCCCGTTTTCATCGCGAGGTGGCACAAGAATTCATTCCTGGTATTTCTTTTAATCCGAACGTAATTTGTACATAATTCAACAAGGGTGTCAGAGACGCAGTAGGAATTAGTTCTATAGCCTTTTATAGTAAATAAATTGAAATATATGACAACAGAATAATTGTACAGTTTCAAACATGGACAGTTTCTATCATTATGAATTCGACCACTGGTGAAACAATAAATGACCAGGCCTCTTGTACCAAGCTAACAATATCAGGTCCCCATCTTCATTTTTCTAAATAAGCAAGTCTATATAGTTTGATCAACTTTAACCGCCACTGAACTAATCCCAACTAATTATCCTGAATACACGACTGCCCTGGCCAAAACAGGGTATTTGCCCGCTTGTACTTGTCAACTAACCAGATCTGCAAACATTACGGATAAATGGAAATAATACAAGCAAATGCTACCGCTCTGTGTACTGTATGACAGCGATTTACAGAAAACAATGTATAATAATTATACCGACAAAAGTCTGTGGTGAAGAAACACATTCATTAAACATATGGAACTTTTGCCCGGAGCATTTGTTTAATTAACGTTCCTTAGACAATGTGTAGCATATGACGAAATTATTATTTTCAATTACATGATGGTCAATTTAGCTTTGGGGGCAACTTTCTTCGCAAGCCACTTTTATATGCAAATTAAACATACAGAGGAGAAAATGTTGCGCTGTCCTCAAAATCCTATTTCGTGTATACATATTCAACAACACGGCTATAACGTTTTTTACACCGCTTGTCACAGCATTTTCCCCACATTCATTAATATATAATATATTATATATATATATATTGCCAAATATAAAATTCTCCCACATTCGACTTGTGAATAAGTCAGTCGTTTGGAGTATTATAAGCGGGCATTGAAAGAGGATGGACGGATGATGTACATTTTAATATAAATAAAACACACCAGAACAGTTGTATTGTAATGGAATTTATTTAACAAACGGTGAAACATGGTGTATAGAATTAGGTAATATATACGAAAATGTGTGATAAGCCATTGTGGGTGCGACTCTATGTATATAGCAAATGGCACCCGAAAACAGCATCGATCAGATACTGATAACATAACCATTAAATTCTTGTTTATGGATAAGCTGGAAAATGGTGTGTACTACGAACGCCAATGCATTATGGGATATGGGTGATTGACACGGCGGCCATTTTCCCGCTGGACGCTTTGCTCCCATTGTGTGATCGAGACAGTAAATACTGACGCGGTCAGACAAGCTAAACGTTTATTTCATCCCTTGTTCCTGCACTAAAGGAGGTAAGTAGCCGAAAATAAAACCCTACAATTTAGTATGCACTTTTCCCTAATCTTATTTAAAGTTTGTTTTTTCGTAAATTCCAGTTAAATGTATTTTATTTTCAACGGCAAAGAGAAAACAAACCCGAGTGCTGAAGCGCAAGAGGAAAAACAGGCTTTCTACTTCAGAGGAGACCAAGGAAAATCCGTTTAAATTCGTCCGGGTTTGCTTCGATAATATACAGTTGCTGAGCGTCGCTGCAGGTGTTTAAGAAACTTTGTGTGTTCCTTAGGTTGTCAGGTTTAATTTCCGCCATGTATTTTCGTAAATACTGTTACCGTTTTTTATCATTTTTAAAAGTTTTCAAGGTAGTCTACCGCTCGCAATACATAGCGCTTTACCTCGGCTGTATTTCAAACAGAAGCCATAATCTCATGGGTGGAGGCGGTTCTCAGAATGGGAGGAAGGGGGGGCAGAGCCAATCTAATTGGTTGGAAACGTGAATTCTGATTGGCTTTATGGATGTTGTAATTTCAGATTGGTTATTGAAGAGTTTATGTCTTGCCTCTACCCATTACTGGTTACGCTGATTCGTTACAGATTTTGTTGCTAGGTTTATTTTTTTCGGGCGCTTGTGGCTTGAATGAGTTTCTGCAGAATTTGTTGTGAACACCTATTAAACCTGTTTACTGCACAACTGGTATCACAATAATCTTTCAAGTATAATATTTATATCTCTTTTAAATGTTAAGTTATTTAGTATTTTAATGGCCATTCATTATTGAATACCGCAAATAAATACCGTCCTGTATTTACTTCTGTGACAAATGAGAACAACTATTTTATACTATGTTTCATAATTTTCTGTGAATATTGTGTTTGCAGACAAAAGACCCTTAGTTAATTCTCGTTGAAAAATACATTGCAACGAAAGTGGTAAAACATTTCAAAATAATGACATACAGAAAGGGTACTTTCAAATTCTGATTTTCAGGTGACCTTAAGGTGCCATGGCTCGTACCAAGCAGACTGCCCGCAAGTCAACTGGAGGCAAGGCTCCGCGTAAGCAGCTGGCCACCAAAGCTGCCCGCAAGAGTGCCCCCTCTACTGGTGGGGTCAAGAAGCCCCATCGCTACAGGTGAGGAAAAAAAAACAAGAACACCAAGTAGATTTTTAATTTTTTAAAAGTAGATTCAGCTGCATTATATTTCTCATGGCCAGTTAACCACAGAAATGTCTTTCAAATTAGGCTTAAACAAATTTAAAAATAAAGAATGCACTCACATTTGTTGAATTAGATCAGCCTTGGAATGTTGAGTATGGAATGAGTTTTGTATCAGTCTGTTCACATATTCAGCAGTGCAACACTTATTTGTATCCTTCTAGTTCAGCTTATAGATCACAGGAGTTGTGTTGCTATTGTGTGGTGTGCTCAGATATTTTCCTCCTTCAGGCCTGGAACCGTCGCCTTGCGTGAGATCCGTCGGTACCAGAAGTCCACAGAGTTGCTGATCCGCAAGCTGCCCTTCCAGCGGCTGGTGAGAGAGATTGCTCAGGACTTCAAGACCGACCTGCGCTTCCAGAGTGCTGCCATTGGGGCTCTGCAGGTCAGTCACCCCATGCTGAGAGTCACATGGTTCTTTGGGGGGGAGGGGGGAGGGGGGGGGTGGATATGATGACATGATGTGATGGTGTTTCTGGGCTTACGGCTCCTAAAAAAATATTTTTCTGTTAAGGGATGAGTATTTTTCTTACTGGGTCCTTTGTCTTTATTTGAATGCAGGAGGCCAGTGAGGCGTACCTGGTGGGCCTGTTTGAGGACACCAACCTGTGCGCCATTCATGCCAAGCGTGTCACCATCATGCCCAAAGACATCCAGCTGGCCCGTCGCATCCGCGGGGAGCGTGCTTAAACCTTCCCAGCTTGGTTCCCCTCCCCTCCTCCTCCACGATGTCTGTCTTCCCCTCCCTTTCTCAAAGTTCCACGCTCCTCTTCTGTTTGTAGTGCTTAGATTAACAATGATTATGATGACAAAGTGTGTAATGGTGTCTTTCTTAGTGCTGTCGGCAGCAGACCTTTAGGGTACCTTTTTGTGCATGTACCAGCTTAGTGCTGATCAGACACACATTCTCACAAGAATATCAAAGCAACTGGTTCCCGGCTTAGGAAGCCTGTCTCTGGTCAGGGAGAGTTCATGAGGTCAGCTCTTTAAAATAATGGAAGTACACTGTAGTACCTGGGTGATAGATGGGCTCCCAGCTGGGTAGGGTGAAGCCACAAAAAGGTATATGAGGCAGGAGGGTGATGCCAGGGTTTATCTGCTGGGGGCCGGCGGGGGGGGGGGTGACTGTTCCCGCAGCAGGGTGCTAACACTGCCCAGTGCTCATCTCCTGTCCCATACTACCCCAAAGTGAGTGTTCAACATAATGATGACGGAGAATTTATATAATGGATTTATTAGTGCCTGAGGGGGTGATGATGTGTAGTCTGTGTGTTTGTGTCTGCTGATCAGCACAGCAAATTATATTCATCTACAAGCATCACTTGGTAGAGCATTTGTTTATTACATTATTGATGATTACTCTTATTGTTATGGTGTCTATCCTTTTTTTAATGCATACATGTCTTTTCATAGCTGCAGAAAATACTTTTTAAAGAAAAAAACAGCAATATGGTATTTTACTGAAACAAAAATGTTATCATAAATTTAAGCTATTGATTTACACTGGCCACTATTATAGGGGGATATTTTATAAATGCCCTTTGTTTTTGTTTTTTTTATTATAGTCATAAGTTAACTTGCCTTCATTTTTAATTTTTCTCCTTTCTCTGTTCCTGATCCAAAATTGGCTTGGAAGGCATGAGCAATGTTATGCCAAAGCATTGAGATGCCTGTAGCAAAGAGGCTTCCTCTCATCGCCATTACTCCATAAACATGCATATTTATGCAGAGATTAGATCGATTAGTGACGTTTTTTGAAAGCTGTCAGAACTTACAAAATGTCATTTCATTATCAAGTAGCTACAAGTTACTACAGCATGTTGAAAAGTGTGCTTTTAGAGCCGCTGTGAATTTTGTGAGTAGGATAATAAAAGTTTGAATTCAGTTGAATAGGGTCCCTATTTCCTTTCCCTCAATTCCAACCCTACAACCTCCCCCCTTGTAATGTGTTTCCCCTTTTCTCAGGTTGTGGTGACTCATCACTTTAGCATTATGACTTTTGATTGAAACTTGTCCAGATGTTAAATTAAGCCGATCTTTGTAATTATCAGATTTCTCATATTAAGATGGTAATAAATGTTACACATACATTTGTGCGTTTTATTGTTCTTTAATTGGCATAACGTTTTTGAAAAGGCTTTTAGACATTCTAATAACACAATAGGAGTTCATTTGAGAGCTAATTAGGTAAGTGATATATATAATATAATGGCTGCATTGCCCAGACAAGAACAAAGCAATATATTTATCCATTCTACTTCTAACGAGGATTCCTGCCAGCATCTGTCACACACCAGGGCGGGATGGGTGCCGCAAAGCAAATCACTGCCTCTAAGTTGTGTAATATGTGTTATACTTACATTTCTTCCATTTGTTTTTCTGTATTAAAATGAGGACCACTGTTCACTGATAAAACCATTTGTCAACATCTGGAATTTTATTTATGATGACTAAGTCCGATACATAATACACTTAAGCATGCTGGTATTTCTCCACCAGTAAACAAACCACTTACAAAACGTATGAAATTATCGCAATGCTGTATATCGCAACCAGCCGTCTTACCGCCAGATGGAGACATTGTCCCGCTTGTATAGTTTTCAGCTTCGTAGAAGAGCGTTTCTCAAATTGATTAAAATATCTTCATGTTATTTCAAGATTGTACCAATATCATGTTATGAAAATTGAACAGAAAATAGTTTTTTTCTTCTTACTATGTACATTTTCTTTTTCAGATGACATGCTTGTAAAGGCAATTTTAGGTTTCCACATTAATCCTATTTATTTTGTCGACATAATGTTAAAAATAAGCATCTGTTGATTGAGATGTTAGAATAACAGCTCATCTGATTTGCATACAATTATAATATATAATGTAACAATAAAATATTAGAATCTGCTAAACTCTGTAGACTGTGGGACTGGAATCATTAATTGTCGTATAAAACACTGTCGGAAATAATATGAGATTGCTGACTTATTCGTTTTATTTGTACGTAAAAAATAATATTTTAATTGATCATTTCCCATACATCACCGTCAGCATATTTATATATTTGCATTGGTTTTCATTTGTATTTTGAATTCACACTGTCAAATGTGGATATTTTTCAGCGATTTGTTTCATGACATATCTGTACTGTTATTTATTTGTTGATTTGGCGTGTTTGTAAACAACTTTATGTAGCTGAGATAGCTGTTTATTCAAATTTCAGAAACAATTTCCACGCAGGCGACTATTTATTAAAGGAGAATAATAGATACATTCTCTGCATATACCACTAATCCGTTATAGTATCGTATACCCTACAGTTCTGCACTGGGAATTTTTAATCGAGTAATAATACAGCAATTCCTTTCTCGTTTTATTAAAGCTCTATTTGCATTTATCGCATAGCTATTTTCTGACATGTATATTTGAATATATGTTCTGTGACTGTGTAATTACTAATATATATATATATAGTTTCTAAATTAAATAATCGTTTAAATACATGCTTATAACGGCAAAAAACTGAACACTGACAAGGCTTGAAACATTAAGAATAAATATCCACTGTTCTTTTGAAAGTGAGATGTTCAGAGTTTAAAAGAATGTACCTCTCTAACAAAGTATTTTTTGTTTCCCTTAGTTTATTATTTAGAAAACTATTAAACTACAAACCTACAAAATAATATTGAGTTTTATTTAGGTTTCTTTTCGCTGTAAGGTTCTTCTTGAAATGTCAGTAATAAACTTATCGGAATAATGAGACTTAAACTGTGGCATAATTTATCCAAGTTCCCCCAGAACGAAGACATAATGAGATGGTTTCGGGTATAAAACTCACGGACTGAAAATGGGTCCCACTCCGTACATGCATGGACCACTTGTGCATCTCGTGATAATTCATGTTCTGTTGTCTTAACGTTTGTTTTCTGAGTCTGGGTACTTAGTGTTTCAAAAATATTAAGTTTGTCTGTGTCAATGGTAGGGGTGCCGAATTTGTTTATGTCTTTAGGAGAGCGTTTCTTGTGGCGCGCGCAAATTGCGCGTTCACCTTCTCCAAGGTCTGTATAGTGCCAGTCCATCTGTGCTCCTCTGAGGGATTACAGTCAATCCGTCTGTCTGCGGCTCAAAGTGCTGACTGACAGATCACAGATTAGTATTGCGTTGTACCATCATAGAAGGGGGCGGTGGAAGAGAAAGAGAGAGAGAGATTAACAGAGCAAAGGAGGGAGGAGAGATTAGCGCAGCACAGAGGGGCAGTGAGAGATTACGGCACAGCACACAGGAAGAGGAGGGGTGTTTGGGTCTAGGACCTGTCGTCGAGGTATGGGGAGGATTAACCTTATGCCACGAGCACAACCTCGCCCACTACCACCATTCAACCACCTGCTAATGCGTACGCGCATGCAATGATGGTCAAGATGAGTATGTACGCGTACGCAGGCTATATGTATATGCAGGTATATCACGCATGTGCATATTTTTAGCCTCTGTGTAAGCGATATATAGGCCTACACTCTGACTAAGACAATTTATAAAAAAGAAATCATCTGCCTCGACTTCTGCCTCGGCTACACAATTTTTGTGGCAACAATTCATTCAAGTACGTTTATTGCGAACCAGGATTTTTTTTTTTGTATTTTGAATCTCGTATGCCAGAGAGCACTGTTACACACGTGTAGGGCTTATTCAGGGGTATGTTTCTCAAAGCCATATAGTTATTAATTGTTAGCAACAATTCAGGGACATGGATCGAATTAGGTAAGTTACTAACAGGAAACTTACCCAAGTCTGACTGTGAGGAAGCAGGAAATATTATAAAACACGAAATCCTCTTCAGTTTATAACATTGGCAATCTCTCATGACTCTTTTTCGACATTGTTCTATCATATCCACAAATGCCAAAGACGACTTACAGCCTATGATTTTGAAGAGGAAAGATATTGTTGTGTTGAAATTTGATTTGGAATTCTGCCTGGTTTCCTTTTTTTCTTTTTCAGAATTTTATAGGGGGGAGACGTAGAAAAGGGGATTTTTCCCCCCTTTCAATCTAAAGTTGTACTACTTTGCTAAACATCAGTTGTGTTTGGGGGAATCTAAGTTATGCAGGAAGATTAGGCTACTGTATCCCTATGATAATCCTTTTAGTTTCACCATTTTCGTTTACACGATGAGGCCTGTTAAGCATGCAGCCATAAACCGATGCTAAATTAATTGGAAATATAGCATATAATTCTCGTGCAATATAGGTTATAGAATTATTATCACAAATCGGTTGAACATAGAGTACAACTCAATGTGTCAGTTAAAATAACTAAAGCGAATGCCTAATATAGCTATGAAAAGGGTGTTAATTCTACCAGGAAACATTTTACCACCGTGCACTAATTTCTTCTTCATTTTTAATAGCGTCATAATTGTGCGTCTGAAGTAGTTTTCCTTTCGGTAGTTGTGTATCATTTTTACGTTATTACGTTGCACTGGTTGGAAAAGCAAAGACTGACAAGACTGAATACGAGGCTGAGCGGGAGAAATTGTGACTTGTTATAAAAATAAACTGCATGAGGATGTTATTAAAGTAAAGCACGAACACAACAACAGATCAACGGACGCAGTGTAATCTACACGGCCCCATGTTTGTACTGTCACTTGCTCCAATCTGCATAAATCACATAAATGTTATCGTCAAAAAAGTATTCTAAAAGCATTGCAACTTATAAAGCCGAGAGGGAAAATGATGGAGTGGTCAGATAATTGACAGCATATATCACGTAAGCAAGGTGTATTTTAACATTGTAATGGTCTTGTTTCCCCCCCCTTTCTACATCTAATACAAGCTAGACAATATTTCAGACTTTGTTGCATCAAAAAGTAAGCTCCTAAACAGGCATAATTTCACCCGAGGAGAGAAATCATGAAAGTTCAGGACTTTCAAAGATTTTACACAAACAAAATAATTTGTGACACATGTACACTAAGAATTGACAGTATAATAAATGCTATTATTTAATTGTGTTTACATTGAACAGCACCCATGCAAGTTATTTCAAAGCTAGAGGAAAAAAAACTGTGATTGGTTCATTCTAGTGCACCAACACAGATTAAGATTTTTTTCCTTTCCTTTCTCCAATCCCTTGTCACATGACCCATTACATCATTGGATTGAGGTCAGCAGTGGATTAGGAGGCTGCCACCGCAGTGGAATTACTGGCTGTAGAGAGGGGACAAAAGGGAGCAGGGGTGGTTTTCAGCACAGAGAGAGTATGGCAGACGAGGTATAGTGCGTGAGGAAAGAGGAAAAGGAATGGCGTCAAAGTTTCACTGTAACTTTAGACTTTTCACTGCATGTATGTGACTGCAATGGGCATGTTAAATTACTTGTGTTTGATGAATGATCTGGTCATAGATTTGTCAAAACCCTCTTTTTGTTTTTTATGTCATTGCTTAGTAATTGTCATCATTGATTTCTGTACTAGTTTAACATATTCTATGTATATTGTATTTTGCAGATAGTAAAATGTAATTGATGTGTTTCAGAAGAGTAGATATTTTGCTCTCCCATCATTGAAACTCATCAGTCAAACCAAAAAACTGCAGAGTCAAGCCAATTACACCCAGGTATTGTATCATTAAATCAAAATGACCCAAGTCCCGAAAATCACAGAGTGAAAGTTGAGCGTCCTCAGTGTAGTGAGTGCAGCAGGGAATGCAGTGTGTGACTCTTAGCAGTGGAGCAGAGGAAAAAACAAAGTATCACTTCCAAAGTGCATTTTTTTCCAGGAACCAGTAAACAGGTGGAGTCCCATCCCATTCCATTCCAGGGCTGAATTGTTGAGATCCAGATCTTTTTCGTTAATGAAAGGATCCTAATATGTAAAGAGTCAATTTTATACCCCCGAATGTTCCAGTTTCAGAGTAAATAACCAAAAGAATGTAGCCAAAGTGAACATGGCGAATGGTTCCCTGATGTAAAAACACATATATAAACCATTAACAACACAGACACTCAAACACTATTTTTATTCATTCACCCATCCATCAGTTAAGAGCATTCATCATCCAATTGTGTATCTTGTGCAGGGTTGTAGTGAATCTAAAATGTAATTCTTACCTGAATATATAATTACCTGAAAATAGGGCTTGGGTTTATCGGGTTTATCTCATATAGAGGGGACAAATTCACATATACTGTACATTTAATAGCTAATATATTTTAGATACATCAACTATGAAATGACAAAATGTAAATAGAGCAGACAGAGTGAAAACTGTCAGTGTCATGTGACCTGAGTGCAGCTTGATTATTGGTGCCAGGACATGGAGGCTCTAAAACTTCAGAAAGAGTCACTTTCCTGGGATTTTGTCTAGAATTTACAGATAATGCATAAAAAAAACACAGGGGCATTTCTATGGGTGAAAGTATGCTGTGAATGAAAGAGGCCAGAGGAGGACAGATAAAGCTGACAAAAAAAAACATCACAAATCCAGAAATAGCAGCTCAGTGCCATGCAGAATTCCCTCTCTGAAGACATGAGCCATTGATTCTTGAAGCGAAAAACCTGCATTATACCCAGTACTAGGCAGACATATCTTAAAAGTGGTCACTGAGGGTAGATGGTTGAGTGAAACAGATTAATTCACAATCACGGCTTCCACTTTCATACATTCTCACCAGACCGCCTCTGAACATTCTGCTTGCTCATTAGTCGCAACCCTGGCTAAGCTGTACCGAGCTCTTAGGAAGCGCATCACTAATAACATTAGTTCATCCATTCCCAACCAGGCATACTCTTCAATCACCAAAATCTGCCCCAGTAATCCTTAAACTAAAGAAATTGTCCCGAAACGAATAGCCAATTAAAAACCTCAGCTCTAGGTAAAAGACAATACTAATCACATTGCTGGTGGTTTTTGTGCTGGTAGTAGTGAGATATTTCTGTGCCTATTAAATGATACAGCATTAAGGTAAACAGAGAGATGTGGCCTTTTTTATTTCGTACACATATATTTGTGAAAACAAGACCTGCTAGGGGTTAAAATGCCCCCTGTACTTGCAAGTACCTCTTGTACTTGCAACTATTCCAAATGAGCCACCCTGATACTAATCAATACAGTAACAATGGTGAGTAAAGTGAGTAAATGGCTGTCCATGCTTTAGTACTGGTTTAGTATGGTTATTGATTGACTTTCCGATTTGTTAAACCCGAATGTCATTGTTGTGGTGCCGGGTTTTAAGTGTCACTTTTTAACACATTCATTTCATGCTGATTTTCATTTTAAACTAACAACATACAGTTTGAGCAATTAATTCCAGTTTGTTGATGGTATTCTATTTAGGGTGAGGTAGTTAATGTGTGTATACATATATATAAATATTTGTTGAAAACTGCTAAAATGTATTCACTCACTTGTCTAACCAAAGCTGGGTAGCTTTAGTGTTTATTGCTGGTGACTTCATTTTAATTCATACAATTCATACTAACAGACTTTGCTCAACACCCCTGCATCCACCTTGTGAAACTTGTGAGTAATTAAAATACTTCACATAGTCTAGAGGCATTATAGTGTTTTGCTGAAGCATTCCTAAAAGACCCCGTAATCCCCCTTAACCCAATGTGACTTGTTTTTCCATCAGGAATTGGCTACTATATGCTTCCTATTTCTTGTCTTTAGTTAGCACTCTGTACACAACAGCGGTAAACTGGGGTCTGTGTGGTCTTCATTTTCCCAGACTTTACTTAATACTTCCAGAGAAGACTTTTTCCTTTTTCTTTAATAAGTCTTTGAAGTCAAAATTACTTCTGTTCTGCTAATTAAAGAAGGCATGCTCCCTAAAACAACTGCACTGATAGATCCACTTTGAGGATCTATCAGTAACAAATAGCTAGGATAAAATGATTTGAGTGCAAACTCAAACAGCTGACCTAGTGGCTCCACTTTAATGTTGAAATCCTATGAAGAATATGATCTCCCCTTCAGCGCTTTATTCGCTGTCCATGCGCTCATCTCGTTACAAGTGTATCTGTAAATATACTACATTCAATGTCATTTAAATATACTAAATATCACTAAATCCCTGATGTCGTTTTGTCAACATTCCCGGACTACATTATGGAATGTATGCTATTTCATTTTGTATTCTCCACATTTCTCATTGCATAATTCTGAATATATAGATATATATTTCGATTAATACATTTTGTGACACTTTTTTTATACCTTTGCTGCATGATAAGTTTGTAGCTGAGTGTCTTTAAATAAGTCGTGATATGGAACTAGATATGCCAGAGGTATGAAATTTCAGATAATGGTAAATAAAAGTTTTCATGAAAAGTTGTGCAGTGCACTTAAAGTTTTGTTTGTAGTTGTTATTTCGTGATATTGATTTCATGGATGTTGATGAGGAGGTGTGACTGTTCCACACGTACAATTTAAGGTCCTTTCCCAGCATTCTGCAAGAAGGGGCATCTGAAAGAGAGAGAGAGAGAGAGAGAGACTGTAATCCTAACTAATTCACTTAGTGTAGTGCTGAGGGGGCAGGACAGTAAGAGGATTGGGGCATTCTCTAAATTAGATCAGTAAAAATAAACTGAAAGGACTGGAAGATGTAGGTAGGGGGCACAAACACAGGTAAAGTTTATAATGGGAAAACAAAAACACAGGGGAGAGAAAAATATGGACAACTATCTGAGCTGAACTCAAAATGTACTGCAGCCACTTCGGGCAGTTCTGGAGTAGAAATTACAAGCATGAATCTTTCACCTTCGTCTGAATCCCACCTTCAGCTGTAACTATAATACTAACCAAACTCTTACTGTAACTCACAACAACAACAGTGACTTCACCCGCATAATGAAATCCTAACCCTAAAAAATCACATAGGTCTATATCAGAATCTTTCAATTCACTAACTCTGCTTTGAGTCATGTTTTAAATCGAAGTAAAATACGTCATATTATTGGACAGTGGATGCATTCATTCTGTAAACCACTGCCATAAAATATAAATTTGCAACCTAATCTACTCATTCACTTGACCGGAATGAGCCAAGACTCTCAATCCAGCACCATCTTATACTTTCTCAAACTCCCCCTTGGTGTAACTTTCATCCATCCATGCCTCCACCAATCACCACTCACCCAGAACCACGGTGGTCCTGGTGCCTGCTGTGTGGCATAAGCTACAGCCTCCATCCATAACCCTACAATGGACTGATTGGTAGTTGGGTGTGAACTTACTTATATCTGATCAATCACAGCATAGATAATAATTTCCGTCTACCCATCCATCCGTTTTTTGTAATCGTTTATCCTATTGGGGGTCTCAGGGGGTTGAAAGCCTATGCCAGAGGCTACAGGTACAAGGCAAGGAACAACCCAGGATGGAGCACCTATCATAGGGCACACTCATGCACAAACTTATGGGCAATTTGGTAACTGAGGGCTTTGTTTTGGATTATGGGGAGAAACCCCACAAAGACATAAGGGACATGTGTCACGTCAGGCTGGACAAAGGATGTGGGAGTATGTGTGGTTAACCAACAATTAGGGGTTTTATTTAACTCAAATGAACGATAACTAAAAATAAACAGGCTCTGACCAGAAGAAACAGAGGAAGGCAGGGAACTCACAAAATGTCAGAACGACGTCAATGACTGATATATGAGTGATATAGCTCCCTCTGTGTTCTTTTTGTGATATAATTATATTTTTAGAAGAGTTATAACAGCTTACATTTAGAGATTTGAATACTCATTTAATGTACTTTTACTTGTGCATCATAAGGGCTGGGAAACTGGGATTAAGAGGAAGTGGGAATGGGGGCCAGTCTCCCTGGCTGGCCCTACTGATGATTGCAGCATTTACAGAAACAGCCGGGGGGTCAGCTTGTTTCCAGGGATTAGGAAAAAGAAATAAATCATATTTTATGTCCTGAGTATATCTTTGTCTCCAGTCCTGTCTCTGAGGTTTACAGTCCATATGTTGCACTCAGGGATTACTGAGCACGTCAGAGGGACTGTGCTGCTGTTTCTTGTACTGTAGCCTCTTCACGCGCCCTCTGCCGCTTTTCAACACGACTGCGTATCTTTCGCGTCTAGAGCGTCGAGCATTTATCCCTTAGGAATATTTTAATAGAAAACAAAAGCAGCGTTTATGCCCTGTTTTGACACGGACAAATAAAGCCACAATATTGAATTATGACAGTATAATACGGATTAATTTGATGTTTTTCTACTTCTTCTAAAGTTGAATTAATTTGTGTAAGCTGAATGAAAGAAACGAATCAATCATTCTAGAACGTAACTATAAGTGATACCATTAAATGTAGACGACGCAAGAAATGTTCACCTAAAGCAAAGTAATGGGAACTGACTGGAGAACACTCCAAATACTGTGACAGATACCACATAAAAACGTGCTGATTCGATAAGAAAAACACAATAAACACAATTCTGACCAGTGCAATGGAGGGCAAGGCCTGACAACCGCCCGTGATAAGCAGATTTATTCAGGCAGAGAAAACACCAGAACCCTCAATTTATGCTTCTTGTTAGTCACACATACCTCATTCTCCTTCCGGAGATGACCACTCCCCCTTCCCACGTGCATAATAGGTATATAATAAGGGGACGCAAGTTCCTGTATATCTGTCACTTGCTTTCGTTGCAGAATCAATGTTTAAGTTTCTAGCCTTCTAACAACTAGTTAAGCTTTAGCTGAGTTTTAATATATGTGCCTATTAAAAACATTGTTACTTTATACTGCATTGTAACAATAGGTCCCATTGCCTTTAGCGCCTGTTCCTTTAATTAATTATTATTACCATATTCACCGCAATATAATGCCAATGCAAATGAGGGAAACTAGTATAGCAAAACTAAAATGAGAAAATAACTTAATGATTGAAAAGTCATACACAGTCTCATCACCTGTTGTCGCTATCTTTATTGGATTAACCCCTGAGTTTGAAGAACAATTCAGAAAAGATTAGAAACCAGAAAAAAAATGAAAAATAAATTGGCAGGGTTCTAGACATTAAGAAGCTCAGTTACTGTGATGTCAGTCTGTGTAACATCTTAGTACCAGACATGATTGTATTTTTCAAGTAAAGTTTAATATTTACAAAACAGAAATAAATCAATAGTCATAATAATAGTGTTAGAAACAATATTAATAGTGATAATTATGACAATATTGAGACAAATTATGACAATTTTCGCCAAATAACTCACAATTTAAAGTAACACAAACTAAGTCTAAAAAATAAGATTAAATAATGCATAAACACAAAATATTCACCACACACTCATTTGCCAGTGGTCACTGAGGAAAACCACACACTTCCTGTGCAAAGGACGAGGTCATATCACCCCCCTTACCTTTCTTTTGTCTTTCATGTCACAAAAATAGAAAGGAAAATCGTATGATCATATAGTGATCGTATGATCATATACAGCAGGGTTAGTTAAGTCATTAAGCGGTCAATTGCAAACAGGTCCTGAAATAAAATACAGGGCCTTGGATAGAGTCTGTCTAGAGTCCTCTGTGGTATCCGGTTCTCATGGCTAAACCTCGAGTCCTTTTTTTCTTGTGTTTTTAGAATATATCCTCTCTGCAAAGTCCATGCATTTGGCTCAAAGCTACCTCAGTTCAAACAAGCAGCTTAACTGTAACAACATAGCAGAAAATGACAAGAGACATCAATTTAAATCAGAATGAAAAATACTGTAATTTGAAAACAGAATAAAAGAAGTGATACTGTGATCAGTCTATAAATAATGTGAAATAAAGAACAGCTAGTACTTTTTAATGCAGTAATCTCAGCCTCACCCTTTTCCACATCATGTCCCATCATGCATATGCCAGAAAAATTCTATTCTATTCATCTAGCATGATAAGAATAGTTTTTGGAGAATAATCACTCAAGCCTTTAATTCAACGTAGTAATGTAATTTTCCATATAAAACAGAACTTCTTAAGTTTTCATTTCATTTTCCTATTAGCCTTTTGAGTTGTTTGTTTGTTGTTCTTGAATTCATACAAATTACTATTCTTGATTTAAAAAAAAAAAAAAATCATGTAGAAACTTCATGATCCTGGATCACCAGGATTGACCCACATATTACAGCAATTATTTATCTTTACTAATACTGCTGATTAAAAATAACACATACATGCAATTAATACATCTAAAAACAACTTTTAAATTAATGCTTGCTTTCCTTTAGCATTCATGTCTTGGGATTGTTCTATGCAAGCCAAATAAATAGATCTGCAAAATTTTTGGTTCCTTTCAAGTTTACCTAGACCTATGAATGTTGATTCCACTGCTGTATAATATGTAGCTGCACAAACCTAACACTCATTGTCGATTATGTATTTTTCCAAAGACAAAAGAACAATTTGACAAAGGACAGTGTTAAGTTACGTGGTCAAGTTGGTCTTCCTAATTAGTTACAAACTTTCAGCCATTAAAGATGATTTTAATACTCATTGATTACACATGAAAAATAATGATGTTGACCACTATACTCATTGTAAAATGGTGCCATACTGAATTGATTGGAACACCTTTGCCGGTCTTACACTTTAAAAAAAAAAAAAAAGACTATTCTCTTCTCTTTCCCTCCAGCCCCTGTTCTACAAGACTTGGAACTTCCAGGAGTTCTGGTCTTTGTAGTCCAGGCAGTCTGCTGCATTGAAGTTGAGTTTCCAGGAGGCAGTTTGGTCCTTGTAGTCCAGGCAGTCAACGGCACCGAAGCCCAGTGAGGCTGCAGTGTAGCCCTGGGAGGACAGGGAGGCTGGAGACTGACTGAGTGGGCCCCCCATGGATGAGGCAGTGATGGGGCTCAGTGCCCCCCCAGTGGCAGACAGCTGTGGGTGCATAGGTGAGAGGTAGGAGCTGCAGTCCAGGCCAGTGAAGTAGGAGGAGGAGCCAGCATAGCTCTGGCTGTAGGCGGGAGCCTGGGTGTAGGTCATGGGATAGGCAGTGGAACGCTGCATGCAGGGTGTAGTTGAGGCTGACAGTGGATCAGGCAGCGGAGAGATGGATGCTGGGCTCCAAATAGACACTGTGGCGCTAGCGCTGCTGGAGCTAGGGGTGATAGCAGTGCCTGGTGGGGGTGGAACTGGGCTGTAGGGCCCACTGGTGTTTGCGCTGGGCTCAGAGTTGGCCTCCCGGGCTGGAGATGCCTTCTTCTTGGGTGGACGGGGTTTGGACTGGCCACTGCTCTGCTGCTGTTGCTGGCGGCACTTGGCACGACGGTTCTTGAACCACACCTGGAGGCGGGAGAGAACATTACTGAACACCATCCAATAGCTGGGAAAGAAAAGCACATGAAACTCACTGAAATGCAATATCCTTATATGTTGTTGATATGAGAACGTCAGTTCAATATGTAACGCTAAATTCATTCAGTCACGTTTTGTCACGCGGTAACTGCAGTGAGCCTGTTTTGCCAGAGGGGGCAGCGTCTCTCGTCACCTGTACTCGAGACTCAGGCAGGTTGATTTTGAGGGCCACCTCCTCCCTCATGAAGATGTCAGGGTAGCGCGTCTTGGCAAACAGAGCCTCCAGGATGTCTAGCTGAGCACGGGTGAAGGTAGTTCGCTCTCTGCGCTGCTTCCGCGGGGTATCTGGAAGATATGATGGTTCCCTTACACCAGACACATTTTATACTCATTTATATCTCATTCAGATTCAGCTGAAAGGTTGATGGAGGAATGGATGGATGGGAGTTTCTTTTCGGTATAATAAAGAGGAGTATCCACTGCTGAGTTATGCCAAACAAAATTATAGTGGCACTGTACCAGATCTTTATATTGTTCGGACTAATTTGCAGTAAACACATTGCTCGAGAACATTCCCAGACATCATTATGTGATCTTAAGAAAATAGGGTCTATCCACATATTGTAGCGTTTCATTTTGCCCCAGTTAAATAAAACAAACTTACGTGGACTGCATTCTGATTAAATAGTATTCATATAATATTCGGTATAATGTAAGATACAATGTAACAAATAACGGATAATCGCTATCTTGAAAAACTAAAGGTGTAGCTTTACATAGGCATAAGTGATGGAGAAATGCGAATGGAAATCGAAGTAGGTAAATCTGTAACTTGTTTGGTTTTGGAACGGCATTGAGATCTGCTCCTTCCAGGGCGCTTGACTGAAATGTTTGTATATTTTGTTTTTAGTTCAGTTCCAGTTTATTTTTATACTTTTAATATCCAAGTCAGGAACTGAAGGGTCCCTTGCAGATGGATGGATGGCAGAGAAATTGCCGAAAATTCTTTTCGTCTCTTATCAACACGAAATATCAAAAGTTTTAAATTTTTACACAATATTTCACGGAATACAGTGTGGGTTTCCCATATTAATTTACAAAACTGCAAAATATCTTTCACAAAGAGACGTCGGAAATTCATTGTTCATTGTTATACCGTACTTTTCATATTCAGTCTCGTTTAGAATGTCTGAGACGTATTCCAGTTTTTCTTCAGTCGGAACCGAAAATTTGCTTGACCATTGTTTCCTTTTAACTTATAGTTAAACTGGAATACTGCCTACTTTTTCCTTCACGAACGCATGCAATGCCTACTCTCCATATTCCATATCCTCGTGTAAGACACAAACACGCCCACACAAGCGCACGCAAATATACCCCCCCACACAAACACGTTAACCCGGTGTTGAGGTTTTCTAGACCGGCCATTTAACTTGCTTTATCCGCATTAAAATTTTAAATTCTGTTACCATTTTAAAACATGTAACACATTGCAAATTCTTAAGATCGAATTTGCATTTCGAAAACGATGCAACATTTCACGTGTCTTTCGGTGTTGATCTAACATCTCATCCTGGTTTCCTTAATCAAAATTCGTGATTACGCTACATCACACGTGTCTCAATCAAATGAAATGAATTTGAAGCGCTCCACAATCCACACCAGCTTATTTATAATATTTTAGTGCGCAAAATCTATGTTTCATAACCATAAGCCTGTTTCATTATGTTGTTACACGTAATTAAAATAACGCTCGTGATAAAAAATATTTAAACAAAAATGTAGACTTACTTGGGTAGCCAACAGCTGAGTGTAGCAGGTCCATACCCGGGCCGGACAGAGTTAACCCGTTCACGGCGTAATGAGGCTGCTTAATGTAGGACATCATGCCTGTGCCGGCTATAAACGCGCTCTCGCTCTCTTTCTCTCTCTCTTTCCCTCTCTCTCGCACTCGCGTCGGGGGCCGGATCTTCCTTCTGTTTTCTGGGGGGAGTATTTCAGTCTTTAGTTTTCACTCTTTAAGTTGTATTTTTGTTGTTTTGTTTTCCAGTCGCTTCCGTTTTGTTCTCTAAAGGTTTACAGTCCGACGCTGTAGTTTCCGAGTCCAGACTGCAGCTGAAAAGTTCCGATGTCCCTTGTGGTGCGTTTGACACCTGTAGATGCAGGTGTTCGATTAGTTGACTGAGATTTATCGTTTTTTCTTTAGTGTACAAATACAAATATTTTCTAACCCACTACATCAGGCTAATTATCAATGCGGTTACGATTACGCAAATATACGTATATTTGCACTGTGAGTTGCGCTCCTAAAATCAAGCGTGCATCCCCGCAAAAAAAAAGAACAAATGCGCTTCCCTCTCACCGTGATCTATTTGTTGTTTGTCCCGTGGTGCTCGATACTCTGCTGCTAGGAGCACCTTAAGACGTTCTTCCTTCGGCTAGTGACGGTGAGTCGAGGTGACACCGCTCTACTGAGTGCAGCAAGACGGGAGCTGGCTAATTAGAGACAAGTCGGTACCGAGAGGAGACAATAACTCCTCCTCCTTTTCCTCTCTCTCTCTCTCTCTCTCTCTCTCTCTCTCTCTCTCTCTCCTATTTTTTCCCCCAAACAGGACCCCCCTATTACACACACATAGTATGGTGCACTTCTAACCAGAATGAGACGAGTTTGACATATCTAACTCTTAATTGTTTGTTACTTAACAAATAATACCGACTATTAAAAAAAAAACGATTCCCCTACAGTAATAAAATAGCTGCCAAAGCGAGAGACCTAGCTACTTCGCAGTTTTTTTAGATCAATTTCGTTTATTTGACTTTTCGACTGAAGCAATTATCAGGTCCTGCTTGGTTAAATTAGTTTAAAAAATAATCAATTATTCAGTTTCCTTAATACTAATTACATGTTTATGTACTAATTTTCTCACAGGACATATGTCTACAGTCTAACTCCATCTATATACTGCAATATTTATTGAGGGGGAGGTTTTAGTGCAAGTATTCAGTCATTAAATATTGCTATATATTTAATTGTAAGGTTAGGTCTCCGTATACAATGTTGTACATAATATCAGAATATTACGTATAGAAAGTACAAAGTTTTCACAGTAAAACATTACAAAATGTTTATATTGTGAAAACAAACATTAATTAAAAATGACCTACTAAATGACCTAAAAATAAATCGCTTTCAAAATTAGTTTCTTGCCGTACATGTATACAGTTAATAGTGACATACCTTTAGATTAAGCATGTATAT
>JAABNY020000035.1:9013299-9033457 GCA_015164015.2 Brevimyrus niger
GTGGGGGGGGGGGGTTGCTGACCAAGGTCCAGGCAGCATGGCTGGTGATACACTGTGGTGGTAAATCCAGATTAGCGCGTCTAAAATGGGCTTGAGAAATCTGCTGCGGGCTCTATAATGCAGAAGCCTCTGTCACCTCCAATCGCTCACATGTACCTAATCCCCTGCGCAATGGCCTGACACGCAGTAGATGTGCCCCCCCCACGGCTCCTATTGCCCAATACACTCAGGTCGGGGCTGGTCGGCTGGCCCCAGCACGATGTGTCACAGGCTTGGGGTTGATTACCCTGCAGGTCCCAATGATGGTGACATTCACCGTTACCTAGCAGAGACTATGCAGCTTTACACCCAATAGAAGTAGAATACATTTAAATGCTACAATGTTCTATTTTGTTGCCATATAAATTTCATTACCTGGTTGATTAACTAATATGTCAGTACCTTGGTTAATGACAGTCCATCCCATACATCCACCATACTGTCCTTACTGCGTACCGACATCCCACCCAAAGACTCCCCTGGCTTGTGCAGTGAGACACCCGCAATAGGCTCCATGCTAAATGCAATGTTGCATTAAATAAGTGGTTCTGGGAAGATGGATGGATTTAATGGCCAGTTTAATTGATTTCGATGCCAATGATTTGTTGATGGATCCTACATTTCTGCAAAACACCGAAACAGCTTGGCAGTATCCATTTAAATATTCTGAAGTATGTGCAAAAAATACACAATGCATTGTTGGTTATATGGTCTATCTCTGGACTGGACAGGAAGTTCTAGACTGCATCCTCTACACCCAATGCTCCATTGGACTGCATCTAGCACTGGTCAGATGCTTTCTGGCTTTGCTCACACAGCTGTGCTGAGCTGTGCTGTGCTGTTATATTAAGTTATAGCTGTGTTACTGGTAGAAGCAGAAACAATGCAGCTAGTTGCTCAGCCAACTTTCTTGCAGTTTCTGTTTAATTGACTTTTCAATTAAGTCTAGGGATTTTCTCGGTATTGTTTTTTGCCTTTTACAATAGTCTTTTTGTACTTCTATACAACCAAAGAACAAAAAAATGCAATTTCCACATTAGAATTCTCAGTGACTCAGTGCTTAATTTGTACATTATCAGGTTTCATGTATTGTCCCAGAATGATACCATTCAAAATGTAGAAATGACGCAAATACAGTAATGTACTTTATTACTTCTATCCCCCCCCCCCCCCCAACCTTTTCCAGTCTTCTGCAAAGAGGCTAAATAAACAGAAACGTACTTACGTTTTTATTACGGAACGCAAAAACTTGCATTGTGTAGTCTGGTCTTTAAAAAAAGACACGCATGAGTATGGATGTGTTACAGAGTATGGATATGCTTAAATGTGTGTAAAAGTTTGATAGTTTCAATAAAAGTGGTTTTACTTTCACGTTTTTATTGATTTTCTTTTGTGTCTTTATTTCTCTTTTATGTTTGGACGATGAATAATAGTAATACCTCAGATTTATAAATTGATTTTCAGTAACCCTAAGACGCAAAAAAATACGCAAAAACACAGAACACGGGGAAGAAGCAATAAAATGTTTCTGCGTGTGTGCGCGTGTGCTTAGGGGTCACATGTGGTGACAGCGGTGAAGTGATCACAATTGACAGTTATCCGGAATAGGCATTAGAAGGTCAGCGTAGATGGAAACTGGGGGCCAAGGGGTAGCTATTCCTGCGAGAGAGAAAATGCGGGACGGCTGGCGTGGGCACCGTCTGCTCACCGCGCACAGCCGCCGCAGCAGGCTGACACGCTCACGCTCCGTTTGAAGGATCGAAGGCACGCGCCCCTGCGCGTCCATGCGTGCCCCGGCATATGCTCCACGTATATACACTCACAGGCTCAAAAACACCTGTTAAATGCGCCGGTTTCAAACATCCTATTTCCAAGGAGCAGCTACACATGATATCATAATTAATAACAATAGTTTTCCACGTGATAAGCATTAAACGTACATTTGCTTTTAAGAGCTATAGTATTAATGCCCAGAGACCATCTACAAGGATAAGCGGTTCTAAGATTTTAGTCGAAAAGAACAATAAATTACATCAAACTAATAAACAAAAATAAAATGGCGAAACAAAATACGAACCCCCGCGACGTTGAATAATACAAGCGGGCACAGAAAATGATGGATGGATGGATGGATGGATGGATGGATGGATGGATGGATAAAAAAACACCCAATTTTAATACCAAATACAGTGGTCCCAAAACGTTAATTAATCATAACGTCTTCCATAAACTCAGATATACAGATTACCTGACTGCAAAATAAATATTACCGCCTTCATTTGAGCAGCCTTCAAGGAAATGATTTATCAGTGATTTTGTTAACATAATATAATGTGCCGTGTTTATTTCCTACACAAGTATCCACAAACAGCAATGCCGTAGCACCCAATTACGTTCACATTGTTTTATTAATGGGTGTCCTGTGATGTAGCTATATTGTATATTTCTGTTTGGTAGTTAGAAATCATTGTATACGTTCTTTCATGCAAATTTTCTCCAAAAAATCAAAGTTGTGATCATAGATGTGGTACGGCTACATTTACTTAAGCGGAAATTAAGCAATGTCCACATTTTTTAAAGTGAGGGGGGAAAAAATAAAAATCATTTTGCGATATTCGTACATGGCGTTAAGCTGTTACCTCAACAGTGCCCCAGCTATTTGATGGCTTTTTACTGCCACCTAGCCGTAAAAAACACATTTCTCGTGACTTCAAGTAAAAGCATTTTAATAGCCTTATGAATAGCTAGACTAGTGTAGTCCATGTAACAAACATATTCTATATATTCTATTATAATGGAAAGCCCATGTTATCATGCTTCGCTATTAATACGAATTTTAATTTCAATCTTCCGCAAATTGCTTCAGCAATAGTTTCGATAGCAACGATGCGTTGGCCGCAGTTTCACGACAATACATAATGTAGTCTGGATAAAACCGAGCTGCTACGGATTAACAGTGACATGTAGTGGACAAACTCGGAACATTAGTTTGCAGGATAATTTCGATTGCTCAAAAAGTACGCAGAAAAGCATAAGAAATACAGGCGTACTTATAGTTACAAAATCAACAGCAATGCCATTGAACAAGCAAAAGACACACCGCACTAAACAACATATGAAAACAGCCGTAAAACCTTTCTTTATATCCTCAGCGGGGGCTTTCCTAACAAGGAAAGCCTGCTAGACAAATACTAAAAGAGCAAAATCTCCATTGACTGTCAATTCTCGTCACAACCGACCCGGTGCAAGGCGACTGATATGCCCATTAGGCTGGGGACATGTTATCAGCTGGGGGGTGTGTCATATGCAAATGTAGGCACCGTCTGCTCACCGCGCACGGCCGCCGCAGCAGGTTGACATGCTCACGCTCATTGTTAACACAACACAGCGAAATGCATCTTCTGCATTTAAGCCATATGTGACATGGCAGGGGACAGCTAATTCAGAGCCTGGGGAGTAGTACTTGGGGTTGGTACCTTGCTCAGGGTACCTCAGTGGTGCCTTGCTAGTCGGGGATTTAAACCTGAAATCTTTCAATTACAATTGCGCTTCTTTAACCATTAAGCCACCACTACCCACCTCACAATACTGAAGAAAGTAATCAATGGTGCAGTAACATCCATTTTTTGGCTATATCACCTTGTCTACTATGTATAGATTGACAACATTTAAAACAACTGAGTTACAACACGCACAAAAACACCATCAGGCATTCTTCCCCAGACTTCACAGCTTCTTATTTTTAACAAATAAATGCATGTAAAAAAAAATAAAAAAATCCCTACTAACAAAACAAACTCATAGACAATCTGCACATAAGTATTCAAAACCTTCAAGAAAGGGCGTAATTTATACAAATATGGAGAATTGATTTTACACGTGCTTACGCCGGATATTGCAAAGGATTTCCTTAATGTTATTGGTCAGAAACAACTTTAGCTTAGGCAACGGTGCGGTGTCAAGACAGATCCCGTCAGTGAGAGGAACAAATGAAAAAGAGAATAAAGAAATTTCTTAGATAATAACTTAGATTTCTTAGATGTAATAACCTTCAACCCCTTGCTTACAGTATATGTTCCGGGTGAGCATCAAATCATACAGACCAGCTGATTCAAACGGATAGAAACTAAACTGTCCAACCGACAAGACATACCAAGGCTCACTCAAACCTTTTTGGACCTGAAGTAAATTTTGATCAACCTAGTTGTCCTTGATAGGTTTCACCTTTTTGATAGGTTGACCAGGTGGAAGGTTGTGGCCGCTGGGCTGATCCTGTAACACTGATGTCTAATTATGGTCAATAGTGGTACCCAATAGTTATACTTTACAAACGCCATTGAACAATTTGACAGAGATATCCACCAAGAAGTTTTAAAGGTATCATGGGTCCCTATATCTCACCTCCATTGTCGAGAGTCCCACTCATGCTGTGTATGGAAAATGTTCATATTCTACTCAGGTCAACGTGGCTTTCTTCTGTAACTGATTTTGGTTACGTTTCATTTAAAGTGAACGAGAAACGCAACTTCATAAAGCATGTTTTCTAAATATGTGAACAATCGAGGTGATCGCTTAAGTTAAAGTTGAATTACTTTACTTAAAGGTACCATTTTAGGAATACCATAAGATAGCTTATAATTTTTCGACACAAGAGAAACATGAGTATAATAAAGCACAATAAAATTAGTGCATATATATTGATAATCAGACCGAGTATGTGTTATGACAAGGGGGTGTGCTCTATGGTAATTTAAAAGTCGGGTGTTAATATAAATGTGCATAAGTAATTACCACTGATATTAAGTATAATCAAGCATCTATCATTTTTGATCTAATGTAGATTAATATAAATGGTGATAATATAAATGAGGAAATATGGATTATAATGGAAATCCCATGTTATCATGATTCACTATTAATACGAATTTTAATTTAAATCTTCAGCAGATTGCTTCAGCAATAGATTCGATAGGAACGATGCGTTGGCCGCAGTTTCACGACAATACATAATGTAGTCTGGATAAAACCGAGCTGCTACGGACTAACAGTGACAGCTAGTGGATAAACTCGGAACAGTAGTTTGCATGATAATTTCCATCGCTCAAAAAGTACACTGGAATTTTAATCGCGAAGCATACACATAGAAATACATAACAAAAATACTACCGTACTTTTAAGTAAAAAAGCCAATAAGGGTGACACGAGCAAACAATATACACACAACAGGAAATAGCTTACGAATAGAGTCACAAAGTCTTTCCTTATACACTGAGTGGGGGCTTTCCTAATAAGGAAAACCTGCTAGACAAATACTAAAAGAGCAAAATCTCCATTGACCGTCAATCCTCGTCACAACCGACCCGGTGCAAGGCGCCTGATATTCCCATTAGGCTGGGGACATGTTATCAGCTAGGGGGTGTGTCATATGCAAATGTTTTGTACCAGCGACCAATAATATGCCGCTTTTGCCAAAATCCTTTCAAATGAGTATCCTTTCTCTAAGCAAGTCGATTCCCAAATTTGCATTAGTGACCCGAAAGAATTTGATTGAAAGACAGTGAGCCGCCAAAACGGATTCAGAAAGTGAGAGCAAATAAATGGAAAGAGAGAAGGAAAATTTGTCCTAGTTAATAAAGCAGATACAGTGGATAGTTATAAGTGAAAACAGTTAAGCAATGAAAACAATAAGACCGAAACTCCCAGCATTATGAATCACATTTATATTTTTTTATTCAAGACTAGTCATACCACATTCAGCATGCAATAATACAAAGAAATTCAGGCCTCTTAAGTTTAATCAAAAGTTTGGAGTGAGATTACATCTGTTAGGGGCAGAGCGTGGGCTTCACGGTCGATGCGATGATATTCCTGAATATTTAACACTGCGCGTACTCAACCGTTCTTGTGTCCACGCTACCCATTTGACGTCATCTTCCATTGTCGAAGTACAGTTACAATTCTCAAGAACAGGAGTGTATCTCAATACCAATAACGCAAAAATGACTGTTACATAACCCGGATGTCGTTCTTGCCCTGCCTCAAATGTCAAAAATACATCAGTTGCATCCTCACCAGTGTCAATAATCCCATGATTCATTGCTCCCCAAGTTCCTTCTTTCGAGGCAAGTCAGCGAGAACACTCTTGCCAAGAACTGAAGTACGTTCTTTGCATTCTTGGTATTGATAAACACCCCTATTCAGAAACTACAAGCAGGTAGAGTGCAATTGGTGAGCAAGCATCCATTCTGTTCCACACTTTCTTATTGAACCTGCCTCTCTAATTTCTCTTCTCACATCACAGAAGCCCATCCAGTGTCCCCACACTGAAGTCTCTCTCCATCACAGCTGTGAAACACACAAAGAAGTGCAGAAATCAACCCTGTGACTTGACTGTGAAATCAACCCTACTTTCCAAGCCTTTGTTCAAATGGATTTCTAAGCGCACACAGCATTTGCACTTTTAAAGACATCTTTGGAGAATTACAATTATTGGTTTGAGGAGTGTAGTAGCAGAACAGTTACATTTAGCAGCAGACATAGGGTAAGAAGTGATAAAAACTGCACCTACAGGGTGACATGTTCCTGGAGATTGGCAAGTAAACATGGAAATCACGATGGCAATGAACACAAATAGCATGAGAGGAGCCGTTGCATTGATAAAGTCACACCACTTTTAGAAGTTCTAGATAGTTCAGATTTTCTGCCAAATAGTGCGGAATGCAGATTAAATAGCCAATCCCCGTAATTTCTGCTTTCCGACAAAATATTTTTTTAAAAATGCTGAAATTTTATTGCTGATGTGTTCCACCACTTTTTAAAGAATGAAGAAATCAACTGATTTGTTAATACTTTATACCAGCCTATATAACACCGGACGACTCCTTACATATAAGAGGTTTACATCTGCCACCTATTGGACGAATTCGGAACATTCGCCACGATCCAACAGCCAAAGAGTAACAAAGTATAACATATAATGATTCAACAATTACATATTTTAAAACAAATCTTAAGTTAGAAATAAAAAACATTTCACTTGGGTGATTATATGCTTGCACAATAGACCTTCCAACGGGTGGCAATTTCACTTGAGATATCTGAGGATTGCGGTAACTGTGGCCGGTCGTCTTCATATGCAAAGACAGGTAAAGAGCTTTCTCGAGTGAAACATACGTAAAACATTAGACATAATAACAACGCATATGTATGGTCTTTTTTATTTGGAGGAAAATTTCTTGGCAAATACTCAGCTTGCGTTTTGACGTTTTTAATTTGCCTTTTCAATATCAGTCTTTCGGACAGGAAAAATAACAGAGCGTGGCGTTGTACCAAACTGTTGTTAAACTAACCTATTGTATGTAATTGAAATCCACTACTACAAAATCTCACATGCTACATCTATAGAACAGATATCATTTATAGTTACGGATTTTAATTTAAAAAGGCGCACTAGTACCTTACTTCCGAAATGACGTAATGGGTTGGCTGTTATATTTGCATAAATGTCCCGTCATGCACCGCGACCGTTCAAATATATTATTTACTATTTTAATCTATCAAGGATAAATCGTAGAATAATCACTAAAACCGTATGACTAACGTAAATATGACTTTTATTTAATCAGGGATTCCCAAAAATCAATAAGTTAAATAAATTACCGTGGAACGGCGGGGTAAGCCCAGACTCCGCACTCCTGCCTTTCCGAAGATCTCGTCAGCTTTGCGCAGTGGCAGTATCGTAGCCTATGAGGTTTATCCGAGGCGCGATTATTGCTAGTTGAAAACTTTACCCAATACCCCGCCTTGACGACTTGAAATATAGTCGGCGTAGGCAATTTTTGACGGTCTCTACGGAGGCTTGTATATGGTTAAAAAACATATGCTAATGGAGTGGAAGATCGATTTTATGTGCTTTGCAGTGTTTATTGAAATGATGTGGTTGATGTGAACGTTGTTGTCCATTAACGAAACAAATCGTTATTTAATCTTTAATTGTAAAGGAAGTGCCAGTGTTTTTTCTTACGTCTTTTAATACCGTATTTGCCACTCTGTAAATGGTTGGATATCAAAAGGTTATAGGATTATTTTTGTGATAATTTCGGGTTTGGCGAAGTGCCCCAGATTTTAACTCAAAACCTGGACATTTGAACCTTTTAAGTCTAACAATAAAACAGAGCAGTAGTTTTGAAAATCTTTATTCAGTAACATTTCATTATAAATTCATAAATTTTAAAATCTATCCCCCCCACCCCATACAGTACAAAACATATTCTCAGCTCTTATGGACATTAAATCTTGTATACAATCCATGATCAGCTCCTATTGAATAGTGCTGAAGAGATTCAGGTTTTCACTAGATAAGAACATTGAAGGCCACAGGCGTACAGACAAAGAGCTGAAATGCGTGCAGTGTCACACTGAAAGCTCTGAAATTCCTGACATATGAGAGCAAGTCAGCTCAGATGTGATATGACATTAATGAATTAGCATTAATATCATTAACATTAACATAGATATCACCATTGATAACAAACAGACACATATCAGTGATGAGGAACCAAAGTGCTGTTCAGTCATCACTTGGCACGGCAGCTGTTTCCAGAGGCTCAGAATTTGTAGCACAGCGCCCCCCTCTGGCTGAGAGACAGAACGGACCTCCACACCCCAAATCATGCAGCAAGGCTGTCTACTGCCCGTCTCTCACTGCTGCATCATGAATGGTCAGTGTGCGGGATTAGTAAGGCGCACAGTCCCTCAAAAGACATAAATCTTGTCCCTCTGCACAGTATCCAAATCATCATCCAAAGTAAGGAGAACCTGGGACAAAAGGAACAGGAATAGAACTGGGTCAGAAGGAATTGAAATCGTCACTTTTGTAATATGTGTATATTTTCATGAGAAAGGGGAATCACACTACATGTGGCTTTGTGGGTTAGACCTCTGTGGTTGTGCCTTGAAGGTTCAAATCCCACGGCTGGGAGTTTCAGCTTTTGTATCTTTGAGCAAGGCCTTTAACCTCAAATGTTCCATAAACTAACTGACCCTAGTCGCTCACCAATATGTCACTCTGGAGAAAAGTACCTGCTAAATAAATTTAATTCCACTTTGCTGGAGAAAGCAGTTTGTTGAATGTTCAACTGGCATTCAACATAAATCGTGGACTCCACACATACAGATGGCTCATCTCTTCAGTAATGTATATTGCATTTGGTCTACGCCATCAATATCCATACCGGCACGCACTTGTGTTATCCCTCCCAGTCAGAATTCCCAGAGCTGTGCGTGTGTGGATGCACGCGACTCACCAGGAAGGAGCCAAACATGGCAATAGAAGACAGGAAGTGCCAGATGTCATGGTCATCAAAGAAGGAGAGGAGGATACAATCGCGGTTGTGCTCACGGGACTCGGCTGGGGTTTTCTGAAGATGGCAGACAATGACCGAACTGAAACGTTCTTGAATAAATTTCTCTCTGCTTCTTGGGTACTGTGCTATTACGGACGCCAGAAGCCCCTGCCCCTCCCCTCCAAACTGGGGGAAACATTATTACCGTACTTCACACAGAATACTATGGCGTGTCATACTGGTCCTTCTGAGCATTTGAGGAGGGGGGGGTGGGAATTAAACTCACCTGCCAGGTGCTCAGTCCCTGAAAGAAGAAGAAGAGCGCAAAGCCCCAGACCACTGCGGTGAAGAGGATGCACACCAGAGCCAGGCAATGGATCCGCTCACCGCTACGGAGCTGCAAGCAAACAGCCGTGTGGAATCAAAACACCACGCAGATCGCCTGTCCCCCCAGAGCCGACACGCTACTCCCCTCAGGGCGGAGATGCCGTCTTCCTCTCAGAGAGCACATTTCAGAATATCATGTGTGCTGATACGAAGATTCAAGATTCTTTACGGGTCATGCACAACAGACAAAAGACTAAACAAGAAAATGCAAAACAATATAGACAAGGTAAACAAGGCTAGATAGTGCAGAACAATATAGATGATACCATACAGGTGCAAAAAAAATGCTAAGCTCAGAGTGCAGGTGCCATGGGTACGAATGTCATGGGAAATGGATGTTGGACATCTGAAAGGCTTTGGGAAGAAGCCGTTCTTGAATCTAGTTGCTCTGATGCTGGAAGCCTCTTGTCAGTCTGCTGAGGGGTCAGCAGTTTGCGGCCGAGTTCCTGAATTACAGAGCGAATCGTATTACAACAATGGTTAGTGAGACACGTCGGAAGGTCTCACCTTCATGATGATATAGAAAGCGAAGTAGAGTAGGAGGTTGCAGATGGCGATTGCCAGCAGGTAAGAGGCAAAGTCATTGGGGCGTTCGATCAGTCCATAAGCCGCCCTGCATGGGATATCAGTCTGTTTATTTTGTTCTGTTCCTCATAAATATAAATGCCTTTATTGTCCAGTACATCTGAGAGTGTTCAATATCAAAACTCATCAAGTTCATTGCTCAGCTGTTCTTCCTTCTAGCTGTCTGAAGCTCTGCAAAAAGCAACTTTGTGTCATTTGTGTGAATGGCAAAAAAATTGTCTCGACTTGAATACTCACAGAGACCAATTAACAATGTTGCCCATTACCAACAGTACCATCCGATCCTAGCAGAGAGACGGAGGAAAAAGACAAGAATGAGTAATGAGCCCAATTACACTCAGAAGTGTTATGCAAGATCGGAGCATCTGTTAAGCAGAGGGACTCACGATGTACATGGGGCCGCTACACTGCCGGATGCAATCGGTGTAGACCACATAGAGTATACGCCTCAGGATGCCAGAGTCTGAAACACATGCCAGTTTTATACATCAACATTAATGCCCATTGCAATCATGCATACACTAACTACGCAACTTCCCAGTGCAATCACGCATACACCAGCTGCTTTAAAAAAGCCTCTGAGGTAATGCACAGTTAAATTCGGTAACCATGATTCATAGAACCACAAATGCTGCCACGCCTGGGTTTTTACAGGTCAAAGGTCAGCCACACACGGTCACATGGCAGCGAGCTCTCATGTTCATACCCAGTCTCCAGCGGCCCATGTAGTAAAGCTGGGTGCTGAGCAGGAGTGTGGCGATGATGTGGATGACAGAGAAGACGATCCAAAACACCATGTTCCCCTTTCCAAACACCTGGAGGAGAGGAGAGATGCTGCAGGTCCTCGGCGAGAAAGTGCGCACGCGTCAAATCGATCAGTCCGTTTCTCTTGGTCTCTGTAGCATTCCATCTGCCTGTAGCTTAGAGCCTCACACTATCAATGTGCTATGGCAGTGGTTCTCAATGTATGGGTACAGGTACCACTGATGCCACATGAGCACCCTCTAGTGGTACAAAGAGGTATCTCCTTTTGCTAAGCTTCAGTCATAATGGCACGCGGAGAGCCTAATATTTTCTAAAGTGATACGTGGCGTAAAAAGTTTAAGGAGCATTGTGCTACGCAACAAATTAGGTCTAAACGTCATAAAAACATTAATAACTGCCAATACGACTCCTCTTCTGATATCAACACAAGAGACCGAGAAACCCAGACCGAGAGACTCAGACTGAACGTAGACGACCACAGGCACTCTGTGCTGCTGCCGTGTCCGTGGCGGGAAGGAGAGCCTCACCACCCCCAGCACGGAGAAGAAGATGACGGCGGCCAGGCAGGCGTAGGCGGTGTAGGCGCTGGCGTTGATGTCGGGGTGCCGCTTCTGGTAGAGCTTCAGCATGCAGAGTCCCGCGATCATGTACATGAAGGAGGTGTCTGTGGGGGAAGTAAAAACGGGGAGCAAACACAGGCTCTGTGATGCACGTGTCCCATGCAGGCTACCGTACGTTCTTACACATGCTCGGGCCCATTCTGAGGCGCGGCTGATCAACAGAGTCTCAGTTAATGGTCGTGTTCAGGGTTATACAAATCACGGTCCCGAAGGTCCGAGCACTGCTGGTTTTCTAGCCTACTTTGACCCGTGTGGTGATTATTAAACCAAGTACCTGGCAGAACTGAAAACAAGGCCTGGATTTGAAATTAAGAGCCAAATTTGAAGAGCTCTAGTCTAGTCTGTGTGATCGTCCAAGGACAACAAAGTGCAGATTACCAAGTGGCTAAGTGTGTATGTGACCAAAACAGACTTGTTCTGCAAAATGGGGAACAGTGTGTATGCTTATATATTTATGCATATATAGATGACTGTTTATATATTTACAGAATGCTGAACTGAAAGGACATCAAGGCAGTGTTTGACACTATGTAACCCCTTTCTTTACTGTACATGCTGAGTGCAGGATCAAGACAGGTCAGGCAGCGGCGCCCTCACCGAACTGAAAGTTGGTGTAGTTTGGGCAGACGTGGTAGCAGGCACTCAGCAGGCCCTCCATCATGAGGGCCGTGCCCATAGCATAGAAGAGGCCAAAGTGTTTGGGGATGCCGCACTCCTGCAGCAGGGAACAGGGGAAGAGTCAGCAATCCCTCACTTTCAGTCTAACCACTAATCGCTCAGTCTGCCCCTACAGGACAGAGGAAGAATTACATAGCCCATGAGAATTACATAGCCCCTGGCCGCCGCCGCCGCCAATCCTCACCAGCGCCGACACTTCATGCCGCAGCAACGCCCGGTTGTGCATGATGTCCCTGTGCAGCACGATGAGCAGGAACAGCAGGCCCAGCATGATGTAGCCCAGGTTGCTCAGGATGTTGTTGAAGGCACTGTGTCGGGGAGCGGCCGCGTTAGCAGCTGACAGGCTAAAGCTATGCTACACTTACCTAAAAGCAGCACAATACGCGCGTTTCTTATACACGCATACAAACATACGTATAAATAATATATAAAACACATGTATACACACACATTAACTATGTAATACTTGTACACACAAAACTGGGTCTTTAAATACCTTTAAACAGAACAACCCCCCTCCACTGGCTAGCTATCTACCCAAAATACACATATAAATAGCTGGTTGTTTACTAACACTCTTAAACATATCAGATAAGGATGGTCTTAGCAGTTAAATGGGAGAGCATGGGAAAGGTGCAGGTCTCATTTTTTGTGAGACTGCCTAAAGTTTACATTGTTCACCACACACGCAGTGAGACGCACGCAGTGAGACACACGCAGTGAGACACACGCAGTGAGACACACGCAGTGAGACACACAGACCTGACCTCAAAGCTCCCAGGGGATGTGCACAGAGGAAGTTGTAGTAGCAGATGTCTTGGTTTCCAGTCACATTCACCACCTGTAAATCACACACAAAGGAGCAGAGGCCGGCGCCGCTGCAATCAGCACGTAGCTTAGCGTCCACGTGCAACACGCTGGATCTGCATTAAGCTAAATACAGTTTAGCAGTCAGTCACTGCAAACCCTGCCCACGTCACTCATGTGTAATGCACTGTGGGAGGTGGGGGGGGAGAGGTGAGGGATACCGTCTGATATGTGATGACCAGCTGGATCACAGGAAGAGCGTAGAAGACTGCAATCGTGGCGATGTTCCTGGTGATAAGAACCAACATGTGAATGAAGTTTATGCTTCTAGGGTTTTAAATACGGTAACAGTGTTCCCAGATAAACAAGTACACTGACCACCATTAGTATCATTGTCATTATTTTTAATATAATATTTATTAATACAATTCGCATTACGCAGATTTTAATACCAGGGTTCATAACGGTTTTATAACTCTCACTCAAAACTGGAACTTGCATGCAGTCTGAATCCCAGGTTTCTTACCAGAAGTAGATCTGGTACTTTTTATTCAGAACCCTCTTGTCCTTACGAGCCAGATCAGACACACACAGAAACTTCTGGAAAAGTGAGGAGACAGAACGTAATTGCAGTGGTTCTCAACCCAACACGCTTGGCTCCGTTGATGTGTAGAAACATGGAAAAGTTTCACCCTATGCCTGGATGTGTGGTAACTATTCATTTATGCTAATTCTAGTTATTATAACTGCACCTTAATTAATGTTTTAATATGTTCTTTTTGGAACCTCAACCATCAACAGGACCACAATGATGATATTTAATTAGCCCACCTTGGTGGTCATTTCCTTAGGATAGTCATTTGATTTTACCCATTTAGAAAAACTTACAGGCCATTAAGAACACCAGTGACGTCTTTCATTGGCTCATTCTCAGAGTTAGACGTGCACTGGCCTTCTCTGTCTTCAGGAACATATATTACTGCAGTGTTTCCCAATTCGGGTCTCGGAAACCAGCAGACAGTTCACGTTTTCGCTCCCCTACCAGGAGCTGGGAGGGAGCAAAAACATGGACTGCCTGCAAGTCCCCAAGGACCAGACTGGGAAACACTATTACAGTGTCAGCATTTCTGCAAACACAGAAGGGGGTGGGGCAAGTACCTTGGTGCGGACGATGTTTTTGTCGGAGTCGATGTCGGCTAGAATGTCGTAATCATCCTCCTCCACAGAGCTGAGTGACTCCTGCCTGCAGCGGCCCGCACTGTCCAGGGAACGCTCTGGCAAAGAGGAAGATCACCAGTGAGACCGGAAATCCGTCTGGACGGAGGGCATGAAGCCCAGAGGCCGATTTCTAAATTTTAAACATTGAGAGTGATTCTCAGATGAGGGAGGGTCAATTTAAGCAGGCATTTTTGTATTTCTTGACTCGTGCAGTGAAAAAAATATTCCACATTGTCAAGAGTTTTTCCGGAAATTACACCCCAATTCACAGGTGCTGGTGTATGACTCTGCATGGCAACTGATTCACGGCAAATGAAGCCTGAAAATAGGTCAACTTGACAAGCTGGAATTGGAAGATAATTAAATTAACATTTCTGAGCTCCTTCTGATATGCTGAGACAAAAATTCTCCTCAAAAACAATAATAATAAAAAAGTCTTTTACTCTAGAAAACACCAGGCTAAATTAAAGTCTGAAAATCAGTTGAGAACTGTTCATTAATAAGGGATCCAATTCCTGAATGAACAAGACTAGTTTCATAGACCTATAACACTGCTTTTACAGATTAGTTTATGTTCATTTTTTTCCAATCAGCCACAGTTTGTAACACTTTAACAAATCTCACTAAACAGGTTTAGTTGGAATAAAACCCAGCATAGAGTCTTACACCAGTACCAGGGTTGGGAACTGCTGAAATACACACCATCATTCTTTACCATTACTTTACATTTCTGATTCATACATCAGGCAATCGAAGGCACAGTGCTGATTCGCGGGAGTGAGGGAAAGGATGCGATCAACAGTTAATGTCACCAATGCGGACGGCTAAGTGGAAGAGCGTGGCGAGTGATCTGCGCTTGAAGGGCTCGCGTCCTGACAAATGACAGAAACGAACCAATCAGCCGCAGGTACTTCAGCTAAGCGCCATTACGGCAAGTGCCTTCCCACACACGACTTACATTTGTGCCTCAATAAAACCAGTTTAGGTGTTATTTTCGGGTTATGATGGCCCATGTTATGATATTTCGACTTTACAATGCGCATGATTATTCAGTTCAATAAATTACATGAGATATTCAACACTTCATTAAAAATAGGCTCTGTGTTAATTATTTTGCCCAACTGTAGGCTAATGCAAGTTTCCTACGCATGTTTAAGCTAGGATAGGCTATGTTGTCTGTTGCATTATCTGTACTGTATTAAAAAGCATTTTCGCCTCACGACAGGTTTATCAGAAAGTAACCCCATCGTAACCCAGGGAGCATCTGCATTCTGTTGTAGACTGTAGATATTTGCAGATGGACAGATTGTCAATATTTACAGTAAAACTTCTTTCCAAGGCATCATTAACAAATCGCTTGGTATATGAACCTTAGCGTTTAAGACTTAAGGTTTCTGAACCAATGTCCCTTAGTGCTTGGACATAAGTGTGATTCGGTTCCATACCCATGTATCCATAGTTGGCGTCGGTCGACCCTACGCTGTCAGTAATGGGCTCCGAACTTAGTAGGCTGCTGTTGTCTGCTTGTGGGAGACAGGAGGACAGACAGAGTGTCACTGTAGTTCAAACAGGGGTCACATGACCTTTAGCTTTCAGTTTTCAATGAGGGGGCAAAAAATTTATCACATAAAAGCACAGGTAGGACGAATGCTGTGGTCCCAATGCTACGACGTATACTCAAAATAGAGGTGTGTGCACCCCTAACTCACCAATTGATCCATACTCATAGGGGGATCCGGGGGTCAGACCCTTACCTGCAGAGATACAAGGCTTAGAGCCACAGACAGACAATACATGACCATAATTCAGTGGTTCTCAAAACTATGCCATGCATACCAGCTCCCTCTGGTGGTAAATGGAGGTATCTCTGTATTTTAAAGCGAGTGATAATGGTGGCATGCAGTGAGCCTAAAATTTCCTGGATGTGGAATGCAGTGCAAAAACTTTGAGAACCACTGGCATAATTAATAGGTTAGTCAGTGACACTGTTAATGACGAAGACGCTAGCTTGTTAAGAGTCCCCCAACAAGTTAGGGGGCAGTAGAATAAGAAGTAACCCCTGTTGGCGAACATCCAATCATGTTTTCATCACTTCTATATTTGATGGAGGCTTACAGGCAAATCTGGCCACCATGAATCTAAATCACATAACGCAGAACGTAGTAGGCAGTACTAATTTTGCCATTAGGGAAATTCATTTAAACATTGACAACAATAATGATACATTCTACGATTTGACTAAAGGCAAACTTCTATGTGAACTCTGTCCTGACAATGCCAATCAGACAGATCCATCTCCATTCGGCACTGAAACACACGGCGCTATACAAATACAACCTAAGCCAAAATTCTTGGCTATTATTTGCCTCCAACAATAAAAACATAAATATAAATCGTGACGCTGTCATATTAGAAAATTTTAACATCACTGGATGTTCAGTTGCTTATCAGATACAGAGAAAAGACAGAGGACCAGGATCCAACAATCAGTTTCCTGGTGTCTGTTAAGGTATTAGTCTTAGAGTGTGGGTGACTTCAATGTATGTTAGAGAGATTCACACAGAAATACACATGTGGGCAAGACAATAGTGTGTTAGTGCACATGTGTGTGAAAGATACACTCTTAAGCAGTACTGCACATGCAGAGAACAGAAAATGGCGATGGGAGAAATGCACGTTTTCTTACACTCAGTCCTTACCGAGCAGAGAAGCTAAGCCACAGTGTTACAACAAGCAGGGAGGAAACAAAACACACATTACATTTGAAATAATATGTTTCATTGATCGTTATATAGTTACTCAAGCACAGAGTGGAGAGAATGTAGCAGCCTATATACACTGGATTCTTTTTTCTAGGCTGTAGAACATCCGGCACACTATCACACTGTTGCTAGGATACCTGTCTCCGCCGGCGACGCTGCTGGGGTGCTCAACAGCCCCTCCCTCCGTTTGTGCATCCTGGGGGGGGGAGACACGGCAAAGGCTAAGGAGAAGGACAACATGTTGCAAGTGGGCCTCGGGGGGCCGACACGCTCCGACGGACATTGACCTCTTGTTTTCCACACAGGCCACCAGGAAGGTGATGACGTAGAAGGACAGGAAGATGCCTAGGCAGAAGAGCATGCCCATCACGTAGACCTCCGCTGCAAAAAGAAGGAATGGGTGCAAGGGAGAGGAGTCAGAGCGTTAGACGTCAACACGAGAAGCCCCACCGTACACTGATGTCATCTTCCCGCTTACATTTGATTGCGGGGGAGACGACGACAGCCAAGGTTTTACTCCGATTTCCAGCATCAATCAGCTCATCTGGAGAGAGGGGGAGAGTTAAATCAAAAAAATCCATTAGAGTAGGGTCAGGCAATCTTCTCCTCAAAGGGCCAGGGAGGGAGAGAGTTGGGAGGGAGCAAAAATGCAGACAATCTAAGCATCCCCGAGGACCGGGTTGGGAAACATTGAAGCCGTCTAATGCGGAGTCTGTCCCCTTTGACCTCGTATTGTGCCGCAGCAGTATTGCCCATATCTTACAATTTATTGGTACGTTGTGACAAACAGAGACAGGATGCAGACTCACCGGGCCGCAGGGGATAGAAACGCAAGGGGCCCCCGCAGGCTTCGTCCTCGGTCTTCACCACGATGACCACGTAGAAACTGTTGCTGGGGAAGTCCTTCCTCTACAGACAGAGGGAGACCGTGTCAGAGGAAGGAGGTTCCCTCAAGGCATCGCGCTGGTGTATCAGGATGGCGGCCCTGACGCTGCCACTGGCACGGGCTCATTACCTGAACCGTAATGGCGGCCGTCTTCGTCATGGTCTGGTACATCCCGATAAAAGCCACGTTGTTGTCCAGATCGTACACTGGACACTGTGAGACAAACGGGTCACTGTGAGATACGGGTTTTCATCCCCATCCAAAACAATACTTCACCTTTCAGTACTGTCCTTCTGTGCTAAAAGTAACGTATGCGTGGCAAAATGCACCCTCTTGTGGCAAGTCAGCACTCCTGCAGCCTTCCTTTAGTAAACAGCCAGGCATTTTGCAATAGGCACAGAAATCTGCCAACGCTAAAATGTAGGATCAGGTGCACCTCTAGAATCACACCTTTAAGCTTCTGACACAACACAAATAGGTTAGCAAAGAGACCTTTAGTAAACAAAATATTTTTCACACAGATGGAATGTGTGGAGGTGGAGGCCTGATAAAACAGACCGAACGCATTTCTTACCAAGATGTCCTGGATCGACATGACGGAGCAGGGGAACGTCATCTGGGAATTGACCTTGACTATGACGGAGTCCACTCCGTCGGGGAACACGTACTTAAAGTACTGGACAAAAGACAAAGACAAACAGTAAAGAGAGGGAGTTTCAGCATGCGAAGGATCAAACGTTTCAATTTATTCGGCTCATTGTCTCACACACACACACACAAGCTCTGTCAGCAGAGGGAGGAAACGGGACGCCTCACAGCTAGTGCTGTATTCAGATCACTGCCTTGCCAGACGCACAATAGAACACTAGATGCCAGCTGGTGATTCCTTTACAAACACAAGCCGTTAATCCCGAAGCCCATATTTGCCAGTATTTTCTCTACATCTCAGGAACGACACACATATAGGGCACAGAGAAACATACTGTCACTCATTTGATAACCTTATGTTCAGCTTTATCGCTCAGATCACCCCTGCCGGACTTCGACATCACACCTGGTGACATGGAAGCCCGGAAGAATCCAGGCATACCCCATATCTCCTGGCCATAAACTCGGGCAGAGCATTTCGGTCACGCCTCATTAAATATCAGGACTGAGGTATTAAACTGCCGATTTCATAACAAGAAAATGTGAAATCATGCAAACCCCGTTGGTGATCTGGTATTGAGACAATCCAACTGGTTGGCTATGACGTCTGCATGTATATGCGCAATGCTGTGTTTGACCACACGGAGCACTGCACCACTGACTGTGTAACAGCCTCTCAGGGGTTTTACCTGAGGCTGGGCTGGAGTAGCAACAAAGCTGAACTTCGTGTCCGTCCTAGAGGGAAAAAGAAGTTAATTAATCCCCCTCTGGTCTAATTCACTGTCTTGCTTTGCCATCACCTTCATTCTCATATTCCATTCATTCATCCATCCATCCATCCATCCAGTACAGGCTCACAGAGCACCCGTCTCTTGAAAAGGACACACAAGGGACTCCCCAAAGCAGATGCCAAGGTATCTCAATGTACAGAATTAATATAATAAATGACACTAATATTAATTATTAATATGAATAATTAACGATTTCTTTAGCGGTCACTTTTAAGTATTCGTGCTTTTCAGAATGGGGCAACAGGAAAGAACATCGTAAGGCTGTATCTTTATGAAACGTGCATGGTGCTGCCCTTATACCCTTAAGTGACGTGGTGGTGGGGGGGGGGGGGGGTGCATGGGCAGCAGGTGTGGGTTGCGACTCACTGCAGCGTGAAGCTCTCCACGCGGCTGACCCGCAGCTGGTAGTTCACGCCTCGGCTGGACAGCGTGGAGACGTCGACGAAGAAGAACTGGACCTCGCTGGCGGCGTGAGTGGGGGGCTGACACAGGGTCCGGCCCACGTGGGTGTAGGAGTACTTCCGCTGGTATCTGGGCGTCACATGGGGGGGGGGGGGGGGGGGGAAGGGGGGGGGGGACAACAGAAGGCAGATGCCGGCATTTGATAGGGCTCCCAAGGGCCGCACAG
>JAABNY020000035.1:9041050-9053727 GCA_015164015.2 Brevimyrus niger
CCCCCTCCCCCCCCAGCCCCGCCCCCCCCCACCCCCCCGTCTTCGGACAGCGCCATCTCAGACGAGCGAAGCCCGCCTATCCTCTGGAGTCTCCTCCAGCAGCTGGAGCAGCAGGTCGCTCAAGGGCTTCGCCACTGCCCGGTAACCGCTGGCGGTCAGGTGGAGGAAGTCAAACATGTCCCTGGTAGAGATGGTGCCGTCTGAATGCACGAAGCCGCCGCCCACATCCAGGAACTGGGCGGCGCTGAGGCGGGCCAGGCTCGAGCGTAGGATGCCGTTCACAGAGGTGTTCTTCTCCCGTAGTGGGTTGGGTCGCTCTCCCCGTGGCAGAAGGCCCTGCGGTTGGGTGGGTTGAGATCAGGGTGGTTTGGTAGCAGTGGCATATAAAATGAGTTATTAAAGCCCCAAAAGGTCATCGCCAGTACATCAGTCAATCTGGGAACAACTATGCAAGTCCTTTCATCAGTCAATGCTAGATGTTGATTTTTTTTTTCATATGGAAAAAAAAACCAAACATTACGCAATTTGTTGATTCTTGTTACATTTTTCCCTTAAGTAACTTAAGGCAGTGGTTCCCAAAGTAGGGGTCGCGACCCTCTGGGGGGTCATGAGACATTGAGGGGGGGGTCGGGAGATGATTTCCAAAAAATCAAAATTTTTTTTTTAAACTATTAGAAATAAAATTTTATCAACATTTTAACATTTTATATTAACATTTTATCCATAACTAACAAAAGATAAAAATTAGTAGTTAATAGTTAATAGCACCATTGCGAGCAACATTTGTATATTTTTTACCACTTCCGAGGATAGTGGGGGTCACGAGTTACTGACACGGTTATTTTGAGGGTCGTGAGCTAAAAAGTTTGGGAACCCCTGACTTAGAGGAACTAAAAATTTCACACACAGGTTACTTACACGGCTGAATATCAATGAGGCATGTCAGTAGTTCCTCTTCTCTAACTCACTATTAGGGTGGGTTTTTTCTACCCTCATTTATTATACTTTCTGGTGGCACTTAAAGATGGAAACTCAGACTAAGTCTCGAAGTCCATTTCTCAGCTTGCACTCTCAATGTCAAGGGGTCAGTGCACTTCGTTTACCATTATTCTTCTGCAGTATTTCTCAAACTGGTCCTTGGGGACCACCAGTCCACGGTTTTGCTTCCACTCACTTTTGGGAGGGAGCAAAAATTTAGAATTTACCTTACTAAAGTATTAGCTTTTTTGTTCCAAACATTTTTTTTTTGTGACATTGAATATTATAGGGAGCTGTGCAGATCCCAGTATCTGGAAACCAAATCTGGTCACTATTTTTGGTTTTTAATTTTGTTACGTTTTTCCTCTGACAGAAGATGCTTGCATCTTCATGATTATTTTTCTTTCTGAAGCAACATCCTAGATGCTGTGTGCACAAACAAAACTCAGTTATATAAATTAGACAATAACATCTAATCCCGAGGTGGCCAATCCTATCCAGAAAAGGCTGCAGTGTGTGCAGGTTTTCATGCAAATCCCTAATTAGATTACTAATTAGAGTAGTGATTGACTGAAGAGTCTTCACACCTGGGATTGAACAGCTGACCTAAAGGTTATCCCTAAACCTGCATATACACTGGCAATTTGCGGATAAAATTGTCTACCCATTATCTAATAAAACAGATAAATAATTTATAACCGGGTATACACATAACGAGTGGCAATTTGCCATAACAGCACACACACTTAATTTATGTGCATCTGTGTTGCTATGACAAGAAATGACTGTGTATTGTAACATTTCAGCATCAATGAAGTATGAATTAGCCGTATTAAAGGTTACGCTAATTTCTTGCAATAGCAGCACTGCAGCAAGTAAAATAAGTATGTATTTGCATTGTCATGACAAGAAATTTTTGGCGCGCATTACTTTATACGCCATCTGCGTACTTGCTAATCAACTATGTGCATACCTGCTTGTAACGCTACATCTTCATCCACAGAAGTGTCCTCGCCATACTAAATAAACTCCCCTCATTGCACACTAATGTCACTTGTCAGCTGTCACATTATCAGAAGGAAGGTGCTTATTATCCATATTTTTCAGCACATAATCCTTTCTCCTTTTGTTTTGTGCATCTTCCTCAGTGTCTCTTTGCATCAGTACATCGAGACACTGCACTAGTAAGCCGAGAACCAGCTTTTGAAGTATTCTACTGGGAATTCTGCTGGGAATTCTGCTGGGAATTCTGCTGGGAATTCTGCTGGGAATTCTGCTGGGAATTCTGCTGGGAATTGTATCATTCTTTTCACATATTATTTAGTGAGGAGCGCTTAAGGAAACAGGTGGATTTTTTTATTATTTTTTTTTTACAGTTTTGTATTACATTGCAAAACGTAAAAATCTTGAATGCTGAATATTTGTAAGCTTCGTGAACACAAATGTTTTGCGATAATATAATGTTTTGTGAGAGGATGCTAAATTATATTTTCCAATCCCGTCCCTTTATAGCTTCCATATTTTAGACGCGCATCATAAGCCATCCTGTATTATTCATATATGCAACTTTTCCCTGAACATTATGCTTTTGACTTTGAGTTCTTTTTTTACAATTGTTTAATCTATTACACATTATGTAATTTTCAAGAATTTACATGGCACTGACACAAACTTGAGACTTAGTAGTGATTTACAGAAGATCAATTCTGTGGCAGAAATTCAATTGTGCAGACTCACCAAAACAACTATTTTAGCTTGCGGGAACTGTGTGATGAGCAGGTGTACGATGGATAAGATTCCTCCAGCTATTTGCTCTGCGGTGTGTTCATAATTGTTGGTTCCTACCCACACAACCACAACCTGAAAATATATGGTGGAATAAAAAAATACATAAAAAAAAATTGTACACATTGAAGAATATTCCAAACTTGGGCATAACACACACTCTGTTATAACTAAATTCCTTAGAAATCCCAACTATCCAAATTAACTTTTGCTAACAATTCCAAACTTTCACTTTAATTTACATGTATTTATTTATTTATTTGATACATAAAGCGACGTACAATTGAAAAAGCGGGTTCAGACAGTCCGTGAAGTGACTGGGGAATACGGACGTTGGTCAAAAGCTCGACAGTAAACTCACTATGCCAGCCATGAGATTTGAACTGGCAACCTTCTGATCACGGGAAAAGGGTCCTAACCTGTGGAGCTACACACTGCCCACAACAGGACATCTGCTGTTCACCTTCTCATCGGAGCATTTCCTAACCACTAAACCCTCCCCTCCCTAATTACTCCTTATCCTGTGACTGCCCATCTCCCAACCCCTGCCCCATCATCCACACGATTTCTGCACCTCAACATCTACCCATTCATCCATCGCTCACCTTGGGGCGAATGTTCTGTAGTTCTCCGTTCTGCAGCCTCCACAACACATTACACGTGGTGTCCCCCGCCACGCCGAAGTTGAGAGCATGGAGAGGAGAGAACAGCTCCCTCCACACCTGGGATCGACGCAGGAAAGTTTGCGTTTTGCTGAAGTGCGTTACTGCGAGTGTTGTTTTCATCCTCAGCTTCCCTGTCTGTGCTGCTAGCATTAAATCAACAGTGGCTGTTTAAAAAAAGGCTACTTTAATTTTACAAAAGCTGCCATCTATTTCATTAAAATGACCCACGCATGTACCACAGTATGTTGCATGTGGGCCTGCTGCATTGCAAACACGCTGCACCCTATAAGATTGTGGCCGGACATAAAACAAAGGAGGCGCAGCTTCGTATGCGACAGACCGTTCTCACCTATGTGTTCGGATTTCGTTTCGTCCTGACGTCGTTTGAAGTATGTGGAAAGTGTGCCGCTGCCACAAGCCCACATCCCTGATGGACAAGCGCGCATGCACGCTCGCTCACCTCATACTGCTGCATGAGTTGCACCATGGAGTCCCCCACAAACAGCACGTCAGGCTCCGCATCCTTGCACTCCTGCACGAAGCGGTGGTGCTGCAACACATATACGCAGAATGCAAATACACGGCACATTCACGCAACAGGTAAGTCCTGATATTGATGTCTACGCAACTATTACAATGGTAACATAACATTAGGCTGCAGTACCAAAATGTGCACTGCTGCTAAAGGCTATTCCTGCGGTCCCTTATCTGAAAAGCAGTGTGCATTTCAGCATCCAATATGACCCGGTGTGCTACTGGGTGTGCTACATCCATAGCAATTTTTCATTTTCTTTGCCTCCCCATTAAACTGTATACCCTGGAATAACTGGTGACCTATTTCATATGTCAACTGCAAACAGACAGAATGAATATGACAGAATAAGTGCTTGCATGTTATTAATAGCTACTAAAAAGTGCATATGGATTAAGCAATATTTATTGACAGGTGGACATTTACAGAGCCGCCATGCATGATGGCACTGCACTCACCTGAGACATCCAGCGCTGGTCCCCCTGGGTGTCCTGGACTGCAACAGGCACTGCAGCGGGGTTCCCGTCCTCACTGTTCATCCTGACGGCTGTCATGCAGACATGCAACAATGAATATTCATAAAGATGCACGAAGTCCATACGGAAAACAGTCGGAGACATCAGTTTGCAAGAAAGGTATCGGCATAGAGATGAGTTTTGGGGAGACTTTACGATTAGTAAACAAATCTTGCCATTATCGTGAGAGGGGGGGGACATGGTGGCTGCGCATGTTCAATAAGGCGCGTCACCGGCAGTGGGGCACAGTCTGGAAAGGCTCGCGCCTGGTCCCAAGTCACGGGCGATGCAGCCGGTCCCACACTGACAATCCTGAGCATGTCAGCAGGGAAAGCGGGGGCGGCATCTACATCTCGACCTGACACTGGTGACTGCGTTTCCTGCTTCCAGCGAGTCTAAATGTAAGGGCAGCGGCTATCTGCGTTTTCTGGCAAATCACCATCGGACAAAAAACAAACATATATAACGCATATCCAGCAAACGATATTGAAATGCTAATGACGACAAACACCCCCTTCCCCCTCCTCCTCCTTCTTCTCCTTCCCCAGCAACGAGGCGACACCCACGCAATGATCACTGCAGTCGGAGACGCCGCTGCAGCCAGGTCACCCGCCTCAGCGCAGACGCGCCGACCCAAGGACCCGTCCGCAAGTGGTAAACCCGAGTCCTGGTCCCCGATGCCCATCGAGGGCTGGAAGGAAACCCCATTTCTTACCGCAAGACAGTCCGTGACGGTCTATCCGTAGCGGAGGATGCTGTTGAGCGGCGGTCGAACTACCCTCACCCCCTTTTTATCCCCTACAAACGATTTCCCTTCACCCAGCGCACCAAAAACCGAAAGCGAAATATTATTAATACCCCACCCAATAACGAGGATATGGATCGTAGTTTTGGATGTAGAGATACCCAAGCCTGAAGTAAAACCTTCCCCGCCTCCCGCTTTCTCCCTCACTGCGCTGCGCTATACACCCTTTTCCCGGAGCGACTTCCGCTTTCGGCGTGTCCATCAGGCAGGGATCACCTTCCTCACAGCGCAGGATGTTCCGCCTTGTAATTACGTCAGGAGGAAAACAGCACGTTTTTTATTATTATTATTTTTTTTAAATGATGTTTTATAACGATGCAGAGAATTAAAAAAAATACTATGAATTGCTTGTTTTAAACGCCCAGAGGCACCGCTTAGTGAAAGCGCCTAAGAGCGTCTGAGTCGTACGTCGTTATAATTACCGCATTTAGCCATACAGTAAAATAATCAAATTGAAAGACCGGTTTGTATTACTTCACTGCATTCAGGTATAAAGTTTTGTATTTTTTTCCAAGAAACGGTCATAAGTAACACTGATTGATCTCACTACTATTACTTAGTAAAATTGTATCTATTCTTCGATATTCAACTGCTTTTTCATATTTTAAGATTGTCTCTTTGAAGTAAAATGCGGTGTACTTAAATGTTGATTTTTTTTTTTTACTAAGTCTGATTCAGTTTCCCTGACTACTACAGTTCACTGTATGTAAAATATATTATAGTTCTCCATCGCTGAGGTTGTAGGAGTTCTGTGCATTTTCACCCAAGTGTAAAATAGAGGAGATGAGCTTGTTTTATGCCATGAATGAGCAGGTGGAGGTTGAGGAACTGGTTCCATGGGAAAAAATTTTTTGTCAAAGTCATAGGTACCCTTTGCCACTTATAAATGGTAGTAACTCATTAATAAGAAGGAAACTGTGGTATAACTTGTTTATAATTGTTTTGTAATGATTTGCAAAGTGTTACAGCCTAACTAATAACCAGCTTATAAACCATTCATAATCCCTTTATAACGGTAGCCTAATTGTAAGGTGGCACCAACTCATAGGAGTAGCGCCGCTTCTGTATTCTTTCAATTAAAGTGAACCCTGTGCAAAGTCAGGAAAAACTCGATCTGAATTTAAATGTCATTAGAAGAAAAAATCAGCAACACAGCTGATTTATAAAATGTTATGTATGCAGCTTTCAGGACAAAAAAACACCTATTTTACACTATTGTATTAAATAAAGATTCAAAATGTTATCGTCATATACATACAGTGTATAAAGGACAAACAAATTATTACTTGAATGCCTTCAGCTGAGACTACAAAGAACATTAATAGCAAAATACTAAGTAGTACCAAAATACTAAGTACGTACTACAGTTTGCTAACAACATGTATCTTACAACATAACATTAAACATGAGTCGGCAAAGTGATATATTCGATAGAGCTCGCTAGCAATATTAAGTGGCGCCATTGTATAGACGCAAAAAATGTCGCAGCAGTATTTCACATTTAGGAATGAATTATAAAATCCAGGTAAAGTGATGAGCATGTCAACATTCAGTGCTAAAGAGAGGTTGCTAACGGTAGTATACAGTTTATTATTAAAAATCAGTATAATGTTTCATTATTGAGCGGATGCATCCTAGTTATACTCAGGTATAGCTTTGATGATAATAAATATTCAACATATGGTGTATTTTGTTTATTGTAAGTATCTGTCATAGTGTTTTACGAATGCAAAAGATATATACTGTACAATCTGACAGGAGTAGGGAGAAAGTAAAACGCACTTATCAGGGTAGAAATGAATTGTACCTTACCCCAATCCCAGTACAAACACTGCTTATAAGCATAGCAGGAGTGAGTGAAAATGGCCTTGGACAAGACGAGAAGGCAAACAGAGAGAGAATAAAAAACACACAACTCTTCAACGATGCATTTTATTACAAAATATAATGGCATGATATATATCAATGATGGATACTTTAACAAGAACGCATGTGAAACCCAGAAATACAAACATGTAAGAAATAAACCGTGTACCACTGACATGCAGCTGATGTCGTCACTGACTACACTGTATCATTTTCACGTACGGCAGGGGAGAGTTCGGATATAAAGAAAAAGATCTGATAGTTAAGTAGCCAAAGCTAAAGGTTTTCTTACAAAAATGTTCACTCATACCCTGTTGTGTTGACATTTAATGCGACACGTTTTTAAAATAAAACCTCCTTCTCACTGAACACTACATAATTAATATAGATAAAAGCATATCGATAATATAGATAAAAAGATCACCCTTCTTTGTGAGTAATTTTTACGTGAAAGGTTACCGCACCAAATAATCTCAAACTGGTAAACTGTCATATGCTGGTTATATAGAATTTCCTGAATGCTTTATATTGCCTCAGATTTTTCCCCTGGGATCAAAGTCCACCTTAATCTCAATCTGTTTTTAATTCCATTTGCGCTACTTTAAACTGCTGCTGAGATTGTAACATACACCATGGCGCAAAACATCATATGGTATCCAGGTAGAGCTTGATAACATTTACCCATTAAATACCAAAACCAGGGGTAAGCACTACGTGGTATCGGTGTTACTTAAAAGCAATGGCTTAGCAATTGGTTCTAACATTTGTATAATAATCAGGTGTCTTATTGGCCCAAACAGTTTTGGTATTGTTTTATCTTTGTCAATTCGAAGGGATAAATCGGTGCTTTCTGCCCTACGCCTAGCCAGGCACTGCGTATGCATGGCCCGTGAACGGTTTTCATTGCTTTTGCGCGTTCATGAGATGCACAATCCCAGTAATCGAAAATTCCTACCAGCAGGGTGCGTTCCCTAGGGATAGAAAGAGTAGAGGGAATAAAATACCAGGGTTGTAATAAATAGTGGCAAGGGACGAACAGGCTGGAATATTGCTGTTGTCATGGCAGGACAATGTTCGTCTCACTGGTCTCACGGTACAGTTTGGTTGCCAAGGCAACCCCAATATGCGTTCAGGCCCAATGAAGTCATTGTTACGCTTATGGTTGCCATGGATACATCCTGGAGAGGGCGCTCCGGAGATACAGCCTTCGCACAGTGACGCAGGGCGGGGGCGTGCCCGCGCTGCGCGCTCCGTAAGGCTGCTTGTTGTTCCCGCAGAGAGGCAAGAAGATGGCGGCTGTGTCGAGCGGAGGTGCTGCTGGATCCACAGCGGCCGGGATTACGCACTCTACTCGACCAGCCCCCGTAGGCATGGGTGCCCAGGGCCGATTACAGACCTCCAGCGGGATCAGCCACCATAAATCCGCCACGGCTACCGGCTGCATCACTGGTTCCAGCCACCTCCAGCCTAGCAGGCCCCCCCCAGTCCGAGTGGGCTACTATGAGATGGAGCGGACCATCGGCAAGGGGAACTTTGCGGTGGTTAAACTCGCCACACACATGATTACCAAAGCCAAGGTAAGAGCAGCGATATGGGGCTACCGAAGACGTCCGCATCCGGCCTGTCATCGTTTCGTCCCGTTGTGGCTATCGCTGTGTCGGTGCCCCTTCTTTCTCCTCCTACCGCTAGGCTGCTCATCTGGGCCTGCCGACTGGGGAAGGAGGCTCAGATCGCCCGGTTTAGTCGTGGGGGTTAAGAGCGGGGGTGTAAACCGAAAGGTAGCGGTGGACCGATAGACCGATGCCGCTGATGTCTCACCCCGGAGAGTCAGTACGCGAGAGCCGTACTGTCAGATGGGAAGTAGAGGGTACCGGGTGATACAGGGGCGTCCTAGTGACTATCTGGCAAATATCCTTATACGGTATCTAAATAAATAAATAAGAGGTGCTCGTTTGAATTATAAAGGGATTTCCTTCGCGGTCGGCGGTATCCGACGACTGCCTCGTGCTTCAATGTAATTTTCCCGAGTGTTAGAAAGGGGCTAACGGGAGTAAATGTGTCGGCGGGGCTGCGCGCTCGTGCGGGTCAGTGATACCGTAGCGTTATGTGTCAGTGCGTAACCCCCCCCCCCCCTGTCAGCCGGGCGCCGGAGTCAGTTCGAGGGTTTGCAGGTCGGTCGTGAAAAAGTGTGTGTGTGTGTGTGTGTGTGTGTGTGTGTGTGTATAACACGGGTCAGCGTTTCCGTCGTTTGTCCAGATTGTTGTTCGGTGTCTGTGATTCGTGTGTGTGTGTGTGAGAGAGAGAGAGAGAGGGAATGCACGCCAGGCAGATGAATGAGTGAGGGGCCAAGTGGGAACGTTTTTTGCCGCGTACATCCTGGCGCTGCCTATGTGTCAGCCTTTATTGATATTGACGTGCCCATGCGGGTTCGCCTGTGTTTTTGCATAGTGTGGGCGTTTGTAGGCAGATTCACTGCTGAAATTGAGCAGTATTCATGTCGTTATATCAATATTTGGGCTTCGCGTTTGTTACAGACACTCACAGTCGTCTAAGGTTTAACCGCGTAGATGTATGTAATGTAACCTGCATTGATGTCTTGTCCAACAGTATACAACATCCCCCCCTCCGCTTTTCTATCACACGCACACACTAAGCTGTCAGACACCCAAATATTTATCATATTTGTAAGGGAAACAGTTGAATTTGATTGTCAGCAGTGATGCACACTTGGAAATCAGTGCAGTGAAGGAAGGTCCAATGCTCATCTTCTGGGATTAGAGGTCAGACCATCTCCAGTGCTGCGCTTCGTCTTCCGTATGCCTCGTGTGCCAGCAGCGGTTGCCAGCACTTGCCTCTGCTCCCCACGGCTTAGTAGCACCGGAGGTCAGATTCTCTCACCCTGGGCTGGGATTCGTTAAGCTAATAGATCCGTGAGCCAAAGGCTTTGGCTGCTGCTCTTTGTCGCTGGTGATGCGGTGGGGGTGGCAGTGTTAGATGGAGGCTTGTTGCCGAGCCACCTGGAGTGCCAAATAGTGGTATGTTCCACTACGTCCCGGGGGGGGGGGGGACGAGGCTGTAGCCCTAACACCTGCAAAGTCGGGGGGAGGCAGTGCTGGCGCACAGTGAATCGCAGTGGCAGTAGGGGAGTCCTCACTGGCAACCGTTACCGGCGATTCACCGGCGACTGTCGCGTGGTCCTGCGATGGAACGATGCGGACGATCTGCTCTGTCGCAGAAATTAGGAATAGGTCCGGCTTATTTTCTTGCATGGATTGCCTGTTGGTCCCGGCGCTCTGCCTTATTTGGTCAGCAAGATAAAGGTGTTTTCAGAGCAGGGGGCTGGGGTGCGATCGTGACGTCGCCACTCACGGCGTGCGCAGGTCACAGACTGTAGCCTGGGAGGGGGGGGGGACAGTCATCAGCAGCTCAGAGGGATGGTGACAGCGAGGAGAAGTCACGGAATGCTATGTTCCAGTGACATGGCACAGTTTTGTGTGTGTGTGTGTGTGTGTGTGTGTGTGTGTGTGCACGCATGTGTGTTAGGAGAGATGACTCTTAATTGACGGAAGATAGAGGACAACAGGATTGAGAAGAACAAGTCATCAATGGCTTCTGTCATCTTTTCTCTATAAAGTTGTCTAAGAAAATCTTTAGTGTTTTATGGGGGTTAATATGGAAGTGTTTACATTTTGTCACTTAAACCGTATACAGATTTGAAGCTTTTTTTGGTTCAGTTCTTTAAGGTTTTTGAATCTTGTGTGAGTGCGTGTGTGTGTGCATCCTGTGGTGGACCAGTGTCCCATCCAGGCAGGATGTCCCCTGCTCAGCTCCATCCATCCCAGTCTGTACTGGATAAGTGTTTGGAAGATGCTAATGAGGGGTAACTGATCAGTAGCATACTACATATGCATGCAAACATAGATGACTACACACATGCATGTGTATAATTGGAATTATATGCATTTATTAAGTTTTATTCAATAAGTTTGATTGTGAATTACTGTTTTTTTCGTGACTAGTGGCTTCAGTTTCAGATGACAGTGCTCTTAGACAGCTGCAGGCTATAATTGTCGCCTTTTTGCCAATGTTAAGCAAATCCAAAGTCCAGTTCTGTCTTGTTATATAATTGCACTTTCACATATTACTTCACAAAGGCTGATTCTTCCTGTAAATGGCTCAGATCACCCGGAAAAAAAAGGAGCAATTAATTACACGTCAGTATGATATTGGTAATAAGAAAATTGCAAGGGTCGTTTCTATGTTTGAAGTATCTTTTTGTGTTGCTTGGATACATAGATTGTCTTCTCCCATATATGCTGATATTTGAGAGACCTCATTGTACATTAGTTCTTGAAGTAACTGCTTTGTGAGGTATTTCCAGTCGTCCATCTTCCAACCTCTTATCCATTACAAGGTCAATGGGGACATTGGGCATTGAACCTTAAGCAGGAGGCTGGATCACCGGACGCTCGCTATGGGCAATTTCATTGGCACAAATTTGCCTTTGGACTGTGAGAGGAATCTGGAGTACATGAAGGAATACAAAGTGAATATGAGCTCCCAGTACTAGGGGCACTAGGCAATAGTGTAAGCCACTGTGGCCCCCATTCTTATGGGGGGGGGGGGGGCAGAAGACACAGTGCTAGATGCACAAACGGCAGGAGCTTCTCCGGATAAGAACACGTTTGTTATTAAAGTATCGATACATCAGAGTCGGAGTCACAGCGAGCGAATGGGCTGCCACTCTTGGGACCAGAGGCTTTCAGTCCCCCTGCAGTCCTGCCCTTGACCAAGGTGCTTAGTCTGAATTAAACTGGAAGAAATGGCTGATGGGTAGAATAAAACGGAGGAAGTCACCCTCACTGAAACTGATCTGCTAAAGAGAGGCGTGCCGACAGACTGCTGACATTGAGCGCCACCTTGTCATTCCATACGTCGATATCGACCACCCCCCATCCACCCACCGTCTCCTCCAACAGCCCCATAGTGTAACTGTCTCCAGGACCGGACGGGTGTCATCTTAAAGGCTGAGACTTGGCGAGTCATGGCTTGCCTGTGTTGGAGGTGCACTGCTGCTGTTTTTTTTTATGTTGCTCCTTCCTTTCTTTTTCTATCTCTCCGGGCCCTGATTGGTGATAGGGCTGAAGCGGACAGGCAGTGAGAGTTAAGAGGACACATCTCAGTAGGACTGCAAAGTGGAATCATCTGCATACACAAATTCACTGTAATATTTGATATACACAAATATGTCACTCTTAGTGCCGTTTTTCCAAAAATAGGATTTATTGCTAATTATAAAATCCCACAGTGGTGTTATGATAAGTAATGTCTCAAACTGCTTTGGGTTTTTGAGTATAATAATTATTTTGAAGCCTACATAGATTTTTATCACTACAACTTTGCCTGTGTTGTTTTTTTTTTTTTTGGGGGGGGGGGGGAGATGTGTTTTTAGTTTTTTGTGCTGTGTCTTGGCTTGTGTTGGTACTCTCCCCTATATGCGTTTTGTTTTAAAGGTAGAGCTTGGATGAAGT
>JAABNY020000035.1:9053827-9067291 GCA_015164015.2 Brevimyrus niger
GACAACGAAGTGCGTCTGCGGCTGTTGCAATTTGTGACGGGGACGTGCCGTCTACCACTAGGGGGCTTCTCCGAGCTCATGGGTTAGTCGTCCGTTCCACCCCCCAACCAATCAGCTGTGAGAATAGGCTTCAGCTTCCCGATTTCTGTTTAATTTAATGTGCTGTCTCATCTGTCTAGTCGGTACTCTCCCCTAAATGAGTTGTGTTTAAAAGTGAGAGTATGGTGGAAGTAGTGGCGGTGGTTTTTATCTGTTGTCTGTTTACATTCCACTGTGTCTCCTTTTTTTTTAAAGGCTGATTGTTTAGTGCAGTATGATGGTAACTGAGTTATGGGTGGCGATCTGGTTTTGGCTGGTATCCCTGAAGCCAACATAAGTGAATGGATGGATGAATTCATGGACTGTCTGTTATCTTTTGTGCCTTGGAAAGACCCTGATGTAGCACAAGGAAGTGAGGCAACGTATCGAGTCGCTTTGGCCTGTCAGGTTGTTTTCCCAGCAAGCTGATTCTGAAGATGGATCTGTTTTGAAAACGTAACTGCAAGCAAGATGGCGGCAGTGGTGGGATTACAGTGGGGGCCGGACGCCCTTCACTGGAGAGCCATGGGCTCCACGGACACTCGTGGCCCCCACCGAGGCACCATCATGGGGGCAGGTGCTGCTTTAGGGTGCAGATTGGTTGCTGAAAGCTTTTGTTTTGTCTTGTAGCTAAGGGGGTGTTTTATCACAAGCTGAATTGGTCTCTTCCCCATTTTTCAGTAACGTGCTGAAATCCATGAAGTATGACCCCCCCCCATCCAACCTGTGTAAGTCATCTATAAACTCACCAAGGCTGCTGCGCGATTGAACTTTGAACCGGTCGTCAATTGGGTTGCCATGGCTGACAGAGACATAGTGGGTAAATCCCTCGTTCGGTTGGTCAGTCAGGAATACCATGGTATACCGCGCTTTGGTTTTCAGATGGCAGAACCACTGGGGGTTTCCCCTTGCGGTTGGTAGTCAGAAGCAGAATCTGCAGGTTTGGATTGTAATTCTCGCTTCTCTGACATAAGGGGGCTGATTTTCCGTCTGGCTGGGGCGGCTCGGTAGAAGGAATCGGCATGCAGCAGAGATCGAGCGGCAGCCCACACGAGCGAGGCCTCTAACTGGCACCGGCGGGCACACGCCTAGTGCTCACACGGATGTACACCCACGCGTGCCCACTTTGCACACTCTCCCTCTCCCGCCTGGTGAAACACAACCCAATCCAAGTGCACCGACTGGCGCTTCTCTGTCTGCTCCTAGCGTGCTTCCCCTCTAAGTGCCACGACTCCGTCTTATCTGGAACATTCTGGCGTTGTTTTGTCAACAACAACGGAAGGTGACGGATGGAGGGGGGCGTTGCAGGCGGCCTGGGGTGGTCCCTTGTCTCCCCCCCCCCCACAAGATCCCACATGGCGATACTGGATCCAATAAAAGGGTTTTAAGTGGAGCCGGAATGCGGCGTCCGCCCACGTCCTGCTGCCGAGGCGAGAGCTGGACAGCCGGCAGTGCTTGGCCTGCAGGGGGCGTTATACCCTCTTTATTGGCACAGGTTTTCATGTTCGGTTCAAAGGTCGCCTTGGCCATATAGGCTCCGTCCCCTCCTCAAGCCAAAGTTAGGCTGCATTTGGTAAATCATTTTTCTGTGTCTGAAGCTTATTATTTTACTTGCCCCCCCCCAACAAGCCTTCTTGGTTCTGCTGGCTCATCAGATAGGAAACAATAAAATACTGGCTATCTTGCTGCTTTGCAGACCTGTCAGAAGCTTATGACGATAAGCAGAGCGGGGTATCACAAGCCCCCCCCCCATCCCCCCCCATGACACCGCTGCCTCTTTCTGGAGCCCTTTTGCTCATTAACCTTGGCTTAGCACCATCCGGCGCCACCATCAACCACCTGGAATGGGAGGAGCGTGACATGAAGTGGTCCCACATACAGACCACGGTGAACACCCCCCCCCCCCTTGTAAATTTCAAATTCGCCTTTGAACGCGTGCAGGGCTGAGTCATTACAGCAGCCATGTGAGTCAGACACCCTAAGTACTATGTATCTAACTCAAAACAAGATTAGCGCCGTTTGCTAATGACCCGGTTTTTTCGAACCTATATTTGTAGTTGGGATGGCTGAGGGGCCGGCAGCTCAGGTTTAATGCTAATGGTCAGCAGTGGGTGAAGTTTGCACAGGTTTAAAAGTTGTTTCTCTCCCATATCTGCTGTTGTGATTTCTGTGGTGACTTCGCACCATCCCAGTACTTGTCTTCCCTGTGAGTTTTTCACCACAGGTAGCTGATTGGATGCTAGGCTGTAGTTTCCGCTAAGGACACCTCTGCATTACTGATTCCTCGCCTACACCGCTGAGCAATATTGATTACCTTGCTTTTTTTCCCCCTGTAACCTTGCAGTTCCTGTCATATGACACACACACACACACGCGCACACACACACACACACACACACACACACACACACAAAAAGATTATTCTGTTGATGGGTCCGGCTGATACTGAGCTCGCTGGAGGTGTTCTTGTTCGAAAAAATCAAAGTGAGAGGAAACATGTCGTGATTAGGTCTTCGTGTATGACATCCTGTACCTTCGCGAGAGAGTCGGGTCAGACTAGACTGTGACTGGTGTGATTAGCTTTCTGGTTTCTGAATCTGGAAGAGTGAAAGATATCCTCGATTTTGAGGGGATTTGCACAGGGAGGGAGAGAGGCATGTGACAGTGACGCGTGTGTTAGCGTGTGGGCGGTGGTAATGAAGTGTTCTCCAAGTCGACGTGGACACACTGAAAACTGATGCATCCGGGCTTTTGATGGATCGGAGAACATGAGAATGAGATGAGAATATTATCCACAGTGAACAAGGGGATATTTCACAGGCTCCTATCTCTTAGGTCTGGTGCTCACAAATGGGTTTGTTGAATGGGGTTTGTGGTGTTGAAAATGTGATGATGATGATGATGATGCTTTTTATTTGCTATGTGCACAAATACAAGTACATTGAGATACTTTTTTCATGTCCTATCTTGCTCGCTTTTGAGAAACTCACATGCTTTTCGGTCTTAGCACAGGATCAGGTCATTTATCCGGTGTCTCTGGCATCGTAAATTTTGCCTGTGTGTAGCCATGTGATCCTTAAGGTGGGTCCCATGCATACCCTGGGGTCAAATTGACCCCCAAAGGCACATATCGGGTGACTTTTTTCATAGTAGCATAATTCTTGCAGGAGCGTGTGAGAGTTACGAAGTCGTATGAGGTTTGAACTGATCAGATATGGCAGACATTCTGCACTACAGATTTAGTTTAACTACACGGGAACAGAGGCCAGCTTGAGACTCGCTCCACCGCAAGTGACGTCTCTGCAAAACACCAAGTGTTCAGCTTCTCGGCCCTTGGTTGGCTCGTGACTTCGATAAAGTTGTGGTGAAGGCGCCCGCAACTGCAGGGGGCGTGGGAATTATTGGGTCATTCCAGAGTTTCTAGGCCTATATAGCTGTATACCTGGGTGCTGTTGATTTGGTTTGGTTTTGCGTTCTATTCCTGAGGGGGGCAGGTGTTGAATAATCCCCCGATTTGATGGAGCTCTTATGGTTTTATTTTATTCTTGGTTTCCTTTGCTGGTAATTGACCATTGTCACCAGTCTGCATCCAGGTTCCATCTCAGTAGGTCTCCTCGGTGTGACTATGGCTCCATCTTCTCCCTCTTTACCATCACCGGTGTCTGGTTCCCCCCTCCTGGCACAACGACCTCACCTCCCACATCTCCGGCAGCCCCATGAGCCCCTCAGGCTCACCGGAGAGTCTGTCAGCCACATGACGCTTATTCCCGGCTGGGCCGCTCTGCCCTGCCTGGCTCCCAGCTGTCGTGGTGCAGTCGCCTTTCATTCGCTTTTACCTGCACGCCGAACATCTGGCCTGACGAGGGGGGGCAGGCTCTTTCACACAGGCCTGACCTCATCGACCTCATTCTTCCTTCCCCGCATCTGCCCATCATATCCCTGACAATGGGCCCCTCCCTTTTTTTTTTTTAATGACTATTAAATATAATATGCTCCCCCCCAAAGTCCTTCTGTTGGACTTACCTTAACACATGAACGTAAACATAAGTTCAAGGCAGATAATTGTTATTATAGGTGCTTTTTGTGACATCATAGGCTTGTCCAGGTGTGACGGAAACCTGAAGAGACCGATGTGAGCAGTGTTACAGCCTTTAGCCACCGGAGAGACTTTTCTAGAAAGATGGGACATTTTAGCATTGGTTGCTGTTGACTGTCCATGTATTTTCATCAAAAAGACATTCTCTTGTTTTGTGGTCGTTATCGTCTGACTCTTCTCTTCTTTTCTTTTTCTCTTTTCCTCTTCCTCTCCATAAAACTGTCACACAGCTCTGTCGAAATACCTTAATTCCCTCAGCTCTCTTCCCTGACAGCCATCTCTCTCTCCACCTCCTGTTGTGCCTCCTACATCCCTTCTTTATTTCTCTTTACCCCTCCTTTTCCCTCCTTTGTCCGTCTCGCACAAGCCACAGAACAGAACCGCAGATGCCCATCCTGACTCTCACTTGTCCTGGAAAACGAGACTGACCGCGGCAAGCATTAATTAAACGGCCGATGGTTTTGCAGTGTGCATCCTGGGCCCCAGTAAAAGCTTTGTGGTCTTTATTTACCATCATTCAGTTACGGCACTTTTATCACGGGGGTGCAAAGTGCTCAGGCGCTCAGGGTCGTCCAGCCTCCTGCCTGTAATCACTTTCTCCATCCCGCTTACCTTATCTTCTGTGGTCGAATCTGTGCACCATTCACACAATTTTTAAAGGATGTCATAGACCCCACAGGGTCTAAACTGGACTCTCTAATAAACAGTTAAATGCAAGCTGGACTTTGGTGGTGGGGGGCTTATACTGACTTAGTGAGATGTTTTTCCAAGTGCATATTTGCCACAACCTCAAGCCCCCCACTCCGTTAAAACGAACATTACTGTATATACATTTTTTCAATATGTAGGGATGGAGAGCATTCTGTTCACTGTACTAGTCCTTAGAAAATCATAAGAGGTGCAATACAGCTTGATGTGACTGTTGTATAACTCAGTCATACCAACACAATAGTCATATCTCCCTTGAGCAAAGCCCATACCCTCCCCTATGTGGAGCAAAAGCTAGCCTGCCTGGTCTGATCCCACAGGAGAACTACTGTAGCACAAAAAGTTAGCGCTGGCTCTGGTAGGAGGGTGTCGAAACACACAGTGCGCTGCAGCTTGCATTGCAGCCTGCGGCATTTGGGGCTGCATAGCTGCTGACCGATCAGAGCACCCATGCCGACCCCCGTCCACCGTCGAAAGCACCTACGATGTGCATGTGTGCGTCCGAACTGGAGCATTGGAAGGATGTAGTCTGATCAGATCTGATGAGACGCATTCTTACGTTGCTGCCTGTGCATGGCTGGGTGCATGTTCTTGTTTACCTGGGGAAGAGACGGCACCAGGATGCACTGTGGGAAGACGGCAAGCCTGCAGAAGCAGTGTGATTCTCTGGCCAGTGTTCTTCTGGGAAACATTGGGTCCTGGCATCCATGTGGATGTTACTTACTGACACCTACCACCTACCTAAGCATTGTTACACACCAAGTGCACCTCTTCATGGCAGTGGTCTTCCCCGATGGCAGTGGTCTTCCTCGATGGCAGTGGTCTTCCCCGACGGCAGTGGTCTATTTCAGCAGGATAATGCGCCCTGCAGTGGTTTGAAGAACATGAGAAACATTTCAAGGGTGTTCATTTGAGCGGCCGATTCTCAAGGTCTCAAATCGGGTCAAGTCCAACCATGGAGGCGCCAGCGCGCAACTTAAAGGACTTAAAGGATCTGCTGCTAATGTCTCAGTGCCAGATACCACAGGACACCTTCAGAGGAAATGGCCCCACGGGTCAGAGCTGTTTTGGCGGCGCAAGGGGGATTTACACATTAGGCAGGTGGTTTTAATGTGTTGACTGACTGGTTTGCGAATGAGTATATGTGTCAACAGAGAGCAAGATGGGATATGCAAAAGAAGCATAGTGTGTCTATACTCATACTTGTGCAAATGGCAAATCAAGCATCATGAATGACAAAATATGAAATAAGGCTTTATTTGTGGTGTGCACAAATACAGATACTGGAAGGCTTCTTTTCTCGTATCCCATTTTGTCCTCCTTTGAGACATACACACTCGCGTTTATATAGAGTGAAACTTGAGGTCAGGTCGTTTACCTGGCAGCCCTGGGGTGTTTTAGGGGGATTAGGCCTCGCTCAAGGGCCCGACGGTGATGCGACTCTTCTGTCGAGGCAGCCTAGCCAATCAAAGGCACGGAGGCCTAACTTGCTCAGCCTAAGCACCCCCTGTGTGTTGAGCGTTGCGATAAATCCAATTGCATGAAAGTCAGAATGTCGACCTTCCACCTTTTAGGCTGAGTTCAGATGTAGTTTGTGTTTTCGGGTTTAGCACGGGGTACGCGACCCGTCTGAGGACGGAGCGTTACGTTGGCAGAGGGCAGGTTGGCAGATAGGGGCAGCGACCCGCGTTCTGAAGGCTGCTGATTCAGACACAGGAAGAGCCCGGCTGTAGTGCCGTCGTCATTTTAGAGAGGGAGAAAAAAAAAAAAAAAAACGTCAGCAAAGCAAATAAACACATTACAAATGGCAGCACAAATTTAAAGTTAAGGGGGGGGGGCGGGGAAAACGACCCGGTTGCATTTTATTTGCCTAAGCAGCGGTCACACCTTTTCTTTCTCTGCCAGGTGGAACGGTGAGTCAAGGTTTTGCGGCGTTAATCAGCAGTTAATCTGAGCGAGCCCAGCACGAGCCGGATGCATGACTGCCCACATGTCCCATTTTCAGCAAAATAAATTCTCCATTCCATTAGTCGAATTTTGTTTTCTCTTTCGGCTTGACCGCTGCGTTATTGCAGTGATTTACATTCGCGGCTCTCCGGGGCTATACTGATTTCAAATAATGACTTCTTACTCAACGTATAGCTGCATCCCGAAGCAGATCGCAAGATTCGCACCCGTTCTCTACATCCGAACGCGTCACACAGCGTATAAATCAGAAGTCTTAAATCCACCGTCTTAAACCTGCAATCTTTGGGCTTTACGGTATGTACCTGAATAACGTATCTGCTTTCTTTGGGACAGTGGTCTATAGCAAAAAAGCCCGGTTATCCTATAAGAGTCCATAGATGGGTACTTGACCTGATGATTTCCTTCATCATTTTCCTTTTTTCCCCCTCCATCCAGATGCTTTTTGACAGGATAACCATGCACTGTATCCTAGGCAGTCTTTGGACTTTGTGTTGGGGTTTTGTTTCTTGGAAGAGAAAATCTAATCTGATTTTCCCACAGAAACACCGTTCATCCGTTTTAGGTTTTCTTTGGATAAAGCTCCTGAATTAATATTTTAACTTTACTCCACTACGCTTAATCAATAATTGAATGAACTGCTAGCAGAATAAAATGTTTTTAACTATGATCTGAGTTTGACGAATCGATATGGCCAAGTAATTATGCAGTTGTATTTGGCAGTGTCAAGTATAACATTCAGTAAAACTGGCTTAATTCTTTAGGTTACTTGAGTCGGCTTATGTTCTTAGCCTTGTAGCCAACTAATAATTAGTTAACCATTGTATTTTGGGGAGTATTTAGAGGTTGGATTACCTGTGTCTTCATACAGCTGACAGACCTTGAATCAGCACTGCTGGATTCGAGTTAAAGCATTAGCTAATCAGGTAAAAATGTACGTAACCAAGCAAAAAATAATGGAGCATGACTCCTCGCATGGAGAACTGCACAGCTCACTCTGCGTTTTACAGGTGGCCATCAAGATAGTAGACAAAACCCAGCTGGATGACGAGAACCTGAAGAAGATCTTCAGAGAGGTTCAGATCATGAAGATGTTGAGGCACCCACATATCATCCGCCTGTACCAGGTGCGGGCTCTTCTCGCTCTTCTTGTCACCCTGTTCTATGGCCCCTTGATCCGTCTGTTTTTTCTTCACCGTCAGCCTGTCTCTCCTTCAGAGGTGGACATTTCAGGTCCAGAAAGTAAAAATCCAAACCAGGATTTTGTTTCAACCAACCAGTTCAGGATAATGTGATTCTGACTCTTTATAGTCAACTGGTTGGTTGAAATAAAATCCTGGTTTGGATTTTTACTTTCTGGACCTGAAATGTCCACCTCTGCTCTCCTTTATGGTGCATCAGTCGTCCTGTCACTTTCTTTCCCTCCTTTTTTTCCTCTCCTCCAAAGCGTAAACTACCTTAATACTCTGTAGTATTGACCTGGATTATCTTCATGGACATATGTTATGTAATTATTATTATGCGGGTTTTGATGAAATCCACGCCTGACTGTAGCCGCTGTCATCAACAATGGCAGTACGGCCGCATCATTCAGCTGGTCAGGATGTGTTTAAAGGGTTAAATCAGTGTTTCATATAGCAGTCCCAACACACCTAAAGCAAACAATGAAGAAACACCGAATTCCTGGTTCAGGGGAGCTGGGAGGGAGCAAAAATGTGAATCATTTGGGGGGCCCTGAGGTCTGGGGTTAGACACACTGGATTAAATAAGTGATATCCTGGTCTCACTGTGGCATTTTATCAGTCAAGTCCGGCAGTAACTCTCTCACCAAACAGTTTAATTATGTTTTAATTTCATGTATGAATCGTGGGTATTAGTTGCTGGGAGTCTGCAGATCCCGGTTTCTAAGCCTTGCATGACCGGGGCTGTGTCTCACGGTAACCCTGTTGCATCACAGGTGATGGAGACGGAGAGGATCATTTACCTGGTGACAGAGTACGCCAGTGGGGGGGAGATTTTCGGTAAGCGAGCTTCTCGTTGAGTATATAAGCCCCGGAAAACATGTTCCTCCATGTGTAGCTAAATAATTTGAATCCAAATGGATATGGCCGCTTGCACATTTTTGACATTTGGGCCCCAACCCCCCCCCCCCCTCCCCCCAGATCACCTGGTGGCCCACGGCCGCATGGCGGAGAAGGATGCGCGGCGGAAGTTCAAGCAGATCGTGGCAGCCGTCCACTTTTGCCACTGTCGCAACATCGTACACCGAGACCTCAAGGCCGAGAACCTGCTGCTGGACCACAACCTTAACATCAAGATCGCAGGTGTGTGGGGAGGGCTGGAGGGAGCGGGCAGGGTGGGTAGCGGACGCAGCCCTGCCAGCCTTAAACTAACAGCCCTCTCCCCCCTCGAAATAACAGTATTATTAAGGAAATCCCAAGTATTGCTTTGGTGACACCAGCCATAGGCTAGTTTTTAGTATTGTGTAATAGTCTCGTTTCTCCTTCTGAGTTAAAGGGGATGTTCTCAGTGAGCAGGCTGCCTCACTGGGTGCTGAATAGCTAGAGAAGCTGAATAAACATCTGCAGACACCTTTTCTGACGCTGCTCCATCCCCATTCTCCCCCCCTCCCTTTCTCCTACCTCTCCCCTCCTTATTCCTGATTCCCCCTCTATCATTTCCTTGTTTTTCCCCCCTTTGCCCCATTTCTTTTCTTGCTTTTTCCTTTTCCCCTTTCCCTCTTTTTGCTCTCTTTTCTCCATTTCTTTTCGCCCTTTGCTCCTGCCCTTTCCTGTTTCCTCTCTTTATCACCCCCCATTTTTCTCGTCCATTGTTCCTTTCCCATTCCCCCTCTCCTTTTTCCTCCCTTTCTCCATCTTTATCCCCACCCTTTTCCCTTTTGCCCTTTTTCCAATTCCCTCCCTTCGGCTCTCCTTGCTTCCCATTGGTCAGATTTCGGTTTCAGCAACATGTTCACGCGGGGCCAGCTGCTGAAGACGTGGTGTGGCAGCCCTCCGTATGCTGCTCCGGAGCTCTTCGAGGGCAAGGAGTATGACGGTCCCAAGGTGGACATCTGGGTGAGTGAGGGAGCGGGGCCCCGACCCACCGAGCCCCTAGGCAGAGCACCGGCCTCCCCCCTCACTCAGTCTCCTCCCTCTCCACAGAGCTTGGGTGTGGTCCTCTACGTGCTGGTCTGTGGAGCCCTGCCCTTCGACGGCAGCACCCTGCAGAACCTGAGGGCCCGAGTTCTGAGCGGGAAGTTCCGCATCCCCTTCTTCATGTCCACGGGTGAGCCCCCGCTGGACCGACCCCCACTGGACCTGAGCAGGCTGCTGAGGCCCATCTCTAGTGCGACATCACTTAGAGCAATATGATAACATGATTAGCTTCTCTGTCATTTATTGCTACAATGTTGCCACGCTTAATTCTCCAGGGCAGGTTATTGTTGTTATACATTTTTTATTAGTATTTTTTAAACAATGCCTGTGGCATGTGTGCCTCTCTGTGATCAGCAGGTTGCTGGTTCTAATCTTGGGGCTGGCATTGTGATGTCACCTTCAGGCCCTCAAGCAAGGCCTTTAACTGTAACTGGTCCAGAGACATTGTCATCTCTTCTCTCTGACCGAACTTGTATGTTGCTTTGGAAAAAAATCGTCAGCTAAATAATTAAATGTAAATGTAAGCTGTTCAATTTGTAAAATTAGCTACATTTCAATCATGAACAACCACCTGTTTCTGAGAGTAATGTACGTAAATTGCCAGAATATTTCTTTGCCAGTTTGGAATGCCTTTTAAATTAATGGTTTACTTTATAACAGAGAGACCAGGAGTCAGGAAGTGATCGATTTCATGTGACAGTTACAAGGGAAAACAATGATATGACCGTGACTCGCCACTGTACTATTGTGGGTCAGTTTGCTTAAGCTGTAAAGGAGTAAGAACAGTGGACCCATAGGCAGCCTGCACTTTTGGTCCTCTTGGCTCCCCGGAGCAAAAATGTGTGACAGGGAGCAAAAACATGGACCATATGTGGGTCCCTGAGGACCGGGCTGGGAAACACTTCTATAATAATCAATGAGCCAGTGCTCTTCCCAGTGATCCAGCCTATGGCTGGGCACCTAAGAGAAGCTGTTGATGACATTATGGTAGGTGGACTGCTGGTGTTGAGTTGCAGTTTGTGGTAATACGGTGTACTGGTGCGATCAGTGCGGTAACGATGACTGGGCTTTTTCATCTGTGCGTACCCCAGACTGCGAGTACTTGATCCGGCACATGTTGGTTCTGGATCCCAACCGGCGCCTCTCCATGGAGCAAATCTGCAAGAACAAGTGGATGAAGCAGGGGGACCCCGACCCAGAGTTCGAGAGGGTGAGCGCAGTGCCGCCGGCCAATAGCGCGTGCCACTGCACCTTTTACATCGCCCCCCCCCCTCTGCTCTGCACACGTGACTCTTTTGCTCCTGCCGGTCGTCTTCCGATGCTGTTGGCCAGGCTTTTCAGAGTCGTTTGGCCAATCAGATGGCCCAGCGACTTTTAACAAACGCCTTCCAATTCGCCCTGCTCCGCAGCTGATAGCAGAGTGTGAGCAGGTGAAGTCGGAACGGGAGACGGAGCTTATCAACGAGCAGGTGTTGATGGCCATGGATGACATGGGATTCAAACGCGAGGAAACGCTTCAGGTGAGGCCACTATCCGCTGTCAGCAAACCGAGGATACCGCCAGTCTTGTCCAGATCTTGTAATACAGGGAAAAAGGGTGTGTGATGAGATCGGGTGCATCCAGAATTGCATACCTGTGTGACATGTAAGCCGTGAGTCCGAATCGTCGGTGTAGATGAGATGGTAGGCGAGCAGTTCTGAAGCATCCAACCAGTGCTACGCTATCCCACAAGGCCTCTGGAGTACTAACATTGTTCACAGCTTGCTCAAAAATTTTTGTCAAGATGGCGGATAAATTCCTGTCTCAATAAATTTAAGTAGAAAATGATACCCAGTGATATAAGTTTACTCTAAGTATTCTTTTTTATTTTTTTGTAATTTTGAACAGTTTTTTTTTTTTTTATCTTTTGGGGGGGGGGGCTGCAGTGTGTCTGAGTGCATGCGCACTATTCTCGTATATACATGTATACAGTATGTACTACATTAATGGTTGAGTAATAGGCCTCTGCCAGTGTTTAGTACCTACTGTCTGAGTATGCTGTTTCCGACGCACCCATTCACTCTTTTGTATGATTGCCTCCCCCAGTCACTCCAGACAGATGCCTATGATCACTGCAGCGCCATTTACAGTCTGCTTTGCGAGCGGCTCAAAAAGAACAAGACGTTGCTCTTTAAGCCTCCTGGTCCACGGGGCTTACCCATCCCCCTCAGCAATGTGCAGGTTAGGGCTACACGATATACCGTTTCAGCGTCGTCATCACGATGTACACGTGTGCAACAGTCACATCACAGGACGTGCGATGTTAAGTAACGCAAATTAAATCAAGCGGCGTGGACTGCACTTTTGGTGTTTTTTGCTAAACTAACAAATGTCACGCTGTTCTTATTCTGAATCCACAAAAGCCTGTCATATAATTTAGGTTAATTTAAAGGTTTTTGGATGCAAGGCCGACACGCAGTTAACGAACATGTCGATCACAGAACGAACCACCAATCGCAAACATCTCGAACCCAGGGCTAACCATTTAACCCAGGGCTGTTTTGTCACTCTTGTTAACTCCCATATGTGATAAACTTCCTTAGTTTAATGCTCATGCGCTGTTTAGTACTGATTAAGTAATCATTACCATTATATTTGGGCAAAATAAGTGCAATCTTTCTAGAATGAATAATTATACCAATAGAGCAGCGGCCACTAACAGGCGGACCGTGGCCAGGATCCAGACCCAGACGCTGTCTCATACGGACCCGGGCCGATAGCCAAAGCAGAAAGTTATGATTTAAAACTTGACGGGACGCTTGTATTTTATGCGGCGCAGCGTTGGTAGTCTTTCCGCTAGTGGTTTAGCAGTAGAACCGCTGCTTCTCACGCCGACGAACGAGCCGCCTTTAGCCATGAAGTGTAGTTCGGCGTTTGCAGCCCTCTGCCATAATGTGCCATTAGTGTTAATAGCAGCAGCGACGTGACCAAAAAGCCGTAATGTTCCTACCAGAGTGGCCGATCGGTCCTGAAATCATACAGCTGAAAAGTTTTCAAACACAGTATGTATTATATTTCATGTTTGATGAATAGACATAGACTGTTAGTGATTTCGTATTCATGGAAGTTTCCGCTTTTTAACAACTGTATAAAGTAATGTTATGTTATATAAATCAAGTCAGGCTAAACAAAAATTGTACGTTTTCAGCGTCTGGCATGACACTCACGATTTCAGACTCGCGCAGGAAATCTTACAGCAAATCTATATTACTCCATTATAAACCTAAAATAATCACAGAAAGAATAATTATCGCAATGATATCATGCAGCCCTAGTGCAGGTAGGCGTCAATCAGCACCTGTAAGACATACAGACACCCAAGGACTATGCTGCTTTGTCTGACCTCTTCTTTCCCCCCCGCCCCACCCCCCCCCCCCCACCCCCCCCGGCCCTCCGCCCCCTCCCCCCTCCCACCTACCC
>JAABNY020000035.1:9067391-9079137 GCA_015164015.2 Brevimyrus niger
GGGGGGGGGGGGGGGGGGGGGGGGGGGGGGGGGGGGGGGGGGGGGGGGGGGGGGGGGGGGGGGGGGGAGGGGGGGCGTGCTTCTTTAAGATAAAATGCCATCTAATTTAGGGTCATTAAGGCCCAACTCAAAAAATGGTCCATGCTCGACCACCTCAGAATTTAACTACTTTGTGGCATTTTGTTTGTCCCTTGGCCGATATGAAAAATCCTAAATTTGTCTGGCCTAACTCATATAGTTCAGGGTAACACCAAGGCAGAAATTGGGGATACACAAGTCTTTGGGCTAATGCCAAACGTATTTGTCTTGGAACATGTACCCAACCTAAGATTTAAAAATTCTTTCCCTGACCTGAAGAGGCCCAGAATCTCAAGGGTACTAAAGATATTGTCACTTTCATTGTGTCATTTGAAAGTTCTAGGTCCCCTTCAGTACATAAAAACCCAGAATGGTATTTTCCATTTTAAGGGTTTTATTGAGCTTCAATAAAGAAAAATGAAACCTTTAACACACACACTAAGGGTACCTGTGATGCACGTTTTACAGCTGGGTGTGTAAATTACAATCACAGGCCCCAGTTAGTGTTGCTCCGTTACAAACTCAGCACCTTATTTCAGCCTCTTCCCCTGCAATCACACCCTCAAAATTTCATTGTCCCAGAGAGGAGAAAATAGAACACAGCTCAAACTGAACTGACTGCCAACAGTTAAAGTAAACAGGATAAACATTTCACAATGGGGAAACAAAGGCAGCGAGACCAGCCATCCTGCAGTGCGGATATCCGCAGCTTGCCGAATTTTAAAAGTGCATTTTCTCAAAGAACTTCTGAAATTGCAGTTTTCATGGGAATACAGTCAGGATCTACATAACCATCCCAAAATGAGATGCCGCACACATAACCAAAAAGCACAGAAAGCTAATTCACTTGAGAAAATTAATTTTGATTTATGTGCAAGTCTTATGATTCAGTCAATAGAATTATTCAGAATATAAACAACCGAGTTGCCTTTCCAAAAGACAGACTGAATTGCTAGATAAGTCATAGTTTATTTTGGGTAAATTTTTAGCTCCTTTTCTGCATCATAAATATCACAATATTTATGGCTAACATTTCAAATATTGCAATGTGATTTGTTTTTCCACAATTGTGCATTCCGAGTATTTAAAAATCAAAGAGTTTTAATTAAGCTTCCTTTGAAGCAGAGCTGTCGTTCTGGCTGTGTTCTGTACGTTTCACAGTTCTGACGCCAGTAGCTTATTGTCTACATAAAAGCAACACATCACCACTTCCCAGCAGAGAAAACAATAAGCTCCTACCTTCGCATTATTAGTCATTGTCTGTTTTCTGGGACCCTAACAGAACCTTGGGAGAGCTTATGGCTCAGTGCCGGGTTCCAGTTGCCATGAAGATGACCCAGCCACACACACACCCCCCACGATGGCCACGCCCTCCACTCACAGGTACATTCTCCTTCTGTTGCAGCGCCGCCTTCTTCTTCCAAAGCCGGTCACGTAGCTCGCTGACCCGCTTGTCCATGGCCGCCACCTCCAGGTTACGCTTGTTTAGCCGCTCCCTCTGCTCCTGCAACTTGGAGCTCTGCTCCTGGTTCAGCTTGTTCCTCAGCTGCAACGGGAGACAGACAGACCCTTTACAGCGGGGGGAAAAGACCACGGCCGGACTTCCCCGGATCACAGAAGGTGGCCGACACCGGCTGCGGGTGGCCCGTGACGGCGGCCCGAGGTGCCGAATGCTCCCCCATCTCCACCTGGAGCTCCTTGTAGAGTCGGTCCAGCTCCGCCCCCGAGCTCTGGCTGTCGTGCAGACCGTCCATCCGGCCGTTCCTCAGCATCTCCAGCTGCCGGCTCAGCTCCTCCACCTTGGAGACGGCCAGGACCAGCTCCCGCTGCTTCTGCTGGAACAGGCCGCTCATCTGCTCGATCTCCTCCACTGCGGGAACACGGACGGTCGTTTCTGCCAGGCTGATGCGCTCACGGAAGCAGCTTCTCGGTCTGCCGGGACTCATCACCTCCCTACTATCACCTTCAGGCCAAAACAGGTCATGGTGCCTCCGTGCAAAATCTACGCAATAAACGCCTCTCTCTCTCTCTCGTGGTCACTGCCGACTTAACCCAATACAAAATACTGATCCCCAATAAAAACACACTTCCCCAAAATCTTCCATCACACCCCTACTTTTAACTTTGTGACCTCACTTTACACACTGCCAAGAACAGGGACAGTTTCGGGATTTCAGATACATCATTAACTTCCATCATTTTAAGAAGCAAAGGGAGCTACAGAAATTAACAAGACAGTCTTCCAACAGCCAATCACGTGACAGCATCCTAACAGACTGATGCGAATGCTTAAAAGAAGGCAGCCAAAGAAGCCCAGCATGCTGCAGTCTGCGCTCCAAGGAAAACAGCACTGCATTATTCCTCCCCTGCCAGCTCCCAGCCACTAATCAGGGAGCGCCACAGATTCGGGATACTGCCTGGGATGCAGGACTGTGAGCAGATAAGCACCAGAAATTACGAATGAACTTCAAATCAGAAAAGTGTACATCAAACCTTTAAATAAAATAAATAATAAACCAAACCCCATAAACATATGCAAAGTTGCTAGGTTACAGAAAGGTTTCATACAGACTATAGCTCTCATTATACGTGTGTGTTCTGGCCCCTAGGCCTGCGCTGGTGTGTGTTCTGGCCCCTAGGTGTGTGTTCTGGCTGTGACTCCGCCCACTTCCTGAACTTCTCGGCCTGATTGGCCGGCGGCGCACTGGGCCCAGCGATGGTGGCCTACCCAGCTTGCCGTTGCTGAGACGCTTCTGCTCCACCTGGCCGCGCAGACTGCGCACCGCCTTCAGCTTGGCCTCCTGGCTCTCTGCGTTCTCCCGTAGGCGCCGCAGCTTCTCCTGCTCCACCGCCTGCTGCTGCCGCTGCTGCTCCTGCTGCTTCAGGTGTCGCAGACGCTGCTCCTGCAAGCGACCGGAGAGTTAGCATGTCAGACAACTGGCATGAAGGGCCTCGTTCAAGGGCCCGACGATAGGATTAATATTCTTATAATGGGATTCAAACCCACAACATACCGGACTCTTAACCCACTGAGCTTCATGCCACCCCCGCGCTGCCCTGACTCGTCATGGAATTCTGCACGTGGTTTGACCTTGGCGCCTGAATGAGCGAGTGCATTCTCAGATGAGGTAATGGGTTCAGCAGAGCCTCATATAATGTCCTACTCCTGCACCCTGAGGTACACAGGCAGGACAATAAGGAGGCTCACTGACTCCTGCTCACTTTACCCACCCTTCTGCTGTCCTCATCTCATTACTCCCTGCATATCAGCAGGATGGACAATCGAGTCAGTCAGGGCATCCAGCGTCCCTCCCTACTCTGCGTAACAGCCTGCCCCCCCACCCCGGTAACGGTTTTCCCCTGCGTCCCCCCCCCACCCCCAGATGGATGGCCCGATCTTGACTGTCCCTCATGTCCAATTAATCAACCCGGAAAACCAGATTGTAGAGGTCAGTTATCATCTGCACCGGTGCAATTCATATAACACTTATCGCAGAACATTGGATTCATTCGTCCTGCAATTTCAAGCTGCAACACATATCTGTTTATGGGCAGCTCATATATACTTAAGAGAGTATTTCATTACCAAAATCACATAATACTTTATTAGGGTATTTTTTGGTCACCTAATACAGTGTTTTCCAACCCGGTCCATGGGAAACCCATAGATGGTTCATGTTTTTGCTCTCCCCTTGCTCCCTGTCAGACGGCTCAGATTTTTGCTGCCGAGCAAAAAACCTGGACTGTCTACAGGTCCCTGAGGTCCGCGTTGGGAAACGCTGGCCTAATAGGTGCAAGTTTTTCCAAAAACACCTTGAGTTTCTACTCATCTCTGTAGCTTGGTATTTTGCTGGAGAACCATGAGGGCTCAGCAGCTACTAGGCTCACATTGCATTGCCACTCTGTGCGTGTGGATTTTGCTTATTCTCCATGAATCGTGTGGGTTTCCTGTCACGATCCAAAGACATGCAGGTAGATGAACTGAGAGTTAGGGCTCCGTGCTCCTGAATGCTGCTGGTTCAAATCCTGTTGCTGTCACGGGGATGCCAGTGATGAGCTTTGAGCGAGGCCCCTAATCCCAATTGCTCCCAGGACACTGGCTGATCCTCTGCTCTCTGTTTCACTTGCGTGTCACTTAATAAATAGCTGAAGGTAGATAATTAACCGTAAATGTCAGGGCCGCCCTAGAACTCTGTTATTAATCTGTATTCTTAACCGCTTCATCGCCTCATAGCATCTTAGTTGTGGTGTTCGATATGAAGGCCTTGGGCTTTTTGTCAGACCTGGCTGAGAATCTGCTCCCCCGATGCTAACCCCCCCCGCTTTCTGTGTCCAGCCCATACGAAACATGGCCCTGGACAGTGACGAGGGGGAGGAGCCTTCGCCGGAAGCCATGGCACGATACCTGTCCATGCGGCGGCACACTGTGGGAGTGCCCGACCCCAGGTGCCCACGCGCCCCATCGCCCCCGCACCCCCGTCCTCATCCCCCACTTCCGTTCTCTCCCCATGCTTTCTGGTTCTTTCTCAGTAACGCCGGACGTTTGTGTATCAACCTGTGTTTTTGTAAATCCGTGTCCTGTGCTGCTTCTCCACACATAAACTCTTGCTGTTTTTTGGTTTTCTTAATGTTCAGATGTCTAGAAAATGGGTCCCCACAATGTGATAAAAACCTGTAACATTTCACCCTTTCGGGGACATTTTTTTTTGGTCCCCACAATGGTAAACTTCATAAAAATCAGAGACTGCAGAAAAAAAAACTAAAAATGCCTGAAGTCTTGTATTTTGCTTGGTTAATTGTGGTTAAGGTTAGTGTGTGTGTGTGTGTGTGTATGCGTGCTCCTCCATATCAGAGCCACGCTCACCCTTCTGCTCCCGCCATATTCCCCTGTGTCAGCGTCTCTTTGTTCATACTGTGCCAGCTGTGGTCGCCCACGTTCCTGCCTCTGTGCTGACTTGCCCACTCCTTTCTCCCGCAGGTCCGACCCGCAGGAAGACCTCCCGAAGGACATCGACCATCTCCGCATGGTCACCCCACCGCCCATCCCTTTCGTCGCCTTCGGCAACAACCACATGCTGGTGCCCCCGCAGAACCTGCAGCCCACACAGCAACTGGAGTACAAGGTATGACCTTTAAATTAAAGGTACAACAGCAGTGCTCCTTGGGGAATAAAAGTATTTCTCCTATGAACACAGTAAGTGCCTGTGCTGACCCCTGTCGCCCGTGCGTGTGTAGGAGCAGTCCCTCCTGCAACCCCCCACCCTGCAGCTGCTCAACGGCATGGGCCCCCTGGGCCGGAGGGCCTCCGATGGAGGCGCCAACATCCAAGTGCACGCCCAGCTGCTGAAGAGGCCGCGCGGGCAGTCCCCGCTCGTCACCAGCCCTGTGAGTGTGCGCATGCGGGACTGACTTTCCTGGCTTCCCTTCACTGCTTACCTGTTTTGTTGCTGCCTTTTATTCTTTTATATTTTTATCAGCAATCTTTATTTCCTATACCGAATGACACAACCATACAGGAAAACCCAGACAAATGTACACATCTCAATAAAAAGGGTCTCCGTTTTCAAATAAGTATAATTCTTTGAAATACGTCCTTTTTAAATTAAACTAAGTGGGTAAGGCAGTATAGCTAGCCCTAAATAAACAGTTAAATAGCTGAATTAAGTTTCCCGGACATATATATTAGTAATATTAAGACTAATTAACATAATAGGGGCCAAAACATTTATAAAAAGTTACTGTTTGCCTTTCACTGTGTATCTATTTTTTCTGAAGGGCGTAGTCAGCCCATTAAACCATTCATTAATCTTTAGTTTGCTGCTTTTTCCAGAGAGAGTATTAACTCGAGCTGCAGGTGGAGATGCAGTGGAGCAGGATTAGCACGCGAATTTCCAAAAAGTAGGATGGCATGAGAAGGTGCATTAATATTCATAAAGGAAGTACTGCCTGATGAACTTGGTGCTACGATGATGATCTTTGCACGAAAAAGAAGCCATTCTGTTTTGCTAGCCACAGTAGTAGTGCTCGGCTAACTGGCTCAGCTAGATACACGATATATCAGTTAATGTATCAGTATCACCCAGTATGCCTAAAAATCAAGATATCAGTGTCAGCCTTGGCCAGTATTGCCTGCTGGTATTTAAACTTCATCAATATCTAAAGCTAGCAGCATCAGACCTAAAGACATTAAAATAAAAAGTATTAAAGTAACGGAGATGGTTGGACAATCGGATGTTTTCTGTAGTGGAAGACGAGGGATTTCAGCTCGTTCACTGTGTATAAAAGGCCTTAAGGTACCGGCCTGTGATATGTTTATGAAATAGAATAATAAAAAAATGATGCAAAGGCATTCCACCAATCTGAGCCGACAAGCTTGGCAAGTTTCGCCTCCCCCTCGTTGGCATGTGGCTCAGCAAGTCTGTTGAGTTTATCACGCGAATATATTGGTTATTGGTATGTTTGCATTGGTGCACCCCCAGTTAGCCTGCGTGAAAGGAACCGGTCAGGTAGAGCTTCGCTACATGTTTAATTAATTTTTTTTGTACTGTTAGTTCTTTTTTTTTAGTTTACACCGGCTTGTTCTCTCTGTTCAGTAAAACCAATAAAAATGAATGTTCTGAGATTCTACTTTCTTTGTATTCCATTAATAATGCATAATTAAGTTTTTTTTCCCCCAGTAAATTTAAAAAAGGTTTTTTCAAAATAATGAAGTGATCTGTTAAACAGATTGAATCGTGGTAGAAATGTAAAGATTTCTCCATAAAATCGATTCCTAAGTACAGTCGAACCTCGGATTGCGAGTGTTTTGTAAGTCAAGCAAAATTTTAAAATTAATTTTTACTTGATAGATGAGTGAGGTCTTGCAATACGTATATTATGTATACGCTTTGTCTGTCAACCGTCACGTGATCACAACTGGGCCGATGGTTCTCTCTCTTTCTGCGAGATTGTGGGTAATCATCTCCCATCCTTGATCTCAGTCAGCGTGCCTCACTCGTAAAGTCAAAATTTAGTAGAAAAGCTTTACTTATAGTGAAAGTTGTCCTACAAAATAACCCTCCTCTTCTCTGTCTTGTCTCCCTCACACCATCCGTGATTGTTTTAAAAGGTAAATTGCAGGTTAATTTGTTTTATGTATTTTTACTTTATTTTGTATTAATCATTTTTATATTAATACTTTTTGGTTGTGGAACGAATCATCTGAGTTTCCATTATTTATAATGGGAAAATTCGCTTTGATATACGAGTGCTTTGGATTACGAGCACGTTTCCGGAACGAATTATGCTCGCAATCCAAGGGTTTGTTGTACTAGTAATCAAATGGAATTTTCTTGGGGGCAATGATTATATCAGATTTATCTCTATTTACTTTTTACCCAGAAATCATTCCACATAGATTAATTAGATTTAGTAGGGTTGGCATCAAATTTACCAGATTTTTCATAAACAAAATAATATAATATTAACTGACTGACCGTGTGATCTGATCCAAAATATTATTATCCTTAAGTTATATTTGATAACAAACAGTAAAGGTGACAAAGGGCACCTCTGTCTATATCCTCATTGTTTCTCGAATGCTTTTGACATAATTCCATTGGCCATCAATTGGCAATTAGGGCCAAAAGTTTTGTTAATTTGAAAAAAAAAATCTGAACCTGTAAGTTCAAGTTTTGCTGTTGAACTTTAAAATGTACAATGATGTATTTAAACTAAAAAGATGTATTTGAAAGTTTTTTTTTGGCGTAAAAATTATTTCGATTCAGTGCCGGATTTTTTTTAAATGAATGTTTTATTTTCATGTTTCACTTTAATATATATTTCAATATTTTAGGTCTTAGGTATTTTTTTCAGTTGCAGATTTTTTTTCCAGATTCAGGTTTTTTTTCAGTTTCAAGTCTTTTTTTTCGGATTCGGATCTCTTTTTCAGTTTAATACTCTTGGGACTGATTTTGCATAGGGGCGTGGAATGATGAGTGACAGCTTAACGTTGTAACGGAATGAAGGGCCTCCGTGCCATCGGCATATATAGTACCCACCTGCAGTGGCTATGTTAACATATCTGAACATATCATCCGCTCAGACATTTTCTTATCGCTTTTTTTGACAGACTCATTCAGTTCTCTTCTTGCCCTTTTACTATTAATTGTCACTGGCTCCAAAAGGGATACTAAACATCAGTGTTTGGTGTTTTATGCTACTGTAACAGTGTTACTAATTAAAAGGCACCCAGTGAGACTGCTTGTCGATGACCCTTTTAACTTAGAAAAGCTCTTTCAGAACTATAATTTAGGTTTCAATTTATTACTATTTGAAAGGAATGCTTTATTTGAAACTGCTGTTTCTAATGTGGTAAATCTTTTTTGTAGAGAATTGTATAAAGTAATGGTTTTTTTGTTTATAAAACCAACAAATTTGCAGTATTCTGTGTGAATTAAGCAAGCTTCCCAAGACTTTCTGTGAGCACTGTAAATATCATGCAATGTTAGCTAACTAGCTGGATAGCTGTTGTGGGGTTACTATATAAACCCATTTTTGGAAGAACACTCATCCAGTCATTGTCTGTCGACAAACTGATTTTACTAGCATTACGTACTTGTGCTTGTTTCCTTTCCAGATAGTCGATAGTAATCGAAAGTTGCACCAGCTACCTCAGTAATCGATTTCCAATTTTTTGCATTCCACAATGTGCTTCTTACTGGCTGTCTTTCACAGAAACTCCTTATAGTTTATATATGCCAAACGGATAGGTGTTGACTTGACAGACATGATTCAGTCGCGAGTGTTTGAGTCAGGACTAAGTAAGAATTGTGTGCCAAGATTTATATGTGAACTCGAGACTGGACTTGAGTACTGCAACTTTGTTCAGATTGCCACAGCACTATTTCCTCAAAATTTTTGTTTGTCTTCTCAAGATTCAGAATGCTAGTCTACAGTGAAATTAAATCGTCCTCCTTTGCAGATGTCTCTGCTTGGTTGATTATGTGCGTTTGTTTATTTCCCCATGACTCCAAAAATTCCATCCAGTCTAGAGGAAAAGTCTGATTCCAGGTTAATAATAGTGGACAGCATCACTTGTGGGCTGTCATTCGGTTTCCCTGCTCACAGTGAATCGCCACACCCTCCCTCAGCCTTGGCTACAGGTCTGTTAGCTTTTCTAGTGTTAGCTGTAGCGCTAGGGGCCTGTATCGTGAACCAGGATTTCTTGCTTAGCCGGATAACTAAGCAGACTCTTAGGCAGTCTGGGCTAAATGTAAGTAAGCGAAGATCAAGTCCGTTTAAACTGGCGTACCTTAAATCTGACAAGTTATCTGGCTAAGCAAGAAATCTGGAACAAGGCTTTGTGTGAAGCAAAAGAAAGTTTTGGTTGAGAACTTACTGGAGCTACTTACTAATTTCATTTTTATTACAAGCATTCCAACCGACTGCTGCATATCGTCTCAAAAAAAATGAGTTCTGACCTGACATTTGCAATAAAAACTAACCAGTCCGAGTAAAACGTGTCCAGTTAGCTAGTCGCCATTATCATAATTATTCCCTTGTTTTTATTTTTTCTTCCTCTCCCACCCCAACCTCTGTTTCCAGCACCCCATTCCAGCGGTTGCCCCCGTGGACGAGGAGGGCTCAGATGGGGAGCCAGACCAAGAGGCCGTGCAGAGGTGAGTGCTGTGTTGGGCATTGGGGTTGGCTGGCTTTTGGCGCATAGGGTGAGACGTAGAGGAGCAGGTTGCCTGGGTTACTGGGAGTGAGTGGATAGAGGCTGCAGTACTGCTTTCTGCCACAAGAGGCCACTGTTATTGTGGTTCCTCTTCCTTGGCTTTGGCTTTGATGTGGGAATGGAATCAACTAATGTGTTTCCTCTGGCGAAAGAAATCTGTGATCTGTCAAATTATGCCAAATTAACTCAAGTTTCTTTTGCACACTACCTGCTGTTACTTCAGATGGGAGGTGTGTTTTATACCCCCTCCCCCCGCACCCTGAGATAAGATTCGGCAAAAGTTGTGGCACCCCCTTGTGAGACCCAACTTGATGTCAGAGAGCTGATGAGTGAATACTGCTTCCTGTCTCCCTCCCTGCGGCCCAGATACTTGGCGAACAGGTCCAAGCGGCACACGATGCATGTACCCCTGAGTACGGCGCCCACTGAGCCACCCCCAGACACGCAGAGGCCCCAGGGGGCCCGGCAGAGGGCCTGGGCCCAGGAGCAGCACTGCCGGTGAGGGGGCCCCACCCAGCTGAAACGGCACATCGCCGCACGCCCACTGAGGGGGAAGGCGAGAGAGAGAGAGAGCGAGAGCATGCACACTTGAGGGAGGGGCTCCTCCCAGAGGTCCTAAGGCCTGCCAGTTTCATTTTCATTTAACATCAGAGGGCTCAGACTTAGGGAAAGACGTACTGTGTGATACGGGGAGCTCTGGCCCGGTCGTAGTGACGCACAGAGATGAGGCCTCTTCTCCCGGGCCTCCTTAGAAGCTGCCAACTGGTTTTGAAGGATAAATGGATCAGACTCTCTGACAGACAGACGGGGTCGGGTTTTGCCGCTCGCCCCACGCTTCGTGACGACAGTCGGCTTTGACAACGTTGTCGGCGCCAGCCCCCGTCCCCCCCCTGCAGCCCCCTGCCCAGCATGGCTCGTGTGGGCCGGTGGGGCTGCCGCCTCGCATTCAGTAAAAGTGTCCGTTTGTGTGTGTTTGTCTGTTCGTGTGTGTGGGTGTGTGTGTGTGCGTGCGTGCGTGCTACGCCCCCCTCCCCTTGTGCAGGTCTAGCTACAAGGACTGCAACACGCTACACCTGCCCATGGAGAGGTTCTCCCCGGTGCGGCGCTTCTCTGACGGGGCCACCTCCATTCAGGCCTTCAAGGCACAGCTGGAGAACAGCAGCATCCTGCGGCAGATCAAGCAGGTACAGAGGTGTCCCGTTGCCGTTCTCCAAATAGCCTGTAGGGGGTGATTGGGGACAACCTGAGGAAGTGGGTCGCTAACGGGGCTTGATGATTATCCTGTTGTTTACATTCATCCCATTGCTGTCTGATTCGTATTATTATTAAAACAAAGCAGCTAGTGGATATGGGACCAATCAATCAGGTGTCTTGGTCCCACCTTTTCCACAATCTGATTGGTTATTTCTCTGAACCAATCATTTTTCCTTCTGTCCTTACAATATTTTCGTCTAAGTAAAACTTCCACGAGTCATCCGGTAACAACTGCATGAATATGGCGTGTCGCACCTTATTGGTGCCCTTACCTCCCCAAATGTTTCCTTCACTTTTGCATTCCTCCAGGAGTGTGAGCAGCTGCAGAAGTTGTACTCGGCGCAGCAGGATGAGAAGTTCCTGGAACACACGCAGCAGCAGCATGTCTTGTACCAGCAAGAGCAACAGATCCTACACCAGCAGATCCAGGTCACTCTCATTTGCGGTCGTGGGTTCTGTAAATGCAAAGGTGTCTGTACAGGCTTCACTGCCTCCAGAGGATTATGGGAGCTCAGAATAGGACAATGGGGGCAGAGCTGTATAGGCTACAGTGATGCGCGGGTCAATGTATAAACAACCCGAACCCGACCGACGTTTTCAATAACCCGCCCGCAACTCAGACCGCAAAAAAAAATATATATATATATATTGTACCCGACCCGCTTCCTGACCCGCATTTTTTTTATAGCCTAGTGT
>JAABNY020000035.1:9102669-9118231 GCA_015164015.2 Brevimyrus niger
ATTGTCCAAAGGACTGGTTGACCCTGCTTTAAATAAACACATCTGCTGAAAAACATAAGATGAGAATGTTTTCTGCTCATGGACAACTAGCTTCTCTAGTCCTGCCTACTGTTTTTGAAGTCTTTGATTAGTTCTGCTTTTTTGTTATTTAAATGTACTAAGCACTGTATAATTAAGGTGACCAGAGTCAATGTTTTGAGCTCCTTCAGGTTTTACAAACTACCTTAAAGCTGAAAGGCTCCTGTGTTTGGCTAAATATTTCCGTTCCTCTCGTGCTTTTACACGTCTGTTTTCCTGATTGAAAGACTCATCCAGCCGTTTCACACTAACATTAGTGACACATACGTTTAAATCAGAGCAGTCTATTATAAGAGACTGACCAATCAGCACACAGCAAGAACTCGGTACTAAAGGTGAAATCCAGGTTCTTTTCATTGAAATGGAAGTTTACAAACCCTTCCTTGTTCTCCCTGGCATGGATCATTCTGTGTATAACTGTTTAGTGTCTGGTGGCACCTTTGTTTGCAATTCGATAGGTATTAAATTTCTGTAAAATTTCTCTTCTCCTCCAGCATCGGACAGACAGAATCTAATCCAAAACCAGCAGAATGACACCTACACGGTAATGTTGACAGTTCACCATGAATATACTTACATGTAAAAATACTATACATGTATGCATGTTTAGCCTGTGATTTGATGAAACCGATCTTCCCTCTCTCGTGTGTTACCTGCGCTTGGTGCTGCCACTTCCAGGCCCTGCAACCAAGTTCATCAGCTTACAGCCAACTGGAGAGACGGGCAAACCGGAAATAGAGAGCCGCTCCTTCGAAAGTCAACGGCAACTTGCTGTAACGTCTGGCTGAATTTTTACGTCCCGCGGTCGGGAGGAGGAAACATTCTTTTAATGAAAGCCGGATTCATAGGTGAAACATGTCTACAGTGTACATGACCATTTTTTAAGTGAAACTGTTACATCTATACGGTTCATCCTCATAACAATGCATTGTATGTGTGTGCGTGGGGGGGAGGTTGGTTAGGCTGGAGAGGCTATGTCTGCAGCTCATAAAATTTGTTGCATCTCACATTTTCTAATTTTGGTTACTATATACATATAGAGTGAAAAACCATAGATAGACACACACGCACTCATTCACTCACTCACTCACACACACAGGTTTGTAATTATAGCTTTGTGGGGACTCACCTGCACACATGACAACCTTAACATTTACCCAGCCCTAACTTTAAATAACCAAACAAAATATGAGACTTTTGGCGATTTTATCATTTTTAAATGCAGTCAGCGATCGTTGTGCGTACCCGAAAGAAACACATTTTTTATTACACTGTGGGGAACATTAGGTCCCCACAAGGTAATATAACCACTATTTACACATACACACGCAAACACGCACACACGCACACACGCACGCACATGGATGCATGCACACACACGCACGCACGCACACACACACACACACACACACACACGCACGCAAGGATGCATGCGCGCACACGAACGCACACACATACACACAACTGATTCTTAATTTCTGGTTTAATCGTGGTTTTGCTGGGTTAAGCTGAGCAGCAGGTTGCTTCCAGGTTCAAAATTTACACAAGAATGAATTGAAGTAGGAGACACTGGGAATGACCATAAACCAGTGAGCTATACAGCGGAAGCTACTTCCTAATGCCAGAGATAGAGTTAACTTATCCCACAGTTTCTCATAAATTGTAGGATGACATCAAGTGACCTTCAAAGGAATGGAAAACATTAAGTGCAGGTGTGAAGTGCACTGATAGGACAGTTAGGATCAGGCTCTGGGAAGCAGGACTGAAGTCCCATAAAGCAAGGAAGAAGCCCTTCATTAATGAGAAGCAGTGAAGAACCAGGTTGCAGTTTGCAAAAAGATATATAAATCTTATTCACAGACGCACACCCAGTAAATCGAGAAATGAGTGAAAGAAAAATTTGTGGTCTGTAATTTTTCCGTGGTAATTTTACACATAATGTATATGTGCATACACACACACACACGCACGCATATTTATATACGTCTTTTTCTATGTGTCGTATTTTGTTTTTTTTTTTTTTTAATTTTTGGAGAAATTTTAAATGAATAACATTTTCCAAAAAAAACAAGAAAAAAAATTCAGTTACTGTCTATTGTTCTCAGAATCCCTTGCTTTGATTTTTGTTGTCCTGATGATGGACCGATTTTTTTTTTCTTTTATGCCATAATGTATATTTGTTCTGCATAGGCAAAAAATTTAAAAGCATAGTATGAAACAGCAGAAAGATGATTTTGTTTTGATATTAAGTTTAAATGTTGGTACTCATTATTATTATACAAGATAACGTACGATTAAGAATGGTGAACCTGGTTTTGGTTATTTTTGGTTTCTTGTGCATCACATTTAGATAAGGAAATCTCTGTTGCTCGTTGATCTTTTAGCTATATAATTATTTTAATAAATAACATGCTAACAGTATATGCATATTGTAATTGACTTTATTACCTTATAGCAAGGATTTCTAACCTTTTTTAAAATGTGAGCTACTTCTACAACCAAAATAATTGTACACAACCATAATAAAATACTCAAGATCATGGGTGTCGCCGCCATTAAACTTCATAATTATTTGTTTGGGACCCCCCCCCCACACACATTTAACATAAAACATTACTGCCCCATCAGTGTGTCCTCCCCACATTCAAAATGCTTCTGAGGCCCCTGGTCAAGATGCTCCTCGGCTCGCCGCTGACGGCGAGTAGCTTTGCAGCCGCGGCTTCGCATGGTGACGGATAATTCGGATCTTGCGAGGCAGAATTCGACCGTGGCGGGCACAATAACACCGGGCCCATTTTCCATGCAGAGATGCAGACCAGATACCGCTAGTTTCAGATTTTGGGTTAGCCTTGCTCTGCTATGTTTTACTTGGAGCCCCCGAAGTTTGCGAATGTCTGGATAAACGAGTATGGCCACAATATGACCCTCCTCACGTGATTTAATGGTCTCTCTTTATTGATTTCAGCAGAAAATGAAAGGCTGGGTCTTGTGCTTCTCACTGCATGCATCCAAACTAAATTAATTTTGCTGACGTGATTCCTGCTGTCTGCATGCATCTCCCCAGCCTTGTCAGGTTCCTCCCATAGTCTAATGAAATATCATCCTAAATATTTTCACATAGGCATGTGTGCCCAAGGCAAGGGGGATACACACACAATAGGTACATAACAAAGTTTCTAATATAATCATTATTATAATAAAATAATTGATTTCATTTGTTATATTTTTTTTTTTACAGAGGCTCTGTGTGTAGTATAGTGGCCCCCTCACCCCCAAACACCGGAGTCTCTGTGTGTGATGGTTAATGTGTGGGTGGGTTTCTTCCTGCGCTTTAAAGGCATTCTTAGCCCACGCTATCAGATAGTGTGTGCGTGTGTGTGCATGTGCGTACACCCCGCCTAGCATCCTGTCCAGGGTGGTGTTCTGTCACTATCCCTCCTAATCCCATGACTCTGTATTATATTAATGAGTCAATTATATAAAGTCAATTATAGTAAACAATGAATTGAAATTTCCGCAACTTATTTAAGAAAAGCTGTATGTAGATGTTTTAAATGAGGAATGCTGATATGCATAATCGGTCCAGTCAGGGCTGAACTGGCTGTCTGTCTTACTGGGCTGATGGGGTTGTGGCCTGGGAAATATTTGTTGCCCCCTCCATCCCCCAGTTTCCAATCCCAGCCCAGCCATGGGCAAAGTAGGTATGATGAAGCTGAGGTATATGGCTGTTTTGCACAAGTATTTTGAAATGTAATATTTAGCAAATGCATAGAAAGTGTAGACTTCAGATCTATGAAATTTAAACAGAACTCAATGTTTTATTAATTTTCTTAGAAGATTAATTATAAATTTATTTTGTGGAAAAATAATATGTCTTACAGACACCTTATGGTTTATAAAACAAATCAATTGATCGATCCATCCATCATCCATCAATCCATCCATCCATCCATCCATCCACTTTCCAACCCGCTGATCCTACTGGGTCACAGGGGGTCTGGAGCCTATCCTGGAAGCAACAGGCATGAGGCAGGGAACAACCATGGATGTGGGGCCAGCCCATCGCAGTAAAACAAATCACAATAGTTAATATAAATGAATACTATAAATGAACAATAGACTGCAGGCAATCTATTGACATGGTGCATTCTTCATGGCTCTACATTAAAATGCTAATTGTTTATTACATGCATTTTGCTCATTAAGGCAGGTAGCTAGTGAAGCGTTTCAGTTAGACAGCTAACTCTGCCAAGGTTTTATTCTTAACCATCTCTGCGAGGGATGTGCCCCCCAGCTCAATCTCACCCCTTTAAACAGATACAACTGATAATGAGGAAGTTCGCTACACTTTGCGCCGCTCTGGTCTGTGTGCACTCGGTCTGTGTGCACTCGAGCTGCTTATGGCTGCCGTTTCTTCCTGGAACTAACAAAATGTGGTTTCCCAGGCAAGCTTTGAGTAGACCCCACCCTCCCCCGAAACACACTTGAAACAGATGCACTGTGGCCCCCATATTTTGCATGCTCAGAGACAGGCATCCCTGAAGGCATGCAGACATGCACATTTCCCATATGCATTAGTGCCTCCTTCCATGTCTACATGCCAGCAAAATTGCATCAGCATCTGGGCTGTGTGCCCGTGTAACGCACAGGTCTCCCTCCGCCTGTATCACCATTGACCTTTTTTAGTCCATAGTCCATAGTCCAATCCAGGGCCAGACTGGCCATCTGGTATACCAGGCATTTTTCTGGTGGTCCGACAGGTTTGTGGGTCGGCAAAATTCAACCTAGGGGACCTCCTTAGTCGGTCAGCAAAATGTGTCATAGGGAATCCCCCTCTGGCTCTACAAATTGTATTGTGGGGGGGGCCAAAATCCAGGGCCAAGTTTTATACAAGACGACTCCTGGGCCCGTCTCCTGGATTAACATGTCTAAACCAAAAGAATCCAGGCAAGAAGTCACCCTCACGCCCCAACAAAACTTTTACTGTCTCTACTTGCCGGTTGACAAGCTTTATAGTTGCTGCCCCCTCCACTTAGCAAATTGAGGTGGACCCCACATGTTCTGGCGGCTCACTGCTTTTGCCGGGAGTTTTTCTTTTCAACTTTTTCTGTGGCCGGTTTCAACCTGTACGGTAGCGATAACGTGAATGAGGCCTTTTCTGGCAACTTCGCTGTTTTCTTTCATGTGGACAGATGATACGTTTATATTTTCAAAGCCCAAGACTGGATGCAGATCTACTGCAGGGACTGCGACCACAGTGTGAGTAACTTAGACATCGATCAGCCCATCTGCACGTCGCTGGACTATGCGAAGGAGAGAGGACTCAGGACTCGGGGAGGCCATGCAGATACACAGAACAGGAGTGGGACTGGAAATCTCTCCCTTTGCAGGTATTAGCTGACAGTGCTGCTCTCTGAGTCCCTCCGCCATATTGCTATATGGCCTCGTCATGAGATGGTTTGCAGGTATAAATGAGCGAAGACATTAAAGGTAAAGGATCCGTTTACCTCCATTTGGAATGTTTCAATTCTGTTTACATTTAGACCTTTTCTGAAAAAGTTGAAAAATACACGTGATTTCAACATACAAAAACTTTAAAGGATTAAGTGACGCGTTTGAAAGGTAAAGTGACGTGTTGCTTATCATGTCATCTTGCTAATCCTGCAGTTTCATAGCTTTTTATGGATCAGAAAAAAAGTTGACCGACCCGGACCGGCAGCATACAGGATCTTCACTGGAAAAAAATCCTGAAATCTGCTGTATGTTGACCAGTGATTTGTTGCATCAATATGCCATGATATTAGGGAAATGACAACTTGAAGTTGCCAATTAACATCTTAAAAATTGCATTTAATTAAGCAGAAGATTAGAGATATTTATTAGCAACATCGGAAATCTGAACGTGTGGAGGCTCCAGTCTTCACCTTGTATCAGTTTTATTTCAGACCAAAGACATACTTGGAATATATATCATTCTTTCAGATTGAAGAATATAGAGATACACCTTCCCTGAAAGTTTCATTGATATATCTTGATTATTAAGGAAACTACAAGCGTTTTTATATAAAAAACATTAGGTATTTGGCCACAGTTTTGTACACAAATTACCTTTAAGAAAATAGGGCTATTTGGCAAACTTCTTTTGCCAATAATTTCATTATTTGTTAAGATATCTGAGTGATTTTGGTGTCTTTGTTTTTTCAAGCTCTTTGACATTTCATTTGGTTGAGTTAAATTTTTTTCTTCACATGCCTATTTATACGATGCTAATATCCTATTATTCATCCATTTTCCAATCCGCTTATCCTACTGGGTCGCGGGGGGTCCAGAGCCTGTCCCAGAGGCAATGGGCACAAGGCAGGGAATAACCCTGGACAGGGGGCCAGCCTATCGCAGAGCACACTCACACACCAGTCACTCACACATGCAAACCTATGGGCAACCCAGGTAGAGACTCGAACCCAGGTCCCAGAGGTATGAGGCAACAACCACTGCACCACCATGCCACCCTTTAATATCCTATTATAGGATGTTAATTGCTTAATTAACTTTCCCCTGGGATCTCCTGCACAAAAACATGGAGTTAAGGCTAAGTCGAGTCTCTAAACTGCCTATAGTGTGTGTGCGTGTATTAGAGGTGCACAGGGATGGTTTTATCTGTATCTATCTCTGCATCTGTATCTGTTCAGCCAACAAAACTGTCTCTATATGCATTCCGATAGAAGAGCGGAAGTGGGTGTGGTTTATACTGGAAGCCCCATTGAAACTGAATTTTATTTATGGGTTCTCATTTTAATTAGGGTTTCTCAACCTCCAGGCTGCAGACCATTTTTCTACCGGGTGGCAGAATTCTGGGGGTTTCATGCAGGGTTCAATTTCCAACATACTCGCACATTCTCTTTGCATCTGGAAAAACTGGGATCTCACGAGACTCACGAAATCGCCAGTTGACCTGTTGGCAGCCCCCCCCCCCCCTCCCATTTGCGTTAAATTCCTTGCCTTGCTCTCCTTGAGTGACAGCCAGGGAAGGTTAGCTCTCAGCCTGGTGTCTGCTGTCCGGTAGCTTGCTGGGCCCATTACAGTACATTTCCAAATAATGTATTTGTATCCGGATTCGTCTGTAGCATCTCTATGCCCTGCGATGCGCTGGTATCCCATACAGGGTGTCCCTATACCGCCTAGAATAGGCTCCAGGCCACACAAACCAGGAAAAGCAGTTTGAAGAAAGCTGGAACCCAGGAATTAGACTTGTATGAAAGCTTTAAGAATCCGTAAAATAAGTTGGTGAGTATATATCACCAAGTAAATGTAATAATTCACCTTAACTAGAAAACCAAAATTACAAGGTTTTATACATCAGTATAAATAAAACATTTTATTTTTCTCTTTGTTATTATGCAACTACAATCTGAAAGCTCCTTTTAAAATAAATATCTAGTCCACAGAACCATTTTATGTAGAACAGACACAATGGAGGAGACATTTTTCTGTTTTTAATGAATTTTATTCTTACAGGTTGATGGTAAGATGTGTGTGACCTTCACAAAAATGCTGTGACTTACTGCGCGTTTCCACATAGTAAGATCGTTCTGATTAACGACACCAAGCCCTAGAGCATATTTTCCTCTGATCATGCAATTTCAAGACTGCCATGAAAAAAAAGCTTAATTTTGAAAGGAAATTATGACAGCAGGATGTTTACACGGCTCTATTTTTATGAATGGCACATGTTACACAAACCTGTTGAAATGCCGCAAGATGTAACATCATTTTCAGCCCAAACTAATCAGATAATGCCGTCCAATTTTCATGCGAATAATTTCTTTATAGAATAGCAGTGTTAACTGCATGCAATATGGAAAAATGCAGAATATCTCAAAAGTTTAACAGCTTATTAGTAGCAAATGAAACATAGTTAAAAATGTAAAATACTGATTCTCGAAAAACAAAATTAAGATTTAAAATATACTGTAAAAGTCATGATTGATTGGGCGCAAACTCAATGAGAGAATTTTCACAGCATTTTTTGTTATGTGTATTAGGCATATTATGAATTGTATTAAATGTTAATTTTTTATTACCCAGTTGATGATTTTAAAAAATGCCGCAGCACAAATATTTTATCTTTCATGTTAGTTAATTATTGCAAATGTTCAATCAAAAATGTAATTTTTATACAAAGTTGAACACTAGATTTTATATTATTATACCTCTTGATAAGGGTACTACCATGGGTATTGATAGGTCCGATCACTGGGGCTTTTTTAAGCCGAGCCCCAAGCATTTTAGCCCGATGCCAATCTACCTTAAATAAAATAAAGGTCAAGTCCCAGGTAACCTTGACTTAGGTCCTGATCTTTTCAACAGCTAGAAACTCCACTAAGTACTACTCTTTTTTGTAAAAAGTAAAACGCATTTCTTTTACTTTGCAATCATTTATGATTTGCATAAAACTTACATCTTAGGGACTTAATCATGATGACTTAATCTAATATTTCCACCATTTAAAGTACTTCAAACATATTATTCTGGGCCCTATGTCTCAACAATTTTCCTGGAAAAGATTTTTTTTTAACTTGAACAAATAAAAAAGTAACTCATCTACTACAAGAAATTACTAAAAAAAAACAAAGCCTCAGCAATAAGAAAATCTTACAGAAGTTGTGGGTATTGAGCTCAGTTCCACTAATGTGGCCTTTGCCATTCCTGTTGACCAAGATGGAGACCAAGCTGATGTCTGCTGAGCAAAGGCTCCAGGTGAGGAGGAATGAAAGGACTGCAGTCTAGCCGGTCCGGTTTACACCAGCGACAGCGTATGTAGCGTCTCTGGTTCTAGGGTTTAAAACCTGGAATAGAAGGAAACATTTATTGATTCATTTAATAATTGAAGTTTCTTACGTGCTGAAGGCCAAACCGCCTCAAACTTCAGAAGTTTGTGACTCATGCCATTGTGGAACATACTGTCTTGATGTTTTGTTAATTTTGTTGTTACTTTGAGTGCTGCGGGTATTGAAATGGGATCATTTCAGATGGCTATAACAAGTCACACTTATATAGGATTTGAAATGAACAAAAATGTGAATAATACAAAACAAAACAAAAAATTTTTAAGGCGTTAAATTACAGTCAGATTCAATTTGCTTGCAAAAATATAGCACCAGTTCCACTGCTGAAATTATTAATTCTGAAAATAAAAAAATTTAAATGTGACCAAATATACACTGTTTTGTGGGAAAAAAAAAAAACGAAATCCTGAATTTTGGTTTTGCATTTTACGGTAAATTTTTTGGACTTTACTGAGCATAATGTTTGATCAAAAATTTGTATTAATAAAATCAAATAAATTTTTCAAAATGTATATTAGTATGTTAGTTTTTCTATTGTTCCGCTTAATAACGTTAAGGCCACTATTGTCAACGATGAGATAATTCATTGACAGTATATTGCAATTACTTTATTCATAACTATATTAATTTATTAGATTGCATTTACAGTTACATCCAATTTAATATGATTTTTAGTTTGTAATGACCAATTCCTTTTATTTATTTATTTTGCGTTAAGCTTCAGAAACGCAAATTCATAGCTTATAATCAGCTTGAGGGTTTTATTGAAGTGCCTTTCTGAGAAAAACAGTACAATACTTCTGAATGTACACATTGACTAATACTAATGTCTATCTTTCCGTATAAGAAAGACATGGATAGACAGACGGGTGAGTGAACATACCTCATAGTCCCGGTTAGGCACAGCGGGCCCACGCTGTCCACCTCGGGGTCCAGAGCGGGCAACAGCTACACGACAGCGACACAAAGGAAGCATATAATCAGTCCTCTGTAATGTGCACCGACCGATGAATCCCCTTGGGCCCAGGGGCGGTCTTACCTGATGCCGGCGATGACCCCGACTTTTTCTGGGCCCAGTGGTAGATGAGGATGACGACTCCACCAGTCACCAGCAGGTCCCCAATTATCATACCGACCACCAGAGTACCGTCCAGCTCATAGCAATTAGAACATGCTAAAACATGGAGGTGGGGGGGGGGGAGAGGGGGGTAAAGAGGGCAAAGATTGAAAAAAGCAAGGGGGGGGCAGGTGGGAGGGGGAAGGAGTTTGAGTTTATGGGGAACAAAAGGTAAATAAGACATAATTTATGGCACAGACAAAAAAGGGGGAATTAGGCAGCAGGCTGGTAAATTGTGTGTGGCTGTCATTGTTTTCTATTGTAATACTCTTGTTCTTCATCTCTGATAGGCTAAATAAAACATAGATTCTAGCCTACATTAAAAAACAAGTGATTTAATTAACAAAAATATATACTCACCGAATCCTTTAATATAAAACTGATATTTTTCTGTATCTTTTGTGCAAATATGAACTCCTTTCATATCTGCTGTATATTTCCTTTCTTGAGTTGAACCAGACCAATCCTTCTTGTCCCAACTTGCACTCTCCAATGGACATTTCAGTGTCACGGTATCTTTCCAGAAAACTACATCGGCAGCTAAAAAAAATAGATGAGACAAAGAATGCAATTATCCCAATACAACTGTCCAAACACTAAATGCACAGTGTAATCTTCATTTGTCAACCGTTTAAAACATATTTCATTCATTTAATACCTTACTTTTAGAGAGGTTGACAAATACTGATACAATCTGATTGATCAATACCGTATGAATTATAAACATGAAAAATACCAGAACAGTAACAAAATAAATCATAACCCAACGTCACCATCACCCTGTTATCAGCAAACCCACTGAATGCACACGAAGCAACAACAAAATGTTTGTCAATCATTTCTGTTAAGTAACATGATTTTTTTGTATTTGAATCTGCTAAGTAGTCAATTATCAAAAATGAGTTTGTTTTCTGCCATAAAGACAACTACGAAGTAATAATGAGGAATATATCAGCAGAACATACACTCCTCTGTTTCCGCCATGACTGTCAGGCAAAGGGTGAAGAGGAGAAGCACGGTCTTCATCTTGCACAGGCGCGCTGAGAACCTTCCTCAGTGAAGTTCCAGGTGATCCCAAATGTCACTGGGCTGATTCTGAGTTACGTTAGAACTGGAACAGAGAAATGGAGAAAAAGAACTATTTTTTTGTGAGTATTATGGAGCTCCGGCCTCTTAAGTGACTTTTTCCCTTGCTCTCCCCCTCTCTGTCTTTCTCTTTCTTTTTTTTATCTCTCTCTCTCTCTCTTGGCAGGAAGTAGCAGCAGTATAGGTTGTCCTCCGCAGGCCCAGAGCCTCTGTACAATGAGGGGGAATGTTAGACCCGCTAACATGGTGTCTTATAACTTTTTACGTCTTATAAGCCAAAATCCTTCTTTTTAATAAAGAAAAAGATACATCCCTGATAAAAAAAATACAACTTTTTATTTTATTACACATTTTCAACAAATACCCATCTGCTTAAGGTTGGTATGATCCAGGGTCTGGATGGGGTGAGTGAGTCACGGGGCAGGAGATCTGATGCATCCTCACTCTCAGCCCAAGATTCAGGCCACCTGAACATCACCTGTTCACCAGCAATGCTTTATTGCAGGAAATGCAGCTTCAGTAAGGTATGATAAACCATCCCATCCATGCCACTGAATCCAGTATAAGGTGGGAGTGAATGTGGAGCTGATCCTAGTGAAAATAGAGCACAAGGAACGTGAGATCTTAGGGCGGAAGGGCAGTGTATGACCTGGCGTACACACACACACACACACACACACACACACACACACTGCAGGATACAATGTAGGCCAATATTGCGTGTTTTCAAACATCGACAAGCTCACTCATTCCCCCTTGTGGCCTTTGAGAATCTGCACTACAGTCCCATGTGGCTTCTTGTAGCCCTATTCTGATGTGAACATCCAAAGTACTGATATAACTGCCTTTGGCTACCAATACTGTGTCATTGTTATTGTAACAAAAAATTTAAGTGCACAGATAAAAAAGAAAATGTTTAAATGTTATGAGGACTGACTTTTTGTTCTGAAGTAAAGGCTAAAGGATAAAGGTTGCCTTGGTGATTTAGATGCCAAAAATCCAGGTCATCCTAAATCTCACACTGGTCCTTGTTTCTAGCTAATAAAACACTTAAAATACTCAACATCTACGCAGTTACTCTTGTGTATAAATTAAAGTCATTAATAGATGCAGGAGTTGTAAGAATAAAGAGAAGAATTTGTATTATAAAAAGTTATTTTCCTTTCAAAGGACATAGTCATACGTACCTTCTGCATGGATTATTTAAAAAGCAAACCGAAGAACATATACACAAAAACAACAATTCTTTTCTATGTTGTGTCTTCCACATTTGATTTATACAAATCACTTATTTCAATAAGTTCAATACCGTAATGTATTTCCTGACCATTTCATTTCACTCAAATTAAAAATAAAAGTTTAAGGTTACATTAGGGGGCACAAGTACCTTAGCAACTCATTTATTACTCAAGTATAAATCATGAGCAAATATACTAACTGGATGAAGTACATGAACCATTAGGACCGATTAATGATCAACAAACATAGAGTAGGAAGAGTACATAACTAACACTTAGTTTCTGATTAATTAATACATTCATTTAGAGTGTACTACTACATTTTTTTGTGTCCCCTCAAGTAGTGTTACAGTTAAGAATATCGTTTAATATCTGACATTAAAAAAGAGAACCTGCTGTACATTATTTACATTACCTGATCTGATGGGAATCCCCCGACTCTGCTGGCGATGATTTGGGCCGGGTTGACCTGGGGTCATTCTGAAATCGCCTTAGTTTCCGGTTCTAGAGTTTAGTGCTTTTAAATGAGGAAAAGGGCACAGTTATTCATACTTTTTAGTATAAAATTAAAGTATTAGATAGTAGCAATGGAAAGATAGCTAGCGGTTAGCATCGTAGCTGCATGCCCCCAAGGCTGCGGATTTGATACTCTGTGTTAGCATGGGTTTCCGCTCGCATTTCAAACACACACAGCTAGGAGACTTTGTTCATAGTGTGCAGCTGTATTTCCTGTGAAGGACTAATGAGCTGCCCAGTATCTGCTACACGATGATTAATTAATTCCGGGCTTAGCCTGAGCTTGTACAGGATAAGACATTCTGGAAGATGGTAATCAGCTACATTCAGCTCTCATTAAATTGAGGGACCATCCTAAATTTTAGGATTTATAACATGAAATATTTTATATAAAATATTTTAATGTCATTTTTGCTTTATAAACTACTTTTGAGCCCCCACAGCTGTGATTTACAGTCTGTGCTTGGTGTAACATTTGTGTAACTTATATTTGTTCATTAAACAGAATGGATGCATAAGTGCTCGACTCATTGTGTTACAGACAAATCCTAATATGCAAGACTCTAGTATTTACAACTATGCTATATTTCAGGGGGCTTGAACCTTCCTTGGTGAGGCACAGATTAGGGGCTTTACCATTAATGTGGGTCAAAATAAGATAAGTACATAAATAATGAAGGACTTCAGACCAAGGGGAGAGTTAAACATTTCTTCTTCAGAGAGCTGAATTTCACATTGTATAAACTGAACAATTTGTCAAGTAGAAACACAGAGGGCTGAAAACCACTATTCTGTTTCATGCCATTAGAAATGTAATTATTATTAGGTCACAATCATATCTACTGTACTCAATTCTTGTCCTTTGGTTGTTTCCTTTGTATAAATTTGAGCAAATCTAACAAAACCTTTTTATGACTGGACCTCAATGCATGCAGACAGACAACAGAAAAAACAGTCAGTGCCCAAAAATGAAAATGTAAACTTTTTTACAGTGTTTAGTTGTTTGATCTTTGAATTAGCATTCATAAAATCATTTATATTTAACATACCTGACTGCACATTATTCTTAATTTTACCTAAACATTAATATCTTAATATAATTAAGATTCATATAATATAATTATAACATTAATATAATACCTAAACTAATATCTTAGTTTAACATCAGTTGACTGAAAGACTTTACTGACTAAAAAGATATAATGATAATGCAAGTTAGTAATTTACAGCAGCTACTCTACAGTACAGTTTTAGGATACTTCTCTGCCTTTTTAATATATTTATTTCCAGAAAGATTGACGAATACTTATTATACTTTTTATATTCACTTCATATGACATCAACGTTAATAACAGAAAAAGATTATATTTATAATATTTTATAATAGGTTATAAAACTATAACTACAATTCAGTTTCCCTCAACAATAAGGAATAACAGTTTTTAAAAAATAAATCATGTGATAACAAAGTTAGGAGATTAATAAAAACACATAAATCCATAATTAAATGCTACAAGTCGGAAATATCAACAGAAACCTGCTTTCTGTGAAGCCGCCTCTTCACCTCTGACCACCCGGACCGTCAGGCTGAGGAAGATGAAGACGGCTCGCTTGCATCTCGATTGTCTCTCTGTCCGTTTGGCCATCAACAGCCCAAAGGCCGCCCATCTTGATACCGGTTAGAACTGGATGTGGGCACGGCGGCATGGTGGAAGAGGAGCTGTTGAAATAGCCCTTCGGTGAGGAACCCCAGGCCGTCTTTTGTCCTTTGCCTCAGCGCTGCCTGTGTCTCTGTTAAGGCAGGAAGTAAGAGCATCGAGGTGTCTGCCTGCTGCATCATCAAGAGATTGAGTGTTCCATCACAGATGCCTTAAGGGGTCTTTTCACAAGCCTATAAGAAAGAAACCAGCAGCAAGACGTCTTCTCACTGGTTACACTTACAGCGAGGGTCTCACAATGCACATATATATCCCTGTAAGCTTAGAAAAGTCTACAATTTTAAGTAGGACTCTGACAGAAATTGTTTGGATATGATAAAAAGCATTTGTTATAAACCTATGTAAAACATACTGTTTTACACGAAATAAAAGCATAATAAAATCAGCTTCAGTGAAAATCTGAATCTGTATGTATTCACTATCTTTCAGATATTTTGTCTCTAACATTCAGGATGCATCACTTGATGAGGGTCTGTTAAAGAGGCTTCTGTGGCAATATTTTATGTCATTCACCTGCCATCAGAGTTGGTTCAATTTCTACATAATCAATGAAAATGCCAGGCTGGCTTTTTCCACTGAACTTTTCGCACTAACTCTGCATGACTACACTCTTTGTTGCTCTCTCGTCATCTGACAAATTAAACCCAAAAAGTTGAAAATATTAATGCAAAGTTTTTTGAAAATAACATAGATAAATCAACAATAGGTAAATTATTTTTTTTATATCTAGAAACCCATAGTGATATTCAGTGCTAGTGGAAACTGGCGGTAAGTTTGTAAATCATGTGTGGGATCTGAATTTTCATGTATTTAAATACAACCCTGAGATGTATTAAAATATAGAGGCTTCATTTGACACAATGAGCAGCACAGCTCACTAAAAGGCGAAAGCTCTAATCATAAATAAGCTTCCCACAGTTGTACACATAACGTGTGCGCCGTCCAGCTGCGAGGGCAGAGTCC
>JAABNY020000035.1:9134695-9158476 GCA_015164015.2 Brevimyrus niger
AACATACTGGACAGGCAATATAGAAGATGGATGGATTGATGGACGGAAAGTTGTATTATTTTTTTGTTCTCTTGCAGCCTCCATTTCTGAGATCACAATACTGGCTGCAGCCATCGGGGGCGGCATTCTGCTCATGCTGATCATCCTCGTCACTGTTGTCGCAGTCAAACATTACCAGAGGAAACAGGAAGACATAGAAGAGCACTGTCCCAGTGAAAAGGGCTCCACCATGTGGTGAGATAGTGAGCGGTGGTGGGGGGGTGTAGAGAAATGTGACATGGGACACTAAGCCCCCACAATCTCCCTTATCCAGGAGCATGTTGGGTATTCTCCCTGGGACTCTGAAACCCTGTAGAGCTTTCCTGTACAGCACCTCTCTGAATCCAAAGCCAGGCGGACTCTTCTTCTGACTTTCTACTATCTGACCAATCGGGAACCAACTGGGCTTGGGGGGGGCAGGGGGGGGAGGGGGGCGTGATTTGTTTCTCTGTTACAATCTGGAAGCTGCTGTAAGGCGCCGATGGTGAGCTTGTGCTGACGGTTCAGGCTGGCCGTTTGGGCAGTACAAGGTCACAGTGGCTTTCAAGCGGTGTGAAATAAAAACAAAGTACCAACCGTAATTAAGAAAACGGAATCTAGAATTCCAAGTATCAGTCAAATAGAAGCTGGCAGAATTCCTTTAACAGCTATGGGAAAAAGGAACTTATATTTACTTGAGAGTATTATTTTTCATTTACAGTATTACAGTAAAAAAAAAACATGCAGAACATTGTTCTCTGAAGGTCATGCTGAATCTGACATCTCAGCCAAGCGAAGGCCGCCTCTGGCCTCGATGTCTCCCAAAACCCTGACGACTCCCTGCGGCTCGGTAACATCAGGAGAGAGTCGTGCTGAAACGGGGCCCTGCGTCTCCTCCTGGTCGGGCTCCAACGTGGAAATATGACACTAAGCCACTCTGTGGCAGAAAAGCGCCTTGACAGTAGACTTCTTGTATAGCATTTTTTTCTTAAAAATCTGCACTTTCTCTTTCTGTCTTTTTAAAAAGTGTTGTATTATGGATACTAATAGAATATATTAACTCTGTTGGGGAAAAAAAATGATTGTATAGTTCTTTATTCTCAATCCTGTATAAATCAGACTTTAAATATTTCACTGATTCTTCTTGAAAATCCCAGTACACTGCTAGCCATTGGCTTCATACTACTAACTAGTGTAATGTGTGTATGTGGACTTTAGGACACTTTCTAAATTTGGTTGAGAATTTTCCATTGTTATAGATGATGGCTGATTAAATCAGCTGCATTTCCTGTGCTCAGGGGTGAGAAAGCGAAATGCTTAGCGTTTAGCGTGCTTAATGCACTGTAATCATTTGATTGTTAAATCCAGCCCTGCTGGCTGCAGTGTCATTCTGTGGGCTTTTCAGGTTCTTTCTCCCATCCCAAACTGTCCCCTGAAAGAGTGCACTGCATAGACACTGGTCAGACATGACTAAAACTGTATGCCAATTTCTACAAGACAAAAGCAAGGAGAGGAAAATTAGCGCAACAAAGAAAAGGCACATTTTGTCCAGTGCTTGCAGAGCAGTGATACAGTTCTCTCCCTCCAGTGGACTGTGCAGACATTCCCCCCCTTCCCCCACCCCGCCCCCAATAGCACAGTTCCCTTAATTTCCTTAAGCCAAGCTGTTGGCTTGGTGATCGTAGTCTCTTTTTTTGTTGGCTCTCCACCTTTTTACCATCTGGCGGTTCTTGACGTCGGTCATCTGTGTGTCTCAGTCAAGTAGAGGAGGCCACACACCTGCAGGTGATGGAGGAGAAGGCTCACTATGAGAGGCCAGCGAGCCGAGCTTCGGCGTCCAGCTTGAAAGACGAGGGGGAGAAGCTCTGTGACAACAGCGTGGTGGTGCTAGATTGAAGCAGTCGAAGCAGGATGGTGGCTGCCATGCTCTTGGCCCGGAGCGGAACGTTCCGGACTTGCACTTTAAAATGCAGTGATGCGCCAGTGTACCGGCTGGCTGTGACTACTAAGATTCCCCCCTCATAGTATTGCTGTGCAGCAGAATTACGATGGAAGAACTTCGCTAAGACTGGGGACTGTAAATGAAAAATGGTAAGAGAAGAGAAAAAAGGCAAAAACAAAAATGAGCTTTTTTAGATTTTTTTTTTTTTAATTGCTGTGTTTGAAAGGCAAATCTGTGTTTTGCCGGAAACCTGGAATTCTTCGCGTCATGTACAAAGTAGTCGTCATGCCACCCCGAACAAGTCCATGCAGCATTCTGAAGAACTATGTGGAAGTATTTTCGTGTGAGAGAGGTCTCTACAATGCCATGCCTTACCAGACCAGTGCTGGACACTGAGGATGTGGGTTTTTCCAGCAACAGAATAATTCATCTTACCCTTGACTTTTTTAAATTACTGTTTCAGTTTCTTGTTGTGGACCTTGGAAAGTAAACGTGGTCTGCAGACCTGCAGATAGTCCTATTACAGTGCACATATACGCATGTTTTTACCATGTTGGAATATATTCCTTAAGAAATGGAGGACATGATAGCCAGACCTGAAGATCAAGAAGCGGCCAGAGGTCATGAACTTCCTCAAATCATCCTGAGATCAGCATTTCCTCATCTGACCCATTCACTGAGCTACTTGTTTTTACTATTTGGTAGTTTTTGGAGTAGCTAAAGGTGGTTGTAATTTTCACTCACACTTGCTAACAATCTTATTGGAAAAACTTGATTATGGTTCTGTTTGTATACATTATACCTGGTATATTTTGAGTTTTTAATAATTTTTTAAAATATATTCATAGTTTTAATTTTTTTTTTTTTAAGAATTAAAAAAATATTTAAACAAACACATTTTGTCTTTTTATCATTGTTAAATTCAAATAGTTGGGTGCTGTGCGAGAGCAGTCATGAATCACATATTTTAGCTTGTGCCAGAAGTTCTTTGTGCGTGTTTGTGTGAGTTAGAGTGCATAAGCACGTATTACACAGAGTGAATCAAAGTCCAAATCTGTTGAGCAATCTGGCGATTCCAGTGCCAGACTTTATAGATGGGTAAGAGAAAGAGAAGCTTTAAAGAGTGGTACAATGTCCAGAAATAAAATGAAAACATTATCTTTAAGGATGATGATGAGGAAGATGACAAATATCTACATACATACATATGCATCTATAATATATCATACATAGTTTCCCGCGTTAAGAAAACAAATCCCCATGCACCCAGATTTTATCTGTATACTTCCTTAATTCCTCCTGAAATGTCCATTTCCTCATCTGACCCATTCCACAAACTGCCTGTTTTTATTATTTGGTAGTTCTCCTAATAGCTAATGGTGAGTAAATTTCAGCAAACTGATTCATATCTATTTAATGTTGAATTCAGGGCAATATGTGCAAGCAAGGAACATTTAGTGCTTGTGGTTGATTACCTACTGCACATCAGTATTTCGTACATGTCCAGACATCTACCACTCAAGTGTTTACATCTACAAAAAAGGTGCAAAGCATCAACATTGTAGCTCTGCATTATTGGAGATAAGGAAACCTTTCACACCCCCTAGACGACGTGCGTCAGCCACACTGAGGAAAAGCTGCCTACTGTTTGCCAGAAGACGCCCGTCCCTCATTTCCACCCATAGGTGTGGTGGAAAGAAAATAAAAAAACTGTCCTTGACAGTATCAGCATGTCAACATCTGGCGAGGCTCAGCCGCTAGAGACAAAACACAGTGATACTTCACAACAACTCAGGAGAATGGAGAATAGGATTATGCTGAAATGCTGAAGCCAATTATATTCATTGAATTCTTAGAGCAAATCTTGGTTAATCTGAGTTGTTTTGCCAAATCTTTCCTTACCATTATTATTATTATTATTTTATTATTATTCACAGTGATCGTTTTCAGGGTGGACAAAGTTGTCCCCATCCAACTATAACAGATTATTTTACTTTGAGACTTCACCTTACCTCTTTTTTTTTAACTGGAGTGTACCAGTTGTTTCACTGCCAAACGAACTGACACAAAGTAGCCCAATAACAGACAAAGAAATCGATGCAGTCATACCGTACTAACATTACGTCTCGTTTATTGTTTATACCATCCTGCTCGAGTGGTAGACACATTGTGAATAGTTTTGGAGAGAACACAATTAAACAGGCATATGCAATAATTCCAGACTAACCATAGCAAAAGAAGGAACAGATAATAGTTTTACATTTTGACACTCAATTAATATGCACTTTGATTAGCATATTATTGATGTTTCATCCTTCCCTTTTGGCTCCAAGAATATCTGAAATAGCCCAAAAGTACCCCCAAAGAAGTTAGTCTGTGCGTGAGCACAATGAAGATGTGCAAAATTCGCACAAAAAAAGGGGTTCAGGATTCAAATCCTCAACGCTAAATATGTGAGATAACTGTGGTACCTAGTGAGCCACCATTCTGCTCAGGATTTGGTAATAATATCTCTGCATCTGACATCACTGTTGCTAAGAGATCCTTCTGTATAGCCATCCTCATTGAGGTGGTGAAACTGAACACCAGCACAGAGTGGAAAAATGCACTGTTGTGTCTAATAGAGACTGCTTTGTCTAAAATCTACATAGGCCCGAGTCTCTGGTTTGTGTGTAATTTCTCAGTTACAAAAAGTAGGCCTATTTGTCTTTAGTAGATTACTGGGTAAAAATACAGGAAGTGTTCATATAGACACATTTAACAAGTTCACCCTTCCACGGTAAACTGCTAGATACACTATTTAACACAATGAACATAGGTAAGAATATTTGTAAGGATAAAGGTAAATTGAGTTGTGAACTAAGGAAAACATAGCCTTCCTACGTTTTCAATATTGTGCTTTACAGGTTTGAAAACGGCTGAACTGAAATATTTAGATGGGAGATGGAGTCGTACAGCACAATGCCCCTTACATTGTGAGAAATACAAAGCATTTAACGCGGAAAAAGTGCACTTTGACACACACACACACACACACAAAACTTAACCTGATATTTGTTGAGTTCTAGATATACTTGTAAAAAAGAGAAATGTTTTAGCCTGAAAAATACGCAGTGCTTAACAACAGATTACCAACTCTTATTATGTAAAATAAATATTACGAAAGCAGGACGCATTTTAACTGCAAGACCCAACCCGCTGTTCAGTTGAAATAACGAGAATGAGAATGGAACTGGGTGTATGCACCACTTCTGTTAAATCGATGTTTTTGGCCGAAAATGGAAAGGCTGGGGCTACGCGGCACCCACTTCCTGAAACACCTGTCAGGCAGGTAGGCGCCCGGCCGTAGAGCAACATGGACGCGGCGAGCCCGCATCTAAAGCTCTGACTTGCTTGGTTTCATTTTGTAGTTTGTATTTTGTATCCCTTTCCCACGTATATTACTACTTTATTAAAATATGGGGTGCCCTCAACATCCCAAAACCTTCTTTTTCTGCCTTCTGGTCCTCAGTTTTGGTAAGTTTATTCCAGTTTTGGTTTGTTTGTTGATTCCCGCTGTACACGAAGCTAATGACCTCGTACGGAAAAGTTTACGTCGCGATTGAATTTCTCTTTTTTATTAGAATATTCTGCTTGTTTATCGATTTTAGTTTGATTGGGATTAAGATGGGATATTTTACAAAATATTATAAGTGTCATGAGTATTCGTGAGTGTTAATTATTCGCATTCGTTTGCGATCTATGGAAACGTGTCGGTGAATTTTAATGTTTAATTTTAATGATTAGTTTAACACGTATATTATAAAATTTATTAAATGTTCCCTTAAGTAAGTTTTTAATTGTTAAAACGTGACCGAAGTCGACCTTCGGCCAGACAGCAGCGTCTCTCGAGCGCACTCTGGGTTTCTGTGTAACAGGACGCGGATCGCAGCCCTTTCCTGATGGGCTCTAGGAAAACCTTCTACACGAACTATTTCGTATTGCGACTGCACGTTTGTGTGCTTCGAAGTACATTCAGTTTATTATATGTCATTTAGAAAAAGAGAAATTCTTCCAAACAAATTCATTCTGTCATATTCCTACCCTTATTTGAGTTTTCAGTATGCAGACAGCCTGCCTTTCGTTTTAACAGTGATAAACTGCTGTGAATTTATTTTGCGAGTTGTGAGTTTAATACATATACTGAAAATCAATTAATGATCAAGGAATACTTTTAAAACTTGGATACTGGGAACTTACTGAAAAATATATGCTGTATGTGGTATTTTTTAAAATATAATCGTCATAACATGGTGTATGTGTTGGTTAAAAAACAGTGACTAAGGTACGATTAAAGGCATTATTACAAATTGGATTTGGTTGGGTGTGTTACAAAGGTGGCATTATCAGAAAGGAGAACAGAGTAAGAGCACAATATTTTTTTATGAGTGTGATGAATGGCTCTTCATTGGATTGCATTCTTGTTTTAGTAATAAGGTCCCAGCCTGCTGGCTATTTCTCAGATGGCACATTTTCCGTTCCGTTCTTTCCCTCTTGTCTGTGCTCCGTCCCGTCGCCCCTGCCCCCCCCCCTCTCCGGTTTCCTACCCCTAGCTGTGTGCCAGGTTTGTCCCATGCAGATCACCTGCTCGGATACCCTGCAGGTCGTCCAAGGCGAGTTCCTCACCCTCAGCTGCTCCTTCTACTCCAGCAGCCCCACCAGCAGCCGTACCTCTGTGGAATGGTCATACCGACCAAAGGGAGGTGGTGACACAATGTCGGTGAGTCTCTGTCCCCCCACGAGGGGAGTTGAAGCCAGACAGGATACTGACCGTTAAGCCATTAAGATGCAGAACTGTTGCTTATAAAGCAGTAGGTCAATTTGAGGTGACCGCTATGAATTTTGTTTTTGGTAATGGCTGTTTTGATGACAGTATCTTATAGATGAAACGTTTGTGAGAGTCAGTAGGTTACAGTGATATGCTTGTGGTCAGGTTGTCTGCTCAAATCCCATGGCCAGTAGTAATTTAACTGTTGTGACCTTAGGAAAAACCTTTCTTAATTGTTCCTGGGACTGGTTGAATCTCTCAATTGAGTGTCACTTTGGATAAAAGTATCTGCTTAAACAAACAAATGATGAATGAATGAAATTAGAAACAGCAAGAATGGAATAAAATGAGTGGTTCTCATTTTAAGACCTCTGAATGTAACTGTAAATCAACATCTCTGAACATGCAGCTGATCGAGATAATATTATTGCTATTGAATAATTAAAGTTTTTTTTTTTAAGTTCTGTGAACTTGAGTCATAAAGCCAACCCAAAAATTTGTATCTGTTATGTAGGGCAGGGCGATATCATATGGATACTATATGGTACATGCACAATAATCATCAGGGCTTCAAATCAAAGGAAAAACATAGTATATGGACATTTATTTACACCCTATATTTGGTAAGCAGATTAATAGTACAGCTAAAATATTAATGAGATGCATTTTGTGACACCCAAAACTTGGTAATCTTTATTAAATTTGGTTAGCAGAGCACACCACATCATGCTGTTTTGGTATACTATGTGTGGTATACTATGTGTGGTACAGTATAATATGTGTGGTATACTTTAGTGTGATTTGCACTAAAGGGTCAGTAAAGAAAGGAACAGCTCAGCAGCCACAACATCATTTAAAAGAGGAGATCTTGCGGATAAACAAGGTAAAAAGATGTTGGTGGTGTGGCGGTACGTTTTGCAGTTTAAAGTCTGACACAATTATTAAACCTAAGGATACAGTGCCAAGTTTTGGGCGTCATAAAATGCCTTAATATTTTAGTCATACTATTAATCTGCTTAATAAATTACGTCCATAATAGTACCGAAAAGCTGGCATTTGGCCAAATGTTTTGCCAGTCATTTGAAGCCCTGGCGATTATTGAGCATGCGCGATATTATATTGTTATGATATCACCCAGTCTTATTATTATGCATATGAAAGGGAGATCAGAATGTTTTATGAATATACAAAACACTTTCAGTGGTGTTATTAAATTTTTTGCAAGGTTGGGCCCATGATTGAACTCCAGTTTCTAGCTCTGGTTATTACGACCTTCCTTCTGGGCTGGTTGTGTTCTTCTGCATCCTGTGGATGTGTAAATATATCAGCCTAGTCCTCAGACAGTTTAGTTCCCTTCAGCAGGAAGTGTCTGAATGAAATTGAAAATCAGTTTAGTCTGTTTTTCAGGAAAGCCCCACGCTGACTGGTTTCTGGAGTGCTTCAGCGAAAACTGAATAATTCTAGGTAGGGATTGGACTAAATATTTCAGTGGAACCTGATATTCTACATGAAGGAGTTTAGTGGCTTCCTCTTGTGGTACGAGTAAGAAACTTTTGATTCTGCACCATGCTGTAATATTATATGTAGCCTAAGCAATCTGATAATCAGTACTTTTGATGGCGACCATGTAAGACTTCTTAACCTTCTACCAGACGTCCTCCGATCTTTACCAGTCTGGTGATGTGACATAAAAGGTTTGTAGAGTCATGAACATCCTGGAAAAATCATGGGATTAAGTATTCCAGACCTGGAAAAGTTATGGACAATAAAGTCTTAGAAACATCATAGGAGTTTTGAAAACATTTGCAGTATCACCCAGACTTTCACGAGCAGTTTGATGGTTATACTGTCATATGTATGGAAGGCCGTTGAGGGGGAAAACGATAGAAAATGTCTCAACACAGCAGTTTTGCCCTCTAGACACTTTGTTTTGCCTCTGTATGTCTCAATGCTGCCTTTTTCTGTGGAGTTCCTTTCGGTAGCATTAAAATTCACATTTAAAAACCCATGGTGACAAGATTTTATACCATGTCAACACGCTTGATTATAGTGTTAATTTAAACCTGTACTTGATTAAGGGTCGCAATTGAGCTGGCTTGGTAAAAATGGGGTCGGGGTGCAAAAAGGTTGAGAACTACTGTTATAGAATGTGAAAAGTTGAAATAATAGATGTTATTTTTTTAAAAAGTGCATGTGTGTGGTGTCAATGTCATATTTAATGTGAGCTTGAGGACAGTGCTAAAAGAGAAATTATATATGTAATAAACATTAACTTCGAGTAGAATGTGTAAAGACTGTATGATGCGCACATATCAGATGGTTTAAAAAGGTGTGCGTATGTGTGCAGGTGTTTTGAAACTCCACAGTACACTTCAATGGCAAGCCATTTTACCATTTAATCAAGTCACACTCCTATCTGTAATTACATTTTAGATATTCACAATAGCTTTTCTCCTAGTCAAAATTGCATTCTTACTAGTTAAAAAGAGCATTTTAGATATCCACAATGGCATATTCTTCCTATCCTCAATTGTCATTTCAGATATCCACATCGTCATTGTTCCTAGGAGAAATTATATCACTTTTGCCATTCATGTCTATTGGGCTTTTAATTTCAGATATCCACAATTGTATTTCAGATATCCAGAATGTTCATGTTCATTCTGGATATCGGCAATTGAATTCTTATTAGGAAAAACTCCAATTTCAGATATCTACAATCCAGTTGTTACTAGTCATAATTTTTATTGTCATGGTTTCGACCAGGTAAGGAAATTTTACTAAGCAACTTTTTAAATAGTGTGTGTCTGAACAGGAGAGAGAAGCAGCATGCATATCTGTAAAATTATATGCAATAGAATGTAGATCCATATCCAAAGGATGAGTGCAAGATGGTTACAGCTGGTTCCTGTACACAAGCTGGATGTTTGTAATGTTATATGATGATGTTGTTTGTAATGTCATATGATGTTTGCATCGTAACTCTGAACACTCTTTCTGAATGCGGTGAACAAAAAAATATTTCTTTCAACCGATTCTTGGAAATTCATCTTAAAGTCATGAAAAAGTCGTGGAAATTTGTTGATCGAAAAAGTGTTTGAACCCTAGACATATCTATATATCATGATTCTTATCACACCATAGTGGTATGGGCTGCATCTGTCTGAATATAATTTTTTCCCCCCATCTTCCAACCACTCATCCAATAAAGGGCTGCAAAGAGCTTTGGAATTAATCCTGGAAGCACTTAGCCCAAAGCAAGACAACACCCTATATGAGGTGCCAACCTCACTGGTCTGGAGGTGGCAGTCACTTATCGAGTCACTATTCAGTCTCTCTATACAATAGCTTAGCACTGCGTGACCTTCACATCCCAACACATTCAATACGTTTCTTTCAGTCTGAGGAACTTGGGTCCGCAGATGACAATTTTGGGAAGGAAGTTGTAAAAGCCTGACAAACGAAAGCAGAATGGGGTGGGGTGGGGGTTGAGGTATTACGTGCAGTATTACCTTCAGCTATGTTGGACACCTGGGAGGGGATGAGGATGTGGAAAAATTTTGTAGTAAAAACATTTGTTTGTAGGTGTTATAATTAAATCAGCTTCATATTTCTTTCAGTTGAAAATGAGTTTTAAAACCTGGAATATGAACCCTTTTGGTTCTGCAAAATTGATGTGATGGTACTTTTTCCAGTAATCAGATTATTGGCTCTGTTTTCATTTAGATATATAGTGTTAGTAATTATAATTTGATGATGATGATGTTGTTCCTGTTATCGTGAGGATTATAAAGAGAAATAGTTGCTCAAGAGATGGGTTCCTCATCCTGGGTTATTTCCTGCCTTGTTCCTGTAATTTTTGGGATCAGCTCCAAACCCATGACTGTATAGAACTAGAGGCCATAGAAGGTGGATGGAGTTATGAATGGTTAGATGGATATTGCTCAAAATTGTGAGTCACAATTCTGAGTGGGTTTTTTTTTTTTTTTTTTAACCCTACATGTGCAGCAGATTTTGCTGTTATGACAGTTCCATTATCTCTGGGGCTTTGAACCTCCGGCCTGATAATTAGTTACATCATTCAATACACAATTCGATCTTTTTTTCTTTTACGTTAACGATGTAAAGGGAACGTGGAACAATGAGTATCTAAATATTTCTGGCATTGTTACGTGTCTCTTCCTCTTCCCAGGTGTTTCACTTCATTTCCCAGCCATACCTGCCCACGAAGGGCAGCTTCACGGGCCGCATAAAGTGGCCGGGGAACCTTGCCAGAGGCGACGCCTCCCTCCTGCTCCTCAACGCTTCCCTTAGCGACAACGGCACCTACACCTGTGCCGTGAGGAACCCGCCCGGCGATGTCCACGGTTCCCCGTGCAACACTGAGCTCACAGTCACTCCTAGGGGTAAATCTGGGTTCATGATTATGTATGTAATTTTGTGTACTGAGAATGATTTTGTTGTGAGCTGGCCATTGGCAGCTCCGTGGGTTACAACCCCCACACCCGTGATCAGAAGGTTGCTAGTTCAAATCCCAGGGCTGGCACACTGATGCCACCATTAGCTCCCAAAAGCAAGGCCCTTAATCCCTAGCTCCAGGGTCGCTGCATGCTAATTGACCACGCCATGTGACCCCCCCCCCCCCAAGCTAACTGACACTTATATGTGTGTCTTGTGGAGAGTATGATGGGATAGGAGAAAAATGTTTAGTAAAGTACCACTAATCTATATTTTTTTCAGTTTTATGTGTGTGGCACGGTATTCTTCCTTGTCTATCTTGGGTCTTTATGACATTCTCTCTTCCCCCCCCCCCCCACAAGGGACCAGTGTACGCTTCTCGGACATGGCGGTCTTGATGGCGTTCATCTTGATACCGTCAGCCATCATCACGTTGGTGTTGCTGGGTTCAATGTGCTGCTCCCAGCACAAGAAGGATACTTCACCCAGGCGTTCACCCATCGAAGTCACTGATGTGTAAGGACATGTGCTTTGAGACGTCGAGGGAGGTGTGGATATTCTGGGAGAGAGGCAGGGTCTCAACTGGAATTAACAATCATTCGAGCCCCAGTGGATCCCCTGGTTTAGTGCATTTAAGCAAAAAAGCCAAATGATTCTTTTGCATGTGAATTTAGCTCTCCGACCCGATATATCCTGAGGGTGCCAATTAAATCTCCCTATTCCATTCTCCAATTTTCATACCTTGAGGATCTGTCTGCTGTCCTGAAGATCGAGTTTGTCATGCTTACCGAGTTGTGAAGCGGTGCTGGGTGTAGGTTGGATTTCCTAGTGCTGCCATCAGTATGCTGACACTTGCAATTTGTTCTCCATTTGTGCCTGCTTAGAGAAACTGAGTTATTGTATTAATTTCTGCAGAGAGGAGTTTGACTACAGCAGGCACAAAATGAAAAATGGCCCCTTTCCTTGCTGTGAGCTGTACCTGCAGGTATTGCTGTTTTAAACTGTGTAATATTTTTTGATTCCTTTACTAAGCTTCCTTTAGATAAAAAAATATCAACAAGACAATCCTGATATATTTTCTGAAGTTCTCTTTTCAGTGTTTTGTGTTTCTGTCTTTTCATATATATATAATTTATGTATTTATTTATTTTTTGTCTCTGGGTTATACAGAGAACTTTCTGGCCAATAAACCACTCGCATACATCTAGCCATTACTAATCCATTAAATCTAACAAGTGAGTTTTTATTGGTTCCTCTCAACCTCTTTCCTTTTTTTCCTTCCAGGAATCAGCCAATGATGAAGAATTCTATCCATGCACAGAGAAGCATGAAAAAGGAGCCATTGCTGAATCTCAGTGCTAATACCTCGTCGTCGCTGGGAAGGTGCACGTCGCTCAGTTTGAAAAGAGAACTGAGACTAGAGCGCGGCTCTATGCTAAAATTGCTAAGTCAGTCTTAATTCCTGCTGATACTTAAAATGTCTGTTCTTGTTTCCATGTTTCTATGGCTACGAGGTTGAAGCTTGATGACTAAACTTGATGCTGTAATCTCAATTCGATCCTTAGGGAGCCTCAGACAGTCCATGTAATTGCTCCTTCCCTGCTCTTGGTAAGCTCCCAGCTGAGGCAGCAAAAATGTGGACTGTCCGGCAACGAGCACGGAGGGAGCAAAAACATGGAACATCTGGAGGTCCCTGTAGACTGGGTTGAGAAAGACTGCTGTAACCAAAAGGGGTTTGCTTTTGAGTTGCCCATCTCCTTTACTTTTTTCAGGAGAACCTATGTATATACAAACAAGCCAAACATAAACAGTGACCCTGTATAGCACAAAGCATTAGTTGTATTGGTTGTACTATTTTGCTGTAAGATCAGTCTGTTTATTTTGATTTTGGCAATTTTGCAGTTATTTATTTTATGATTTTTGCACACAGTCACTCAGACCATGCCATTCATTGCCTTGATGTACATTACGCACTTGTTCCAGTACATGTGGATTTCCACAGGTTAACTTAAGATTTGTACAAACCTGGCGATAAACCACTTTCTGCTGTCGTGTCCCTGGTGCACATGGGCTGATACTGGAAGCGTGTGATTTTGGGTTCTTAAGTGTTTATCATGTTCTCATCATTGCTGGTCTTGTACTCGCTGATGTTCTCTGTGCTTCATGACCAGTGTTTGCAGGCAGTATCTGGCTTTAGTATCTGGCTTATATGTAACGTTCAGTGGTTTTTCACCTTATAGTGCATCTCTAGAAACTTGTAGATTCTGCTCGTATGAATTGTTGCTTCACATATTACCCTCATTAAACTTAAGTTATAATTATTACATCATTAACATGGAATGTTGTGTCTGTCAGCTGCTTGTTCCAGGAAAGAGGAGCGGCTGTCAATTTCCTTTCATTTTGTTTAGTATTTGACTGCACTTGTATTGATGCATGTATATATTATTAAAAAAAAATTTGTGCAATAAGCGGAGTTAAGTCTTGTTAAAGTAAATGATCAGCATTGAACCGTCTGAGGTCGAACATTAATGATTTAATGATTGTGAGTGAGTGCATGGGAAGTTTCTATTTAGATGTTTTGCCACCTTGACACGGCTCTGCGGCCCCAGTGGTTTTGACAACATAGAGAAAAGCTTTGGTTTGTGCAGTACTGCTCAACTGCCACAAAGAAACGGTTACTTTGAAGCTAAGCAGGGTGTGAGATGAGGTGGGAGATACAAGCAGACTAATGATGGGAAACAAATACTTCTGTCTGATTCTTATAAGTCCCATTGCCTTGTGTCTGAGCTGAAGCTCGATGAAAGACCACGTAAAGGGCCCTTTGTTGATGTAGTCCACTAGCACAGGTAAGTTTTACACCAAGATACCTAATAATCAATTATCAGTTCTTCATTATTGCTTGCCTAAAGGGTGCATAGCGCTGTGTTTTTTTTTTTTTTGGACCTCAAGTGTGCTTCTTGTTAAATATAATTGTCTTGAAGTGTGAGCTGTGAAGAACATTAGAGTGAACTAGCAGTAATGAACATTTTATCTTCTCCGTAGCATCAGGATTTTTATTTCTGTGTGTTTTTGCAGAAGTAGGTGTTTTTTTTTTTTTTTGTTTTCCTCAAGCATTGTGAAACCCAGTTGTGTCTAGGCATGGTAAGCTCTGGCTGTCCGTGATAAATGATGTGAGAAGCAAAAGATGGAGAGAGTAGCATAGACCATAGGTGCACAAATAATGTATGGGCTCAAATTTCAATGCTTAATGGCTTTATTTGAAAAAGGGAAAAAAAAATGTTAACGATGACCTGGGGAGTGAATGGAGAAGCCCTTTAATTCTGGAGTTCTGATGACACACTGTTGAATCGCGTTGAATGTTTTCATCACAGACCCTGTCATTTACTAAACCCACTGAACACGCTCAACTTTTGCAACCGCCTGCAGTTTCGTGTGCAAGTTTCAGCTGAAAGGTGTTCTGAAACACAGGGTGAGTGGCAGGTCCGTGGCAGTGAGACATTAAGCCGTACTAGAGGTGGTGACTTGCTTTGCATATTAATATATTTTTTTCTCTCATTTAGCTCTGACGAAAGTGTTAACTAGCCAACAAACATTACTTTAACCGTAATCACTGTACTTGTATATGGTTAAAATGGCACACAAGATGCATATTGTCATATTGTCTGTTTTTCGTTGGTGACAGATTTTTGACGAATGCAGCACCTTGCCTGGATAGTCATGATATTTTGGGGTGAGAATCATATATAACATGGAAAGGTGAAAGTAAGAACCATCAAAGTCCCTTTTTGACTGCTGTGCTTAATAAATACCTGCTTATTTTATTTACCAGAAACAATTCGCAGTTTTATTATTTTATTTGCATATATACATTGAATAATTAAAATGAAATATTACGGCTACATTTTGTTTGTTGTAATTCAGCGCTCCCAACCTTCACACTGCAGAGAAGTATTCCATAGGGCTGCAGAATTCTGGGGGTTTTGCGGCAGGATTTCCAAAAACAAACTATATGTTTTTAAATGTTTTATGACTCATGTTTGCATGTTTTGTTTGCATCTCAAAAAACAGGACATAACTAAGGTTTTGCTGGCAACCCAACCCCCCTCACCCCCACCGCCGACATACACCGGTCTGCGGTTCTTAAAGTTGGGAAACCCAAGCCTAAAGAATTACGATAATCACAATTGTAACATATTTTCAAAGGCTTTATAATGAATGATTTAAAAAAAATCATACATATCACTTTCAAGTTGATCACAATGTGACCATATGCAATCAAGCAATTAAATTTTATTGCCAGGCCATGTTTCATTGAGACTTTATGTCTGCCTCATGTCCTCCACAGTTTGCCACGCGCACGGCTGCTTGTACACCGATCTCAGGAAAGAGGCGTCGGAGGGCTCTGATGTTTACCTTCCCTGCAATTTCTCCTCGTGTCCACAGACTCTGGATCACAGACTCAGCGTCGAATGGGAGTTTAATAACACTGTGGTAGCCGTGTTCTCATGTGTTGGCATATGTTACAGTAATACATATAACTGTCCCCAGTTGATAGACAAACGGTGACACACCACTGTAGTGTTTAATCTAGTTAAATGCTGCGGTATACTGTAAGGGGATTATACGTTTAAATGAATCTCATGAATTGTTAGTAAATTTTCTCGACTTAAGCATTAGCATGATTTGGCAAAATATACTGCAGTATTATTTGGCTACAACAAAGAGCTAAAGTGTCTGTTGCTTCTCATACATGTTCGCATGCATGAAATTGACCATTGTGATTATTTGCTGAGACTGAGTGTTTTTCCTGTGACATTCTGTGTTCTCTGGTTTTTCAGTTTAAAGGCTATAAAAGCTGTAGTAGTGCATTTGAGAAGTTTAAAGCGCAGCGACTGGCATGCCGGCGTCCTGCACGCATACGCAGGACGGCCGAGGTGCTCAGATGCTTCTTGTGTTTCATCGCTGGGAGCAGGTGCCCGTCTTCTTCTACGCCAACATCACGGTCATCGTGTGGCCCACGCTGACATTCACGGGTGACGTCGGCGCGGGTGACTTCTCTATTGTCATGCATTCTGTGACCTGCGACCAGAGTGGCACCTACTTATGTCGCAGTCGGTCTCCTGACAGCCCTTTGATATTCAAGGGCTACACTCAGCTGACTGTCACTTACAACCCCGCAGGTATGGTCTTTGGGGTCCTGGCTCCGGCAATTTGCTGCTTAGAAATACGCTATTGCTTACGAATGCTGTCCTGATTTGTTTTGCAGGAAATTCAAGCCCCCCAGATGAAAATCAGGAGAAAACAAGTATGAATATATTTACCATTGTTATATATTAACAGTTTATGAATTAGCATTGGGTAATTAGTATTGCAGTTGCGTTTGCCCTGCGATGTGACAGCGCTGCATCCTGGGTTATTCCAGGAGAGAATGCAGACCCCAGAGACTTTGCATTGGACAGGTGGGTATGGAAAATGAATGAAAGAATATATTAATGAATGAATGAATAATCTGTGTTGTCATAATAATGTAATGATGTATGGTTCATGAGTTCATGAGTTCATGAGAAAATGGTTCATGAGTTAGATATTCAAGTCTTAGGATGAAAGTGAATAATCTCTCCAGTGTGTTGTGAGTCTCCTCCCCGTTGCCCACGCCCCAAACACCTCCCCAGGGAGCTGCTCCTCCATGACTAAACCTCCTTATTATGGCGGAGGGGTTTGTGTGTGATCCTAGGAGCTATGTAAGGCAAACTGGTCCGATTCAGAAAACTCATCATAATGAGTAATATTATAGACCATGCTACCCCACCTGGATTAGGGAGACTGGGGCCTCGCCCTGGAGCCAGGCCCGGGGAGGGGGGCTTCAGGCCCAGCATCTGGTGGCTGGGTCTCCAGCGATGGGGCCTGGCCGGGCATAGCCCCAAGGAATAACATAGGACCACCCACCACCTGCAGGGGGAGCCGTGGGGGTCTGGTGCAATGTAGATCGGGTGGCAGTCATAGGCAGGCGCCGCGATGGACCGATTGTTGGCTACCAAAACTGCCTCTTTTTATATTTTATGTAAATTTGCTTAAAAGATGTATATATATATATATAACATGCATTTATATATTTTTTTCCTCCCAGTAAGTCCTGACCGAGGCCCCAGGCTGCAAAAGGCTTTGGAAATGTCCTGGATGGTGGGACCGATGCTGTTGATTGCTGCGGCGGTACTGGGAGTGTTGGCGCGATGGAGGAAGAGACTTCTCTGGTGGACTGCACAACGGTGAGAATGTTAGAGCCAATCAGGTGTACCCTGCTGACAGAGAGTGCTGGCCCAGCAGACTAACCAGCAAGCGTCCCAGCAGATAAGGCGACAGCTGTGGAGCACCCTGGGCTCTAGCTGTGGTCATAATTCAGCTTCTTCCTGGCTAAATATAGTGTTTGGGGAAGATTCCTCTGTAAAGACAGGAACTGAAAGTGTCTCCTGTGTGGTGCCTTCAGCTTAGATCAGGGAAAGAGCACCCCTGGTGGAGAGACATGTCCTCCACACCAAAACCAGGTATGGGCTGTGCTTCTCGCCGTAGAAAGTCCGTTTTTTTTAATTTGCTTGCTGGGATGTACTGCAAGTTGAGTCTCTAGCTTAAATGGTACCCTGTTCCCTGTCTGTCAAAGGACATCTATGTCCTCTGCAGGGCCCTGACTCACCATGTCGCCCAAGAAGAGAACATCTACATGGCTATGGTGAGTCTGATCAGTGCCGATTTCTCATATTTAATTTCCTGTGGGAATTCCAAAATCAATACATAACGTTCTGTTGCCTCAATCTATATCCCTCCACCCTGCCCCCACACCTCCCTTTAAGCACCCTGTCCCTGGAGACCTGGCCACCACAGCACACTGCAACAGGAAGATGTTTCCCTCTGTCTGAGAAGGCTACTCAGCCTTTTAAAAAATCCTCTGGTGTACAATCAGAACAACACATAGCTGCACAGAAAACCTCTACTCTTCCCTCAGTGGGATTTTTGCCCTCGTGCAACAGGAATGCAAAGTGTCCTTTTTGTACACATGCATCTAATGTGAAAAAGATTGTGGAAGTCCAGAAATGCAAAAGAAATGAACAAATAAGGAAACACAACAAGAGATTAGAAAATGCAATGAAACTTCAGAAGACATAATACCAAATTAAGAAACGACAAAGCAGAAAAACAAAATGACAGATCCGGAAACACTAACAAATTGGAAATCACAATGCCAAATCAGGCAACACATTGACAGCCAATTAAACCAAGTGAGATTCATGGATACATTTCACTGCATGTTGCACGTGTATCTTGAAAAACACAACAGCAAACCAGAAGACACAGCTTGGTGTTCAAAGAGTGCCCGGGCCATGAGATTTGATACTTTAACACTGATTTTGACACTGATTTTGATACAGTTTCAGTTAATGTTGTAGTGTTTCTGATTTGTCAATTTGTTCTGCAATTCAGGGCTTCTGCACATTTATTCCCTTACCTTTTTATTGACAAACACCATTTAGAAATGGGGAGTTCATACTTTTTCTGTTTAAAAATCACGGCTGCCTGAATTTTACACAAGAATCTCACTTACTACCAGAAAGCTGCAGCTGCAAGGTCTTAAAGGAACATCGATGAATTCTGTGCTATTTTTCCCTATAGTCAGTATTTCCCTTTTGCTGTATTGATAATCTTTACTCTCATGGCCTAATACCCACTTTCTTTCTATGCACTCTTATATACCCAAAAGGAACACATGACTCAAATATCTGTCTGTTGCATTGTGAATTTAAATAGTATAATTAGTGCTGTTTCATAAGTATTAACTTACCCTGAAAATGTTTTGTAGGGTAAAAGATATGTGCTATTTTAAAATAATGCCATGTTTTAATATATTCTTATTAAAACTGTTGTTTCATCTTGTAAATTATTACAACCAGCGTAAAAGTTCACGAGAATCCCCATAAAGTAAGCTTACCTCTACCTTGGACTCCTCTGTCACTATTCTTCACATGATGTCATCTCACCATGCTTCCTTGTACATATTTAAGATTTTATTGTAAATTGCAGCAAAATACTGACTATGAATTGTATATATCCCCATGCAATAGTATTTAAAATATGCAGTTTACGTCATTTATAATTTGTGCGAGTACATTACAGGCGTTCCCCTTTGGTGATTAATGTTTTTCATGAGTGCTTTTGACATGAACACACATGATGTAAACCCACAAAGCTTTCTGTCGTTACTGACTCATATTCACTTAATTGCTCAGTGCTGACATAATGGAGACATTGGTCGTTTTTTCACAAGCAGGCAAGTAAATGGATTAAACATCTCATGTAAGGCATCTCTTCAAAATTCTGATCAAAAAAAAAATCTATATATATTTTTTTTCTTATTTGCTCTGGAGAAGTAGGACTCAACAGACAGAATAACAGCTCAAGTTGTTGTTTTGTCCAGCGCAACGATCTTTTTAACCTATTAAATGTGACAACTCATTGCATGAAGAAGCAAGGAGGGTCCTGCACATAGAATATGTGATTTCTGGAAAGGAGATGAAAGAGGGGGTGGGACCAAATAACGAGGGTACGGACTCAAACTCAAACCTCTCCACCTCCGTTGGACACTCACAACCACAAAATCAATTCTATCATCGGCTACAGTCACTGCCAGCCATACTATAGCACTGAAATAAGACAATTTTCCTATTGTTTGTCACTTTAATAAAAGAAAGTACAGCCGCGTTTATATATACGACACAAACGATTTTATATACATCATGATTTCTTCGTTCCAAGCGCGAAACAAATCGCGGAAGTCAGCTGTCACCTTAATCTTTATAGCAATGGTGATTTTTGCCATGGGTAAGTACAAAACAAGCGCTATCCCTAAACTGTGTAAGTAAATACGGGGTAAACCACGCCATAGTCGCTAGGTGCTTTGATATGGCATTTGAATGTATCGAATGCTGTTTTTGACAAAATATATGCATGTACGTAAGATGTTCAATAGGGCACGTTTCATTATTTTAGCATGCCGATGTTTTGTGCGTGATTCATTATATATACTGTTTTTGAATGATGTTTTTTGAGTGATGCTTAGGTGTGTTTGTGCTTACGAGGGAGGGGATTCTCTATGGGCCCGATTGCCTATTACATTTACTCCAGGTCCATCTCTTCCTTTTCAACACGGGATTTACAGTTTCATATAAATTAAGCTCGCATTCAGCAAAATAAATGACAAGCAATAATCATGCAGCAAATAATATATTGGCTGTCACTTTCGAATATTTCATTTCTGAAAGTGCCCCGCCTTTAAATAGATTGCTTTGTATTTTCTCCGTGTGTTTTTCTTTCTTGTATAGGTAACGGCACATATTTATTGTAAGTAATGCAGCCAAGTCCATAGAGAAAAATGCTTTTGTTTTTTAGACGCGTTTTTAATGGTCACGTTATTATTGGTAGCGGTTATTATGATTAAACACTGACCGAAAGATACAGTAAACGTGCATCAATCTTGGGGATGCGAGTTTGTGATATAGGCCTACGGAATTTCTGCTCTGTGGTTCAGTATATAATCTATCTGAAGGCCGCTAATATAAACGAGATGGAATGCATCGATCTGGATTATTGGGGATGCTTTCCGTATCGTTCTGCTGCATTCGGAGGCGTTCGTGTTAACTGTGGGATAACCGATACAGCCTTACATTTAATTTTTCTGGGTAATATCAATCTGTCATAAAGTCCTAATATTTGGAAATTGCACTGATGCGCAGAATTATGTCGTAACCCATGACGCAACAGTGTCTGCATAATAAAAGGGATCAATTATTCTGCACATCACCATAGTACCAAGCGATTTCTGTTCTCTTGTGGGAAGAGGACAAACGCGAAAGGCTTCGTCTTTTTTTTCTTTCTTTCTAATTTTCCGCTGTTTTCGTAAATGAACAGCACTATTCGTTTACAATCACGTTACATAAAAATGATTTACATTTTAATTATGTTTCCCTTCTATAACCATTTCACTGCCTTTTGTTCCGTCTTACAACCCTGTAAAACCACCGCGCTTTGTGTAACGTTGTTTAAACGTTGTTTTTACACCGGAAAAAGTGTGGCGTAAAATAAATAGTTTTGTTTTTATTTTTTTCTAATCTCCAACACTACACAGGTCCTGACTTTCAGGAATGAATTTGACACTAAAACATTTGAATCCTATGTCTGGCTAAATTTAACACTACAGCAGCCTTATTTACATTTAATTCCAAATGAAAATTGACTGTACTTCAACGACTATTTTCCCCCACATTTATTTTTTCATCTGATTCAGATAATATGTGATGCTTTTAAGTTATTCAGAATAAAGGGTTATTTTTACGTTAAAGGTGATCATGTTTAAATCTGTTCCAGAATAAACAGGGAACCTAACTGATTTTATACTCAGGATCATCATCTTAATTCTGACCAAGAGCACCTTACCATTTCAATAAAAACTTCTTACTCTCATGATGGTCAGTTTTAAATCTCTCCCACTTTGATGTTTAATATGGAAAATATCTTTGATCCTTAACCTTTTAAAATCGTTATTAATAACTCGATCGTATTGTCATCCATTTACAGTGGTCTACGGCAAAGCATGGGGAAACTATATAGCACACAAAGAACAGATTAATACAACTTGGCAAGCCATGTTTTATTTCTCGCAGCCAACTTAAATCTCCCTAAGTTCAAAAAACGGGGAAAACTGAGTCTGGTGCGTTCCATTTACCACAGAAGTAGCAACACCATAATCTCAGTGATACAGCCAGCTCAAAACACAAGACGATGTAAAGGCATTTGCTGGCACTAAATAGTTGAGAAGCAAAAGTTCAAATGTTTTAACTTTACGATTAAATAGTGATCCTCTTTCTTGAGCATGATGGTACTCACCAAAGCACTGTAACTACAGCAACTACCTCATTTATGGACACTTCCTTCACTCAACAGTACTTCTTTTGTTAGCCCAAAAACCCAGTTAACAGACTGAAGACTACATCCACATTCTTTACATTAGTAAGGAACAAATCACATCATCTTATTAATCTCTTTTCATTTAAGTTTTAGGGACCAAAATGGAAGATTTTGTAGTTCTGTGTGGGTCATGAACAACCCTTAGTACCTATTTAATCGACAATGAAATTTCAGTTTTAGTTTTCTGTTTTATCCATTTACAATATTTACAGTTTAGACATTATATTCTTAAGAAATAAAAGTTCATTGCTATTTGAAAGGGTGCACTTGTATTGTTTTTATGCTTTATTATTATGTTATCAGTGGCATAAAATGACAATAATACTGTTTATTGCAATTTTTTAGGGTCAATATATTGTCCAAAATAAGCAGTTAACAAGCAAATTTAAGAACTTTTGCTCCCCCCCCCCCGCCCCCCACTGTTGCTCAAAATTGGTAGTTTAGGGAAATATTTTAGTATCCCAGTTAATTCCAGCAAGATCTGTCTGTTATCTCTGTTGTGCTGAACTGGAACATGTTGCTGGAACCACATTTGATGTGCTAACCAGTCTGAGACATCATCATCTAAATGTGTGTATGACCAGTGCACAGCAGAAACTGTACCTGTAAGATGAGCTGCCTGGGGCGTTTAAGGCTCTTTTGCCAGGAAATTCAAAGCAGACTAAAAAACAATAACTAAGACTAGAGGAGTGTTTATCGCTACAGTTATTGGTAGTAGGGGACACGTGATTTAGACAGGACTTAGTTCATTATGATCATTATGATTCAGTCCCGTTTTTATTTTGCTTATTTATATTTGTGCAAATAAGCATTTTTTAGGTTTAATTACTCATTGACAGGCAAATCTCCTGTTCCTAATTGTATTGGTGTTTGCAGTTTTAATAATAAATATTTTCAAAACTAATTCTGTTTTCCAGCCATACCGAAATCGCGCAGTGAAACCATTACACCGCGCAGGCAATGAATCCAGTGTTAGAGGTTCAATCAGTGAAGTGTATTCCTCAAAATAAAACAAAACTTTTGAAATAATGTGATAGATTCATAATGTGAATGATAGTCCGAATTCATTTGCTACTTGCTTCTCAAACAAATTAGGGCTGGTTACTGCTAAAATACCACATCTGTAGCCTACTTACATAGATTTTCTTGGAGTAGGAATCTCTGGGAACTGGGGGCAGTGTAACTATTAGGAATGTACCTGAAATGACACAATGCAGCCGATTAAGTTTTAAGTCAAAGTCAAATATATGTGTAAATTTCAAAAGAAAGCCGTATCATTAAAAATTTGCCACAAGTACAGTGATCATGGGTGTAAATTTTGGGGGGGATTGTAGCCCAGCCAAAGTTATGCCCTTGACAGTGACTAATTGCCTCTGGATGTTGTCACTCAGTGAGTGCTTTTTCCACTGTCCATTAAATTCACACGTGGACAAAATTGTTGGTACCCTTCAGTCAATGAAAGAAAAACGCACAATGGTCACAGAAATAACTTTAATCTGACAAAAGTAATAATAAATAAAAAATTCTATGAAATTTAACCAATGAA
>JAABNY020000035.1:9181887-9197826 GCA_015164015.2 Brevimyrus niger
GGGGGGGGGGGGGGGGGGGGGGGGGGGGGGGGGGGGGGGGGGGGGGGGGGGGGGGGGGGGGGGGGGGGGGGGGAGCGCTTTTTTTCTGCTGACGCTGAGTCGTTTGTGGGACGGCCTGAGGTCTCCAACTTCGGCAAGAAGCAGTGTCGGTGATTTCTTTTTAAAGAGGATGTTCTACATTGTGTCAACTGCAAACTGAGAAGTGGATGTGTGTGTGTGTGTGTGAGAGAGAGAGAGAGAGAGAGGGGGATGGAGAAGAGAGAGGTAGGTATGACAGTGAAGAAACCAAGGGTGAGTTTCGGCATTCAGTGCCCCTCTGAAGGCTCCCACTGCTTCCCTCGACTGCTCTCTCAACTTAATCTCCTGCCTTCCTCCCTCCTTGCCTCATCATCCCCCCCCCACACCGACTGCAGGTTGAGGGGGGGGGGGGCAGGGATCTCTCCAGGTTGTTTTCCATATTGGTCCTCTGATGCCTCTCTATTTTCTAATCACATGTTCATTCTCGTTTAATCTCATGTCCTCCATTCCTCCAGGCGCACACCGACTGAGCGTGGTCCAGAAGCCGCACGGGACCCTCCCCGTGTCCTTAATGTCGCCTGCATCTTTCTTTGTCCCAAAAACCTACAGCACTCTTTCCCCGCCTCTGTCTCACTTAGGCTGTGCCGCACCCCCTGGAAATAAGCCTTCCTGATAACCGTGGCCTATAATAACCCACCCCCACGTCCGCTGCTACCCCAGGTCTCCATGGGTCACCACCTCTTACATCTCTCTCCCTTGGCACCCGCCCGCTACCTCTCACCACATACAGTAGATTACATTACAGGAAATGCTGGCTGATAATTTACATACACAGCACCCCCTCCCCAACAAAGATGGTATTTCTCAAGGTCACTCCGCGCGTGGTACGGGGGGGGGTGTCTGTGGTACAATGGATGCAGATGCGGCCCAGCCCTCTGGAGGGGCGACATCATAAATCACTCCACGGGGCGGGAGAATGTTATGACATCCCCACTACTTCACTGAAACTGGGGGGGGGGCACCAGGAACTAAATAAAACCGCAGTGGATAACTGGCCTTCCTGTCTCTTGTTAACAGGAGGCGTGTGCCTGAACGCGCGCGCGCGAAGGTTACTGTAGGTGATGTGCGGCGCTCTGCAGGTAGGAGGCTGACAGGACTGATGGCCTTGTTAGCGCGCCACTGTTGCTGCATGTGTGCGGATAGCGTACGGTGGACTGTACCATTCCTAGGCACACGGGGACGCACCTGCACGCAACCGGCCTGTATGTATATGTACATATATATCATAAGGGGCACATATACGCTAGGAAAGGCACACGCTACAGATACGCACACACAGATACTGATGGGCACAGAGTAACACTGAATAACGCTGAAATACTGTTATGTAAGACTGAAATATCCATCAGTAACATAAATCAGCATTTATTCATTAACAATGTAGGGGTACAGCGTTGTGTATTGTAATCCACTGAGATCCAAGGTCCAGTTTCGGTAACTGGTTTCATTTTCTGTATACGCTTGTAACAGGACCCCCGTGGCTTAGTTACGATGACCTTTAAAAAGTACATATGTTTACTACCTCCTCTCGGGCCCCCCCCCCCACACCCCCGCAAACCGTCTCAAGTAAATCTAGATGGTTCTTTCTTGGGCTTCAAATGTCTGCCGCCTTGAGAGCGAAGAACCGGACACTTGGCCAGCTGCAGGGGGTGGGACGGGGTCAGGAAACCCAGTCCAGACACTTAATCTCGCGAAGACGGAAGGCATTTGAATTACCGAGTCAGGTGATGCTCGACTTTGCCATTTGAAACAGGGCAAATCTGAGGGACAGAGGGAGATATTCGCGGTGTAACACTCCCTCCCCCTCGCACAAGAACAAACACACGTAGACACTCCGAATGTTCGCCTAAAAGCATGCTTCTCTGTAAATTTAGGCATCTATATATTAACAGAGGAGGTATTGAAAAGCGGCCGGGCGACTGTATGCAAACATATGATCGCGAACATGTGAACTTGCCCCGTCCTTTGACGAGCATAGCGGTACGTGTCAGACCTTGCCGACAGCTCTGGACTGACGGCTCTCCAGCCCTGCCGGCTCCAACCTGCATTGCAGAAACCCTCTGATTTAAAACCTTCTTAGCACAAAAAGTGCCTGCGTTTGCAATCGCCCTGAACTCAGCAACGAATGGGAAAGGGGGGTGGGGGATCAGAGCTACGGAGAGAGAGAGAGAGAGAGGGAGGGAGAGAGAGAGAGAGAGATCGTGGCATTGAGCCAGGAAAGAGAGCGAGGGAAAGTTGAGCGAGGGCCAGCCGTTGCTGGGAAGGGTTTGAGGCAGAGAGGCGCACCGGAGAGCCAGAGACGGGAGCCGGTACCGGTACAGGAGGAGAGCCGGATCACAGGAGAGCCTCCGGAGCCCGAGCGAGCACACACCCAGATGCAAGCACAGCCACGCAGCCCCTCCTCCTGCCCCCCTCCTCTCCGCCTGTCCTCCCAGCCTCCGCCGCAGCGCCTCGGCAGCGCCGGCTGCACCCTGCCCGTCACCTCCCTCCTCGGGCTCCTCTTCCGTCCGCTCCCCCCCTCCCCTGCCCGCCGCCCCCTCCCACCCCCCCAGCCGTAAACTCACGCGGGGGGCCAGCCTGAACGATTCTCCCCCCCAGACCGGATCCCTCGCCCCAGCCTCACCTTTCCGGACGCCAGTGATATATTTGCTCTTCTCCTCACGTGGTCTGGGAGCTGCCAGTTCTGTAAGCGGCACACGCGGGCGACCGCCAGGAGTGTCTCGGCATCCAGAGCCCCTCGAACAGGTTCCCTGCTCTCCTCCACCTGCATTTTTTTTTTTTAACCCTTCACTTTTGACCGAGGTCTTCACAGGACTCCTCTGCTACCCGCATAATCTGCTCCTCACTCCTCCTTTCCTTCTCCCTTTTCCTCCAAGTGTCCAGCAGCGGCGGGAAGGACCTCAAAGGGAGCGTTTGTTTGGCTTCTTTTTCCATCTCACACGCTGACGCCAACTCTTCACCCTGCCCGATCCGAGTCCCCGGAAAGAGTTTCAGAGCCCGGGGGGACAGACCGAAAACTCTACACGTGCCAGTATGGATTCCTGGAAGAGCGGCGTTTCAGCGCTGCGCCGAATCGCCCGGCTCGGTGGCACGATTCACACCAGCCTGCTGCTCGCTCTCTTCGTCGGTGAGTACGCAGGGGGACCCCGGTAGCCTTCGCCTCCCTCCCATCGCTCCCCGCTTTGCCCTCTCCTACCGTTCGACGGCTCACTCGTTTGTCTCTGGGGCGGCAGCCAAAGTCACGCCAGCTTTTTTTTTTGCGAACCTTGCACAAACTGGCGAGAGAGATGGGCTGGGTCGCACCTTTAACTACTTGTTGCGCTGGGATGTTTTTCTGGCAGGTCGGTGGATGGGGAAAGCCCGGGTGCAGTGTCTCTGCCGCCTCTCTGATGGCTTCTCCCCGGCTTCACAGTTCAGGGCCCGGGCAGACGCAGGAGAGATTTCGCGTTTGCATGCAACACTGCTGGAAAGGATATTATACAAAATAAAAATCTGAATAAACATAAGCTGTAAGGGACATTGAGACTGTCCTCCTGATGGGGAACTAGGCATTTATCTGTCTCTGGAGTCAATTTTTCAGGGCTGTAGTGGCTGCCATTGGGCATTTATATATAGGAAAGGTGTTGAGGACGCAGTCAAGTGTTGTATATCTCAGAGGGCGTGATGAGGGGGAGGCCGATGTGACACTTTGTCTCCTGGCACTTTCTGCCAGCCAGGAGAATTCTACTGGGTAGAAAGTTACTCACAACTAGAACGGCAATACCCAGACCCATATCATGCAGCACTGCTGAAGATTCTGGTCCTTCTGTTTCTATATTTGTTTTTATCGCATGTCAGTGGGGCACGATGTAGCAAATGTACAGAGAGGTTTGCCTTTTGGAACAGGCAAAAAAAAAAAAAAATGGTGTGGCTTAGAGGTGTTCACGCTCCAGCCAAACATCTGAGTGCAGATTTCTGACATCTTTCTTTGGTGGAAGGGTTTTCTGACACTATGCTGTATGTAGTTCTGATGATATTTGCAAGATGGTGGGCTGTGCTTGGTTAGTGAAGTTAAATAGGTTACTTTACTAGTGTTCCATGCTGCAGTGGCGTTTATTTTTCCAGACCTCACAGGCTAAACCAAGCATTGTAACAGAAGTGTTCTAACACCAGCTTTCAGCAGAAACAACTATTTGGTGTGTTACATATCAGAGTAGCAATACAATTAATTATGCAATACATGTATTTGCATAGCAGTATTAATTAGTAATAAATAACTAGATATTTTGCATAATAACCACCCATATTAGACCAAGCACTAACAATGAAATGTCTAAAGCAGTGCAGGAGAGAAGTTTTTAATTCCTCATTTCAGCAGGCCGGAAGGTTAAAGGGGCAATGTGGCACTCTCCGCTTTGATGAATACAGAACAGTCCCATAACCCGGTTGGGACATTTTGCAGCCCTGTCTGTGGGGGGGGGAGGGGGTCAGGTCTTTGCCGGAGAGTGCTGCAGAGATGCGCTATGAATGTCATCGTTAAAGTCAGCCTGTGATGGTCCCTAAGCGTACGGTTGAGCGTCCTGCTGTGTCCAAATATACTTTCTAAAAAAAAAAGCAGAAGAACAAGCTCCCTCTGTAGAGAACTGCATGGAACATTTGTTTCTGCAGCCTGTGTAAAACAAAAATGGGGCCCGTGACCCGCCAAGAGTGACCCCCCCCCCCAGCAGGCCAATGGATGCGCGGAGGCATTGTGGCGTAAACATCTGATTAGCGAGGAAACGGCAGCTTGGTGACGCAATTGTCGAGGCAAAGTGTGGCTGGACTTCAAAAGCGTTACTAGTAAACAAAGACATAAAACCGAATTACATTTTTGAAAGGGACTATTTTGAGGGAACCCCGGACAAATAAAACTGTGATATGTAAACTTTTAGATGACTGGTTCTTGTTCGCTACGCAGTTTGTGCCAAAATTTATTCCGGGCTGCTCGCCTCATAATCAGAGTCTGGCTGCTCCTTTGAGAGACAAGCTATATAAGTAAGCTTTCCACATCTTTCTCCATACATAACGAACATCAACATGCATAGTTATCTGTCCGTCCCTGTTCTATGACTGCACATCCAGCACAGAGAGCCTGGAGCCAATCCCAGGAAGCAGGGGGTTTAAGACAAGGACACCTAATCCATTGCAGAACATATAAATAATTATGTATACACAAGAAACACGTGCATGTACGTAATTATGTATACATCAATTGTAAAGTATAAATACAGAGAACAATAGGGTCTCAATAGGTTATCAACAAAGGCATGATACTGAGGGCACATTCACAATAAGGTCTGCGGAATGAATTTTTTTGGGGGGGGGGGGGTCCCAACGTTTTTCAAATTTGTGACCCTGAAGTGGACACACACCAGTGCTGGAGACCTTGTACCAGTAATGTGCTTTTAATTTTTTGTGCTGTTCAGAAGAGGGGCACCAGAATCTTTATGGTGTTGAGTAAACAGGATGATTATTAACCACTACAGACCAAGGCCCTGATCAAGCTTATTAAAACCTCTGCAACGAAACGGACATGGAAACGAGCTGATTCCAGTTAAAAGATTATGTATGTAATAAATGTGTAATACCGGTTAATGGGCCTGGTTGTTACTACTTCTCAGCATAACCTACTAATACCTGGGACAAAATGATCCAAGGAGCATAAGAGTTCCCATGGTTACACTGCCATCCTACTCAGTTTTCCAGTGCTCTCTTTTATTAATTTTGGTTGTAAGGCGTCTCCAAAGCCTGGCAGGCTATAGTACGGCCATCAGAGGAGGACGTCTTCACTGGGAACATCCAATCAGAACAGCAGAAACGTGTGGATAAAGGCTGAAGCACAGGGACTGGGATGTATGGCTGGGTCAATTCCTGGCTTAACATCTGCGGTGGGCCTGATTTAAAGCTCCAGCCCTTTGCTCAGTGATTTGAAGGGGGGGGGACAGGGATGCATTCGGAAACGCTGCCCTTTGTATGCTGGGCGGCGAGGCTCGCCCTTAAGCCCACTCGTCACAGCGCATCTGCGGCGTTATGCTGCAGCGATGGCGTCAAACGGAATATTTTAGCCTTCCGACATGCTAGACGATAATATATTCAAGATATGGGGTCAAAGGGGCATCGCCACCTTGTTGTGTGATTCAGGCAAAGATGCTAATCTGTGAAAGTGTGACACTCTTACCATTTCCTGTTCGCTGTATCATCCGTGTGAATGATTATTCATCTCTGATGCAGTATATTAGGCCTCTGAAAATAAAGCTACATTAGCATCCATCAGTCAGATAGCTATATAGCAGTAGCTTCTTAAAAGGGGTAAAAATGTTTCTTTCCTGTGTTCTCTGTTTCCCGACTTTTCCCCGCCTGCGCGGCTCCCTGATCACCAGCCTGTCCACCACTGCGTCTGTAGGCTGCTTTCTGTCCCCTTGTGCCTGTAGCACAGAGCTAAACCCAAGATTAGCTCCGAGTTGCTAGCACTGCTGAGAGACACTCAGGTTACACTCGTTTGAATCTCCTCACAACCCCCCCGAACCCCCCTCCACCCCCCATCCATCTTAATTAGAGCGAAAGAGAAAAATGAACATAATCAGCCTTAGAGGGAGAAAGTTCATGTATTATTGTACTGCCCAAGTGGTCGCTTGAATGAAAAGCCACTTAAATGAAAGCCACTGACTATGGAACTGCTGCTTTTCTGGTCATGCCTCACGCGCGGTGAATTCTGGACTCGGCGGACAAACCTCCACTCGAAATATATACAAATCTCACTCTTTAATTCTGCAACCTCCCCGTCTCCACTCATACATTGTGGCAACTTCCTTATCATCGGAGACAAATTTACCAAGAGCGCCTTGACGGCTGTCCTACAGGTTATAGTTCCACCCCATTTTGGGAAAATTGAACAGCTAAACTTATTTGCTGGCCAAAAACTGGCTCCAAAAAGTGGCCCACCTGGGGGCCTCATAGCCATGTCACCTTAGGGCCTCCAGAGAAGTTAATCAGCCCCCGAACATTGCTGCTGCATGATTTGCAGAGTCTTTCTGCCTTATCACAACCGCAGGTATGGAGAGGTACAGGAATGGGAAAACTCTGAACAGAACGGGAACTCAAAGGTAACCAGCACAGCACATGGAGACAGAAGGGAGCAGAAACCCCACGTTAAACTCCCAGCTGCGGCCTGATGTAACGTGGTGCATGACACAGCAATACTGCACTGCTGCAGCGTCGGGGCACTGACCGTGAGACACACGCATGTAAACCAGTTCACACGTCACACCTTGTGTTTCTTACGCCGAGAAGTCAGGAGGAATGTCCACCCCGATGTTCAGTTATGTAGAATCAATGGACGAGAAGCAGTTTCCAGCTCTCCTGGGTTATAGAGTCAACAGCTATCTACCAGCCAATCAGAAAATAGCATCTGTTGTTTCCGGGGAGATTTCAAAATAAGTTACACTTGATACCACCGCAAGCTCGTTATTACATGGATGCACACACAGGGTGCAGACGAGGTGGAAGAACAAGATCTGATGACGGCAGTAGGCAGGGCTCTCATTGGCATTGACGGGGAGGCACACGCGCCGCCCCCAACCCATGTAATCTCACTCCAAACTTTAAATGAGACTTGTGAGCCCTGGCAACATACAGTACATGCATAAGACACCTGCATGGAAATGGGTCTGTGAGTTAAAAAGGCACAGATGTAAGTGATAGACTAATATGCATCGCTCTGTGATTATCAGTCCAACTTTCAGGCCTACAGATCCATATTACAGCTTTGAAGCATCCCCTGATTGTATCAACGGCACGCAACTTTGGGGTCCTTCAGAGAAATTAAATGATGAAACGATAGAACCTAGTGCAAACCCGTGAAATGCTACAGAATCCTACACTGAACGATCTGGTAAAGGCTATACCTGAACCTGAACATCCTGAACATTTGCATCAGACAGGCATTGTGGAGGCAGCCCTGGTGAACACTTATTAGAGAACCAAAAGCGGGAGGATTATGGGTAATGTGGGCTTTTGTGGTGGAACTGTTTATTCCTGGTCAGATGTTCTTTCCAGGCCACTGGCAAATGAAATGGAAGCACAGAAAAAGTCCCACAGGATTTGAAGATGATTTAGAAGGACTGTATCATCGGTGTTGGTGTGTGTACACTCACCGTGGTGTGTTTGTCTGGACTGCATCCCTAGCTTGAGCTGGCCTCCATGAACTTGGGCTGAGCTGCATTTTAGGATTATGATTCGGACATCAGAGTTGGAATAGTTAGATTCAATTTCTTTATTATGCCAGTGATTCTGTATAAATTATGCAGCAGCACAGCGGCAACGTGGCATGTTATGAGGGGGTGTAAACTTTTTGGTACTGGATTATCTGCCTGTTCCTGCGACGTCTGGGGGAGGTGGGGGCAACGCAATTCAGGGGATCGTTTGTCGACTGCTTACTTTTCTTGTGGGAGTTTTACTCGGAACAAATATGTTTTGAGGGCAGAATGAAAAATGATTGGTTCAGAGAGGTAACCAATCAGACTCCCAGGAGAGAGCAAAAATGTGGACACTCTGGCAGGGAGCTGGGAGGGATCAAAAGCGTGGACCGTCTATGGCTCCCCGAGGACTGGATTGGGAAACACTGCATTGTAACAGCCAGTTGTTTCAATATCTCTTCTTTAATTTACACAACCACTTAGACTCTACAATATAATTTCCATACTATTAACTGAATAATATAGTAATCCTGGCTCCCAGGGTGGCATTGTTACCTCATTATTTATTGAATAAAATAAACATAGAAAGCCTACAAAAAAAACTATGGTAAATAGAAAATGTTACAACTATCTTCACTTAATAAGTGCTTTTATTTCACTAGAATTTTCCCTACCTATTTTACTTTAAAGCAAATATAATCTATCGTGCTTGTACTGTATAGTAATGGGGGACAGAATTAAAAGGCCCCCGTTATGGTATTGAAAGTGCATTTGGGCGATTGGGCCATCTTGCCCTTGCCAGTATCCAGCTAAGCCAGACCTTTGCGAGGATGGATTCAATCCACTACGCTGTCAGATAAAAGTGTACAGCCCTGGTACAGTTTTGTTCCCCAGGGTACAAACAAAATTAATGTACCCCAATGGTAGGGAAATGTTCCTCAGAGTCCATTTCTTACCTTAGATTAGACTGAAAGGTACTTTTACCTATAGCTGGAGGTACAATCTGTAGATCCCTGAGGGTACAGCCCCAGTGACAAGTAATAGGATCCTCAAAGATACAGATTTTACTTTTTTTCTGTCAGTATACAATGTACAGAACTGATATCTAATTACAAATAAAGCATACTCATACATTTTATTAGTCGTCCTGTAATGGAATCATGTTTGTTTCTAAGTCAGTGTTGTTCCGGGTTTAGTGTGACACACACTAATTGCATTTAGCCTGGCTCAAATGGGCATGTGGAGGAATGCTCTGGTGCATTTTGGTCATTTGCGGTGTTACTGCATTACCATGCTTTTGGAAATCTGGAGCTTGACAGCGGCTATCTAGTCACAGGCCAGATGCATTGTGGGAAAAACCGAAGACATAAATGCAGGGCGACGGACCACTACGGTGTCTTGTTGTTTTTAGACGCACCATTAAAAGACTCCACCCAATGAAATCACTTCCTCAAGGTCTCCGTCTGTCTGCGGAGGCTCTGAAGAGATGCGTGAGCTGGACAGGAAGTCCTGCTGTCAGCACTTCTGTCCCATGGGGGGGGGGGTAATTATTCACTACCTTTAGATTTTGTGATGGCTTGGAGGAGGAGTGGACAGGGAGGAAAAGGCAGAGCTTGACTGGCAGCTGGTACAAAGTGGGCGGGCCTTGGGATGCACATTCAAGAGCGGGTGAAAGAGGAACGGACAACGGAGGAGAAGCTTGAAAAATGGCAGCAGGAGAAGGCAGGGATATGGAGAAAGAGGTGGTGTAGAAGGGGTAAAGGGGTACAGGAGAAGGCAGGGTAGAAGGGGTAAAGGGGTACAGGAGAAGGCAGGGATATTGAGAAAGAGGTGGTGTAGAAGGAGTAAAGGGGTACAGGAGAAGCAGAGCAAGATCTACAGACCATTTTCAGTATGACACGTGCTGTGGCTGTGAAACAAAATGTATTTGAGATTTGACTTCTGAAGTTACAACCTCTCTTGGACTAAATGTTAGCAGTTACCTCATTGTATCAGTGACTCAACCCCACCTTCTATATGTTCAAGCGGTATAGATTTCCTTTATTACCTCATGGAAGGAGTTTATTAGCAGTAAATCCCGGTAGGACTGGATAGACTGGTTTGCGAGGCAGGGGAACCGTTAGCAATACTGTTTAGCCCGTATAACTCGTAGCCAACAATGAAGGGCCAAGGAACACAAAGTCACGTTGCTTTGAAAAAAAAACTAATTCTAAAAGGCTTCAGCCAAATCCAGAGACAGGCAATAAATAGTTATATCGCAAAATAATTTAGTGCACTGAGATGACGTTCCATCTTATCCGCACTACAGAAGAAGAGACTGAGAGGATGAGGCCATACTTTAAACGAGCCCCAGCTTTTGTAATTGTGTGGGGTCTTTAATTAAGACTGGAAAAAGCTTAACAACCCCCCCCCCCCCCCCCCGGGGGCCCAGCCCCCCCCTCTCGGGGGATGGGGTTAGCGCGTCTTTGGTTCCCTCGGCCCAAGAGGACCTCGCGAGTGGTAAACCATTTCATCTGCAGTTAAGCACACCCTGTTCAGTGGGATTCGGGGGTGGGGGGGGGGGGTCAAGATCCATGATGGGGGGACAAACCACTGAACAGGGCAGATTGTGGGGCAGCTAGAAAAAAAGAGAAAGGAAGCCACTAAAATAGTAAAAACAAACAGACAAATAAATAAATAAAAATAATGTCCTTCCCTGTCCTTCCTTCCCTCACTCAGGGATGTAAGAATCAGTCCCTAATCTGGTAGCAGTGGGGAGGTGGGGGTGGCACGGAGATTTGGGTGTGTGTGTGAGGGAGCGACTGCCGGCATGTTCCTGCCGCATCTCCGTGCCGCATTGTGAAAGGGAGGAGAGAGGGAGGATGTGAAAGAGAAAAAAGGAAAAGCAGAGCACTGCGGAGCTCCAGGCTGTGGGCAGGGAGGGAGGCCGTGTCTGTGGGGGGCTGTGTGCGCACACCTCCCGGGGAGAGCGGGGAATGGTGACATTACTGTCCTCCAAAAGTGGCTGGAGCGAACCGGCTACTCGCTCCCTTTAAAATCCAGCTACTTTGGGATAATTACAGATACGAACACTTAAAGATACGAACACTTAAAGATACGAACACTTAAAGATACGAACACTGGAGTTTTTGCCAGAACAATCTGGCTGAAGCAAATAAGATTCTGACATTATAATGACAGCGAACAAGCCACAGCAACAAAAAGCACTTTTTTTGGTGCTATTGAATGTTTTAATATGTGAAGCTCCAACTTAAATAATGGCCTCACTATATTACTTCCTGTTTCCTGTAAGACTGTAGCTAGTGTGAAGTCTGCCTGTTTAGGGTCTTGTCTCTATCTCAGGTCCCTGTCAGAGATGACATACACTGCATTCTTCACTACCACTACTTCACTAAACCTAAGACAGTTTAACGTGAGGCTTGAGTGCTTTTAGTTCACTACCAGTTTTACAGATAGGAGGTCTAGAGTTTCTGTTACAGTGTGTTCAGTGCATTAGAAGTCACAGCTAGCTAAAGCTTGGTTTTTAAGCAAAAATAGTTATAATTTTCTGACTGCTGACACACTGTTGAATAGAGGAAAATCTTGCCCGTCTGATTAATGATTGTATTTTTAATTCCAGATTTTAATTTGAAAACCCTTTAAAATTTGTTTACATTCCATTTAGAATATTCTGTAGAGCATTTCTACAGTGTAATCTGTATATTACCAAGTTCATGACATGCATTATTATAACGCCATACTTTGAAACATATTTGGACTTCCGGATTTCCAGATAAACAGACACATACACAGAAAGCAATTTTCATTACTTGATTGCTGGTAATAGCATGGAGATTTTGTTAAAGTATTTAAAGTAAAATTGATAACACTTTACTTGATGGGGCACAAATACTTAGTAATAACACAATTACTACTCAAGTATAAATCCTGAGCCAAAAGAGCAATAGAGTTGCTACTTGGGAGGTGTTCCTTCAGTAGTTCACAAGAGTGTTACAGAAGTAAAAGATACAGTAACAAACATAGTAACTGCTTGAGATAAAACATGCATCATGATTCATTAATGGTGAATTAACATGAGATCAGCATGTAACTAAGACTTTGTTTGTGGTTAATTAACACATAAGTAATAGTATAAAACTATGTTTGTGCCCAGTCAAGTAAAGTGTTACCACAATATCAATATATTGTGGCGCAGTGCTTAGTGCTGTTGCCACACAGGAAGAAGGTTCTGGGTTCGATCCTAGGTCCTTTCATACTCTCCCCATTTTTGCCAGGGGCTCCGGTTTCCTCCCACAGTCCAAAAGTGTGCAGGGCAGGTTGATTGGCCCTGTAGCTGTGTGAGTGTGAGGGTGTATACCCTGCAGTTTGTTGGTGCCCATCCAGGGTTGGCTCCCACCAATGCCTGATGCTCCTGGGATAGGCTCTGGGCCCCCTGTGACCCCAGTGGGGTTTGGATAATGGATGGATGATATAAAGTGGTGGAAATGGCTTGTATCATGTAGATGTGTCTGTTTTTATCAGCACTGGCCTTTTTAGAATTATCATTATCATCCATTATTACTGTAGCTCATTTCATCTATCAGTCACATATCCACTTGTCCTGGGTGGGGAGCCTCAGAGCCTGTGATACTCAGCTTAGAGCAGAAGGCAGAGGCACACCCTGTAAAGACGGCTAATGCTTCTCCAGGAGCACGCAGGGGAAACTCACATGACAGAAAGAGATCATGAACACACACACACACACACACACACACACACACACACACACACACACACACACACACATACACATACAGTGGAGAGCAGACTCATGCCACTGAGTCAACATGCTTGGGACATTCTGATTGGTTAACAATATTTATATTAACCAACTTACATAGGTTATAAAATTATAACAAAAAATACCAGGCTTGAAATCAAGGTTTGAAACATATAATTTAGCATATATATATTTAAAGTTGTAATTGCCCCTGAATGCATAAAAATGCTGCTTTTAATAAATTGTCCCATTAAATAAACATAAAGAATATTATATTATTTCTTAGAAAAATACACTCAGTAGTATACTTTATTAGGCGCACTAGCTAGTACCAGGTAGGACCAAATTTTGACTCCAAAGGTGAACAAGTTGTGTATTCATGGATTCCACTCTGCACACCACTGTCGCGCTGGACTGTTATTTTTGCACTTCCTGTTACGTTCTCGTTAGATTTAACGAGTCTGGCGTGTACGTCTAAGTTCTGTCGTTACCAAACCCATAGTCCTGCCGTTGACTCAATTTTTTAAATGCACAACTAATTTGTTTGTCCTTCTCTGAATATTCTAAGCATTGCAGCGTGTGAGAATCCCAGAAAGGCGGCTCAGTCCCAGATGCTGAGCTCCACTACTTCTGGCACCAAAAAATCGTACCACATTTTAAGTCACTTAGTTCTTGCATCTGTTCTAATGCTTAACCAAACAGTAGCTGGGCCCCTTGGTCTTATTTGGGTGCTGGGTGTATTTAGTTATACCCACATGATGTTTTGAGGATCATTCTGTACCTAATAAAGTCACCGTTTGCGACTTAAATATCAGAATAGAAAGAATACAGCCGCATTATGTTGTCAGCATTATTTGTGAGCGTGATTAATGCTGGTGATTATTATGACACGCTACACTTCCTACTCTCCGGAACTCTGGATTTTTTTATCTAGCCTTAGCAGTTGTTCTCCGGGGGTCTGCATTCAGTTGGCGGCTCCTTTTTAGATGGAGATGATTAGATCCGCAGAAACTTCAGACCTCACTGAGGCCACATTCTATACACCCAGCAACAACAAACACTGCGGTAACCCGTTAGCACACATGCTAACAGAACATTGCTGTCGCGGTGTGTGTCCCTACTTAAGTATTCATTATCATACTGACTCCAAATTGAAACATTCATGTATAATCTTTGTGTTTCTTAATGTTTTCCCTGTCACTACTACCCTCTTGCGGTAACTTGGGGTAACTTTGGGGTAACTTTGAACACTGTCGCCAACCCCTAGAATCCCGGGTTGGGTGTCAGAATTTGAGTTTGACGGTTCTATTTTTTGTTAAGGGGATTGTGAGTTCTGCTCGCAGTCCAAAAACATGCAGTTTGATGAACTGATGTCTCTGTGGTGAGGGTCTACATGTATGTGTATTCAGTATACACTCAGACTGTTGCCCCTCCCCCAGCAACCCTGATCAGGATAAACAGTTGGAGATGGATGTATGAACCACCCCATCTCATCTTACCTTTTGGTCCTGAGTGGTCATGTGATTATCCCTCCATCTCCATCCATTTTCTATATCTGCTTGTCCTATTCAGGGTCACAGCAATCTAGGGTCTATCCTGGTAAGCTACAAAATTGGGTGCCAACCCATCACAGGGCATACACACGTCATGCAATAAATGACTCACCTTAGTATGTTTTTTTACACTGGGAGGGGGGCAGAATATCTAGAGAACAGAGGGACACACAACACACAAGCACCACACATGCAAAACCGAGGGCGGAGACTCGAACTCCAGTCGCAGAGGTGCAAGGAAATAGCGCTAATCACTGTGCCACCCCCACCATGAGCCTAAGCATCTCCCTGTTCCACCTTGCCCAGATTAAAATTAAAAACTGAATCGCGACACATGGACTGAGACAATCCGTGTGGGGGTGGGGCAAAGACACACTGCAGGAGAGATTTATCTGGGAGTAACCTTGACTAAATTGTTCACGGATTGCCACGCAAGGGGAGCAGTGCATGAGGAAAAATGAGAGAGAGAAAGAAGAATATTAAGGGAGGAGTGGAAGAGAGCAGAAAGTAGGAGACAGGGGGGAGAAAGGAGCCAAAATGTGCCGTGGCTGAGCTTAAAAAACAGGCCAATTCAGTCTGTGCTTACTGGAGTCTTTTTTTTAATGAGGGAGGCTGGACCGGTCCTAATTTGCTAATTGCCCCTGTTAATGAGCCGTCGCTATCTCTGAGCTGCAAATTGATTTGCCGTTCAGCACACTTTAATGTGTGCTCTTAGACACGTGGCGAAATTGCCAAATTGTTCATGTTGCGTTCGAATTTCGCTTCTGAAATGCAGAAAACGGGAGGACTGAAATGTCACCCCGCCGCCGGCATCTTTCTTTCCATGGCCGGCGTCACCCGGTTCTGTCGTTAACGCGAATGAGGCAGCGATGGGTCAAAAAGCAAAGGCGCAGCAGTTTCTATTGCGATTCCACAGGATAGATCAGAGCGCTGCTGTGGAGAAGGGAATACTCTCCCAATGGCAGCTCTTACTGCAGAGATGCGCAGGAACTTGCACTGACATGCATGGGTGCTGCGCGCCGACAGCTCCACAGCGGCAAGGGTCCGTGAAGATTAATTAACACCCCATCTTATGCACGCCCATTCTGTTTGCTACCATGTGGAGCTCAGCACTTTATGATGATGGAGTAGTAAGCAGCATGCAATTTTTCCACCCCAATCTCCCCCCACCCCAACCAATGACTTACTGCGGTGAGTGCATGTTGTAATTAATTTGATATTATGAGGACAAGTTTTTCGGTCTCCACAAGGGGAAACTCTGTGTGTGTGTGTGTGTGTGTGTGTGTGTGTGTGTGTGTGTGTGTGTGTGTGTGTGTGTGTGTGTGTGGGTGGGTGT
>JAABNY020000035.1:9197956-9227812 GCA_015164015.2 Brevimyrus niger
TGCTATGAAAAAACTAAAAATGCAAAAACTCTTGTATTTCATTAGGTTACTTATGGTTATGGTTAGGGCAGGGTAGGAGTTAAGGTTGTCATAGTTAGCATTAGCATTTCTCCCATTGAAATGAATGAACGGTCCCCATAAGGATATGTTTACCCTACATGTGTGTGTGTGTCTGTGTCTGTGTGTACTTGTGTGTGTGTGTGTGTCTGTGTGTATGTGTGTACGTGTGTGTGTGTGTGTGTGTGTGTGTGGAGTTTGCACATCGCTCCTGTTTTGTGTACATTCCCCCAAGGAGTCTGTTTTCCTGCCATAATCAAAAAACATGTGGTTATGTGAATTTGCCAGCCTGAATTGCCAAAGGTTTTATGAGCGTGTTTGTGTGCCCGCATATGGTCTAGCATCCTGTCCTGGGCACCCATTGCCTGTTGCCTTGTGCCACCTTGGGATGAGATCCAGGCTGACGTCTTCCCTGCACTCCATTATTGAATGTGGAACATGAATAGAGATGCTACACCTTAACCAATACTGTGCCTAAGAAGTTTAAAAAGGAGGTTAATCAAATGGATGCCTTGAATATAGTTATTTAGTTACAGGATGTACTTTCTTAGTGGCCTAATCAGTCAACAAAGATGACAGTGTTTATTAAAGGGCAAACATTGTCTCCCGATTAGGCATTTATCCAGTAGAGTTGACCTTAACACTAGTAGTCTGAGTCCATGAGGAAATGCTATTCAGGGCTTCAGGATCGATCATGTAAGAACTTGTCAGTAACGTAATATGTTTTTCATTCACAAATTGTAATATTAGTAAGTTATTACATTATCGGCTTCTATTACATCAAGAATGGAAAAAGTATTATGTTATTGCCAACTCAAATTCGCAGTTGACTCAGATCCTGTAGTGACAGGTGTAACCACAGTGACTTCCGTCTACTGTGATGTCATGTGCGTACCCTCTGTAGAGAATCTTCTGGCAGAGGTAACCGCAATTTAAAATAAATTTGACATTGGAAACAGAAGGGATTTCAAAAGTAATACCCAGCTAAGAGGGAACATTCCCAGAACTTTAACCAATGTTATGTGAAGGTCTTCACAAAGTCGGTGGAGAACGTTTTTACTGTAACATCAATGGAACGTCATTTCCACATTTTACATTTTAATAAAGGTCCTGTCAATCTCAGCGCAATAACTGTACTGCAAACATGCTGCCCGCCTGGGCCCCGTGTGTTACCCACTGCCCTACTATGTCTTCCCTTTATATTTATATTATTAGGTGTAGTTGTATAAGTAGTTTAGTTGTGGGATAACATTCTGGGAACATCAGGTAAACTGGACACTTTGAATGTTTCCATACTTTTGTAACATTCGGTAGACATTCCCTAAAACGAAAATTTGTCAGTGGGGTAGAATATAAGTTTGTATAAATTGAAGTATGAGTGAAACAACTACCCCATGCTACAGACAAAAAGACTTAATAAAAACGTCATTAATAACATTGAACATATGTATTTAAATGGAAGGAGACAATGGCACTGCAAATTATAAAATATTATGAATTCTCTACAAGTCTAATGAGCTAAGACCTGTCCAATACATCAGTGAGTAAATCTTTTAAACTCATTTAAATCTCATACACTAAAACAATTAAATAGAAATAAAAATATTCTTATGGGAATTTCAATTTGCATCTGCATTAAATAAAAATTAATTGTTAGGCAAGAGATCTTCCCTATATGGACATACGGCTAAAAAGAGAAAATTAAAACCTGGGACAAACATGCCGTGAAGAGAGCGGCAGCTATTTTTATGATACTGTATTTATCTGCAGGAAATATCTCAGGGTTGTTTTCTTCTGCATATCTATTTATGTAATTTAGCCAGTGGTGGCCTCTCTGGATTGTGGGAGCTGATAGGAACCTAAAACCTTGAAGTGGTGAGGAATCACTGACCCCCTGCGACCGGCTTGACCTTATGTTTCCAACATACGTGTATAACTGTGTCTATTTTTGCAGAAAAATACGTCAAAGAAAAAAACAAATACACACACACACACATATATATATATTATTATATATTATTAAAAAAAATTGTCTGTTTTGCATTGTACACATGTTCCTCTGTGCTGTGTTCTCTCATGGCTGCATGCACATTTCCACCTGGGATCAATAAAGTTCATCCTAATCTTAATATATGATGGCCAGAAGAGAACTGAATAAATGCAGCATCTATGAGTGAGACCGGTTAGTAAGATTTGGTCATTCCCATTACTACATTTTGGCCTCATGGAGACTATTCTGGCTGGCCTCCCTGTTTTTGATGGAACTGACTCGCACTGATACATCTGAGCTCCTGCTGCCTGTCAGCATTTATCGTATCCAAATGTCACAAAACCCTACATGCTCCCTTACAAGCTCAACAGTTGGGATTAAGTTATTTTTGGTACATATGTGTATTACATTGGCAGAGAGGCTTAGCTGTTTGTTTCTTAAAGGAGGGACAGTTCAGCTAGAGCAGGGGTGGCCAATCATATCCGCAAAGGGCCGCTGTGTATGCGGGGTTTTCATTGCACTCCCTAATTATATTACTAATTAGAGGACTGATTGGCTGAGGAGTCCTCACACCTGGGTTTGAACAGCTGACCTACAGGTTACCCTAAAAACCTGCACACACACCGGCCCTTTGCGGATGAGATTGGCCACCGCTGAGCCACTTGCGGATGAACTACAGTTGAACTGCATCACTGAGCATGGAGGGAAGGGCATCCAATCTGATTCTGACCCTAATGGCTGTAAAGATGGCACCGCTCATAGTTCCTGCTTACTCCTCATAAAGCAGCAATCCAAGGCATGAATTACTGATGAGGAACCAGAGGGTTTAAAAATAGAGATGATGCTGGTGTAATGGCAAGAAATACCAGTGGCCCAGAGGTGACACGGATGGGAAAAAAAAAACACCCGATTTTTATCTCACCCCGCTGTCATACTCTCCCGTCTTGAGTAGAGTCATGAATGGCCACATTTCCATGCTCAAGGAGCTCTGGTATCAGACTGAACAGACTGCCCTGCCACGGAAGCAGAATGCAGGTCTTTCAGAATAACTGAGCAATATAACAACCAATCAAAGGGAAACAGGGGGCGTGGCTTAGAAGTCCTAGGCCACTTAACTAGTGATGGCCAAAGGAAGCTTCATGAATCATTTGATGGTGCTCTTGGTTTACTTTGGGGGATACTTTGATCCCTTTTTTTTTTGGACAGCGAGCGCCATCTAGTGGTGTCAGAAAATACAGCAAATGGTTCATGAAGCTTCATTTGACCATCACAACCCTTAACCCAAGACCACTATTATAATTCAGGCACCATATCCAGGTACTGTATGGCGCAAGCTCATCATCATGATCATTCATGCCCCTTCCTTCCATTTCCTACTTCAACCGAGTGTCCTGTTTGACCTTCATGACTTCTTTCCCTTTGCTTTTCCAGGGGTGTGGTATTCACAAGCACTGGAGGTATCTGTTGGTAAGGTTCATTATGTCGAGGCTATGAATGGCAGCACTGTCCTTCTACCCTGCACCTACAGCAGCTGCATCGGCATCAAGAACCTCTACTTCAACTGGCAATACAACGACAACGGCACCATGGATAAGGTGACTAATACCGTCTGACTTCGTACTGACTAACAGATATCAAATATTATGATACATTTTCAGGGAAATTTTCACTGGGTCTTAAGTCAGCTTCAGTTCTGGCAGGGAATAAACTGCACTGACTATATTTTGAGTTTGGGTTGGATTCCTCAGAAGCACCACAATTGGCCTTCAAAAACCTTACTTCACAAACACTAGAAATCTCCCAACTCCTTGGTCTTCCATCTGCCCAGTTCATCCCAATCAAATTATATGGATCTGAAATATGGAGACCATTAGTTTTGATTGCCCTTTACTTCACTTCTCTGCCATATAGATCTTGTACAATTTTGTACTGAGGCATACTACTTTGTACCTGAATTCAATCACTGCTGTTCCTCAATTCCCATCCCACTCAAAACTTCCAGCTGTGTGAGGCAGTCATCCCCATTGAAGGCGTGGACCCACATGTGCGGGTTTATCATGAGCGGGTAGAGTACGTGGGATCCAGCAAACACAACAACATCTCCATCCTACTGTGGAACATCACCTTCAGCGATGAAGGGGAGTACACATGTTTCGCTCGCAACCCTAAGGAAAAGAACCGCAACCACAGTGCCATCTTCACGCTTATTGTGGTGGACGAGCGTAAGTCTGGGAGTCCAGGTGTTCACGCAACGGGATACAATACCGAAGGAAGCATTTTAATATCAACCAATGGTTTCTTTTCTTTTGCAGTGAAGGTGGTTGACAACACAGTGACAGTCATCATTGTATCCATAATAGGGGGTATTATTGGCTTGATCATTTTCATAATGGTGATGAGAGCCGTCATTCAACTCATCATGCGCAAGGTCCAAGAGAAGAAGTGAGTTACATCAATGAAGGGCTGGGGTGGTACAAAGAAGACTACATAGAAAGGAAATACAGTAGATACCATGGTACATGTAATCACTGTACAAATGTATAGCAAGGTCACAGGTAGTACTGTAATGTAGCAACTTCAAACAAAAACCTGTATTAGGGAGAACGGTCATTAGGATATACATAAATACATTGGTGAGACAGTCAGTGTTGCACATTTCCTGTAAGGACAAGTAAAAGGGATTTTTTTTTTAATATCCCTCAAAATTTTGCTTATTGAAATTTTCATTTCAATAAGCAACTGTACTTGAAGTATGAAATAATTTGACTTGCGCAACAGACATTTTATAACAGTGATCCTCCAAGAAGATTCTAGGCTTTTCTCCCTTGTGCTGCGGGGTGAGAGAGCCCAACCAGTCATTCATCTAGATAAATAAATTTGAAGGGGGAAAAAAAGTAAATACATTTACAATAAGTTATTATTACACATTTATATGACTAACACAAGCCATATTTTCTTATAAATTCACAATATTCAGTCACCCCTTCACATTTATGAGGGTTAGGGGCTGAAGATCCAAGCAAATGTGAAAATTCATGAATAGTATTAGAGCCCCTCAAACTCAACCCATAACATTCTGCTAGCCTGAACGATGACGTAAACCGTCTATTTATTACCAGTGTCTAAATAAATAGTACTGTAGACACTGTCATTTCCAATGAATACCTTTTATATAATATACAAACCATCTAAACCATGCCACTGTATGAAAAAAGTTATTACGTTGTCCACTGGGAGCACTACATTTCAGACCAATTATTTAAAAAGCACCGAAACATCAGGGAAAACTTAAAAGGTCAGTGCAGGAAAAGCAATATTTCATGGTCACACATGAGTGAGGCTAGTTGCTGAGAAAAAAAATGTATGGCATACCCAAGCGAATATGTGTAAATCACATGTTTCTTTTTTTTTTTTAACCAAAAATAAGTTGTATGATCCAAATAACTTTTAGTATAGTACATTCATATATTTATGACTTACGTGTCATCTGCAAGTCTCTGCAATCTTTTGGTAAGTCCCAAAAAATTTTTTCCATGTAATTCTTCATGGCCTACTTGCACGTAACTGAAACCACAAATGTCGAATAGGTGGATCTAGAGGGGTGACTCATTTTACTTTATCGAACTTAATATTTTCAAATACATTTTCATCTGACCAGTAGGGGGTGCAATTGCACCTCCAGCAAAATCACCTATGGTAACCGTAGCCCTAAACGTAACTTTGAACTATAACGTTGTAGCAAACATTTTGTTAGGTCCTGTCCCTGACTACACTTGGCTACTAGTCTCTCACATCCCTCTGTTTTCCCCAACAGTAAAGAGTGCCTTGTGAGTTCTTCAGGGATTGACAACACGGAGAACGGCCTCTCTGGAGCCAAGGCCGAGACCAAGGCTACACCAAAGGCTTGAAAACATGTCTCTTTGTATCTATATATCTATCTATCTATCTATCTATCTATATATATACACATGTATATATGTATACAGGCAAAAAGAAATGTGTGTATATATATATATCTGTTAAATAGGTACATAGAAAGAATATTACAAAAAAAGACTGTTTTTCTTTAACTACTGAAAACTTATTATATATAAGTATATGACAAATATATACATATATATATTTTAAATTTTGCTTGAGAATGGGGAACATGAGATGTACCCTGTAATCTCCGTGGGCTGGATCTGTGCACCCCCATGACTACCCAAGGTGGACTGCACTCAAAATTGAAGTCAGTCCAGATTGTCCCAGTGTGAACACAACAGAACACTTTCACGAAAGTCGATTCACTGCCTATAAGACAACAAATTGGATACCCTCAGTAAAATGGTATCTACATTCAGAGAGTAACTGATGATCTGTGGCCCAATATAGTTGTGTTCAGTCCGGCTTTGCATTGAAATTAACAGTAAATCACACACTGCCACACTGCTAAGTGCCATATAAGTATCACAGCACAAAAATCAAATTCCAGGCTTGGTTTCCTGGTTTTACAGTTTTAAGATTCTGCCGTAAGCTTCACACCCTGATCAATACTTTTTTTTTTTTGTGAAGGGGATTTTAAATTCCGAAACCACATACATGGTTCAGATGTTAATCCAAGACAGAAGAACAGGAGAAATTTTTCAGACAGACACAGCACTGGATTTAATTTTAGATACGATGATGTATTGACACACTGTGGATAATTCAATGCAATACTTGACTGTATACAAGTATATAAAATATTCCAAAATTACAGTTCTGCTGACAGGTTGATTTGGAGGAGTAGCGTGGTAGCACTGAGGTAAACCGGTTCACAGAATGAATGTGGGATGCTGAGCAGTCATTGGAGTGTGGATCTGGATCCATTCCAGTTCTGGTTCAAATCACTTTGCTTTAGATAAAACACAGGTGCCTGTTAAAGCTAGTAGCCTCCTCTGCTTTAAGCGAGGACATAACCTGCTACAAAAAAAAAACAAGAAATATAAAAATAGCAACAAAAAATAATAATAAACACCTTTAAAAAGCAAAATAAAAAAATTATAAAAAAGACAATCCCTAAAAACCAATCCCTCGTATAAAATAAATGAACTATTACAATGCTGCTTCTAACAATTAGCTGATGCATTTTTTTTAGCATGTGAAAATATTTTATATACATAATGCTCAACACAGGAAATACTGCTTGTTTATTTTTTAGTATTTTTTGCTCCCCCCCCCCAAGGGGTTGTGTCACCAATTTGAACTTCAAGGTGGTTCAAACTCCATGCGTGCATGGTCAGCTGAAAATCTGGGCGATGGAGAACATGACGGGGCTAAAGTTTCCATGGGTCAGAGATTTTCTGCTAAGCACCACTGCCAAAGCTCACTTTGGTGTCCACCATAGAGCTCCACCTCACCTCCCTCTGTGTCCTTGGCCCTTACTAAAGAGTGACTAAAATAAGCACTGCAATTCATATGCAGCTTCTGTGACACGTTCTGCTACCATAGTCTTACTCCAGAATAGAAGTTCAACGTGTCATCTTGCTCATTGTAAAGTGTTGCAAGGCCTCTGGTAAGTCAGGCGGATTCTATTACAGAGTTAGAAAGTGCATGTCCGGATGCCGTAGAAGTTTTGTGTACGAGGAAGGAAGGTTGAAAACAATGGCAGGGAATTCATTCGACAGCAACTTTCGAATGCACAAACATGTATCTCAGTGTCTCACTTGTATCTCATGTACGAGGACTCTGGAAGTTTGTTGGAACTCAGTGTAACTAGGTTCTGCACAGTGTAACCCAGGTAACATCATTACGGTATGTATCCATCCATCCTCCAACCACTTGCCTTCAATAGGTTCTCAGGTGGGTGTAGGGTCTAGAACTCTAAGCAACATGGGCCACAAGGTAAACACCATCAATGAGAGATAACACAGTAATTTTTTTTTGGCGACAGGCACACTCCAGAGATATTTAGAATCGTTTCATCTAGTCTTTTAGTTCAGTGCCAAGGTCTGTAGAACCTAAAGTGTAGCATTGTTCTGCTGCTGAATCCAAAGTGCATAGGTCAACCAAAGGTCACCAGTAGAGGGCACTGTGAGGTGTTGCTAAAGTGCAATGGTGGGCACTAGAGTCCGGCTCAAGTGCAACAACGATACATTTTAGAAACAAATGTAATCAGTTATCTTACCGAACAGTGATAAATATCAGTATTATTATAGTATATTCAGAGATCCTTTACCCTAAAGCTTTCCCATGTATATTTTACTTCTAAAGAAAATATATCAACGAATGATGCATCAGTACCTCTTTAATCTAATGTTGCCATTTAACATTGCTAATATACCTCTTCACATTGCTTTTGTGCATTAACTGCAGAAGAATAGTCGCTGAATGTCACTTGATCATTCAGCAGCTGGAATTGTAAATGCATATGCCTGCTGCCACCACGGCATTTTAGAGGGTGGGGCGGTGGCAGGGAACGCGATTTCTGGCACTTTAATGGAGGTTCATCAGTGTTTGAGCGTGTGGAATATCGTTACCATTTTAAAAGAGTGATACAGATGCAATGCATCATGGGGCAGGACTGGAAGATGTGCAGTGATTAGCCATATTTTGAAAGAATATGAAGATGAATATTGCCACCTTCCACCTTGACGAGCACAGGCCAGCAAGTTTTTTTGCGGAAATAAAAAAAAAAACACTTAATTTTCCTGCAGGAATTGGGGAGCCGCCACAGCCTGAGGAGTGAGTAGGGTAATACTTCCTGGGCAGGGTGGGAAGGTACATTTGAGGAAGCCGTCCGGGGCCGTGCTGAGACCTGGGGAGTCTAAGCGCTGGACGCCATAGTTCATCACTCAGTCACCTACAGGCTGAACGTTTGCTTCTCCACTTCCCACAGGACGTGAATCGACTCAACACTTTATCACACTGTGCTTGTTTTTGGAATTTAGTTTTCATTCTTAGACAATAATAATATCGCTAGCAATAATAAACGTAATCATGCTTATTTTAAGAAATCAGGCAATGCAATAGGCAGCATTAATGATGCATGTGCCCAGTACATCCCTGACAGCCATCAATCCTTGATCTTGACATGGAATTAAAGCCTGGAGTTGCTTTGTCTATCGAATGCACTATTTTTTTACCTGTTCCTATTGGTCAGGGCATGCTAACTTTTCGTTCTCATTCTATTGTAAGAAAATGGCACCAAGTAATGTGCCGTTTTTAATTTCCTGCCAGCTGCCGGCCTCTGCCTAGGGAGAGGCCTGTGGCGACAGGAATACCATGTTTGTGGTGGATGACCGACGCATGTACACACAGAAAAACACACAGGACGGCCAGAAGATTTTTGTCAAAGGAATGCTTGCCTAAGTTGCTAGCAGAGAATTAGATGTGAAAAAAGGTTCATCATTCACTGTGACTGGCGAGTCGATACATTTGTGATATATGGTGTAAGTTCCTATATATTGCTAAGCTCACTGACAGCCTGATCCAAGCTTAAATGCAGACTGACAGGTGGAGGGGGGGGGGGAGAACAATCTCTATCTCCTGTTGTGTTTTTCTGTTTAATCATCCTGTTTGGTTTTGCTCTGGGAGAGTTGAGACCTTTAGCACAAGCAAAAGCTAAAACCTGACTTACTTCTTCCAGAAACGTTCCCATCTCGGATTACTGTGTCAAGTGTAGTTAAAGAACTCTCAGTCTCTTGGCTCGACTGCTTAGGTCTGGCTGTAACAGGGCTGGGAGGACCGTGTCATAGTGTCGTAAAAGGCTCATTGCATGCCCCCCCCCCGTCCCCGCCCCGACCTGCACCACAATAAAATACATACGGCTCTCACCTAACCAGGATTCCACGATGGCAGCTGGGCCCCTACAAAGGCATGTGCTCAGGCAGCATGAAACTTAATAATAAACCTAATAATCTATATTAAAAAGCTGGGCTTCAACACATCTTAAGCAGGGGACCAATGGGATCTAAATTTCCAGGCCTGAAAAAAAAAATATGACTGGCAAATACTAAAATTTATGTTGTTCTCTTTGGAAAACAATGGATATTTTTTTCAATTTCAGACACGTGATTAAGAAAAAGAAAGTGATTCAAAAGTACAAATCCTGATAACACTGCAGTTTTTACCTGAATTTTAAATGACTGCCCATGGCTCACTGCCTGAGCGGCTCCTGCTCTCACTGCCAACGCCATGAGTTTGTGAAGTCTGCTCTCTGCTCAACACATTCCAGCGCAGAGATGACCGTCGAGTCTCCCCCCCGGCTGCCCCTCGTTCACCCGGGCTGTTTCTCCTAGAACCCCAATGGTGGACAGACCGTAGCCCATCTACAATTTAGTTGCGATCTGCGGCTAAAGTTTCCCATTGACGACTGACCCGCACCGGCTTTCGTAGGAGCTTTCGGGACGGTCTGACGGCACGCCGCACGATGGCGCCAATATGGCGGACAGGATGGAAGAGTCCGTTAGCGGGATTCTCACACACACACACACACACGTTCAGCCACGAGGCAGGAACATCTACAAAGTCTTCACTTTGACCTCTACTGCACATCCACGTTTCATTAGCGGTTGAGCCGTTTTCATCAGACGTTCACTCCTCCCTCCCCCTCCTTTTGAAATGCTTTGTGGGTCAAAAAAATGGGGAAAGCTAGCTTTGGCTCTGTGCAGCCCTTGACAGAGACCCCCTTACCCTAGGCTCTGCTATAATTCTCTGTGGGACACTTTGTCGCCCCACTCAGTTCCTCTGCCCTCACAGCTTGTTTCAGAACAAAAATAAAAAAGCGAATGTGCAACAGATTCCACCTTGTCCTCTTTACAATATCCTTCATCTATCTGCTCATGACTATGCACTAAAGTAGTTTATCTGGGTTGTAAAAAAAAAAGAAAATCTAATAAATCTATTAAAAATAAAACTTTGGATAAAAGCTGCTTGTTGGGCTGATCTGTAACTTGTGTCCATACCATTACCCTTTAATCTCACATCTGCTGCAACTATGTCACTGAAAGTCACATGCAAAAATAAAGCAAAACAAGTCAATTATTCAACCCCCCCCAATCTATTTTTGATGCCGTTTATCCAGCATTGCATTAATGCTAATCTCAGGAAGCACATGGTAATAGGTAAGGAACACCTGCGATAGGATGCCATTGGTGAAAACCAGGCATGGACAGGCCATGGGGAAGTCTGGGAATGTTCTTGGTGGGCTGATCTTGTGAGGGCCAGTCTTTCTTCCCCATCCCCACCATAATATAGTCGATATGATGCCGTTTATTGCACAGCCAACCGGGAGATTGTGATGCCAACTGACATGAACAAGGAAGAACACACGGACGCGGCACACATTCTCATATCTTTGTGGAGACCGTCCATTGATTTCAGTGGGAAATCCCAACAATGACCACTGTCACCCCTACCCAGCCATAACCTTAACTTTGAGTAACCAAAACAAATACATTCCTATAAAATTTGAGTTCCCTTCCTGGTTTCCACAATGTAATATACACAGAGCCCACACACAAAGTAACATCCAAGGGAGGGATCAACACAGATAAGCCTTGAAATAGAAACCATGTTAAATTTCTTAAATGTTACATTTCCCCAAACATAAAACAGAAGCACAAGTTCACAAAAATAGCTTTATTGCACATTATATTCATAAACACAAGGAACCATACCACCTACTGTATGTACCTTTCAAGCTTATAAAACAAAAAAATCCTTTCCAACCATTACATCACAGGGTCTAAACACTCAGATTTATAAAATAATGTAAACAGCTGGGGAGTCCAGGGTATACCAGAGCTGGGATGGAGCGTTAAAAATAAATAAATAAACCCATTCACACACACACACACTTTAAAAATCATCGGCTAAATGAATTTTATAATTTGAGTGCAAGGTCATTTTCAGGAATGAGTTTTTTAAATATACATTTTGGGTGTAAACATTTCAGGTTGTTGTCCACAAACGGTCTTTCAGAAGAACCCTGAGAATTCTTGACGTGTTGGACCTTCCATGACTACAAAAGACCTAAACATAGTCCTGAGCATTAAATTTCACCCTAAACATAATGTAAACCTTAAGCTACAAAAAAAAAACACACAGAAGACTGGACATATTGCCCACTTGTGAGACAGCAGGACCGTTTTGGCAACAACTTGAATCCAATAGTCAGAATTTTCCCAGATCGTCTCCTGAGTGCAATAATCAAAATTCAAGTACTTCCGGTCCTTATGAGTTATTCTGAGGAGAAAGAGACAGGCTCTTTATTATGAAGAAGAATTAGCTTCCACAACAGCCACCATCCCCCCATGCACAAGCAGTCTTGCCATCGCACACGGTTTCTAAGCACTGACCTCCATGGTCGTGTAGATCCAGTTGAGCATCGAGGTGACATTGGAGTAGACTCCGGGGCGGCCTGGGCGAGCACAGCCCACGCCCCAGCTTACCACACCTGCCAGCTGCCAATATTCTGTCAGGTATGTCAAAGGACCTCCACTATCACCCTAGGATGGCAAAGGAAGAAGTGCCCAGGTAATCATTACTTGAACATATATTAAAACAATAGGAAGCACTCAAGCTCTGTCAGGGTCATTCTTCTATCCATAAACCATAACAGTAAAATACGTAAATTTAAGAGAAATAGATTAATACATTACTATTACAATGAAAATCAACAAATTATACTGCCATTATAAAGCAATTCTGTCTTACTGCTGTACAACAATGTGTTTATTATACCATGCATTTGTCCATCGGTGTCCCCGTTATTCATACCTAATTTTCCACTATTAATAAAGTCCTTAAATGTTTACTCTCAAAGAAAATGATTCCTAAACTATAACTTGGTCTAAATATTTCCCATTTTCTGTACCTGACATGCGTCTACGTTCCCCGTAAGGAATCCTGCGCAGAGCATTCTGGGAGTGATCATTGTGCTATAGACCATGGCTGAGGAACAGGCGGCACTGTCTATGAAAGTAATATCGGCCTTCTGAAGCGTATTGGACACGTGACCTGTGGAAGGGTAATGAGAAAAGGCAAGGTAAGTAGAGGAACGCACGAGTAAAGTGTGTCAGGGTGTAAAACCATTACAAAGTTTATAACAAAAGACATCTCCTTAAAATGCAAGGAGTCAGTTTACTGAGAGACCGGTAAAAATCACCATTGGAGGCCTGCCTTACCATCTTCTTTCGTATATCCCCAGCCTGTCACTACCAGGGGGGCTCCATTTCGTAGGTTCAAGTTATAGGGGGGCAGGCAGATAGGTCGTCGAGAAACTGGTGAAGCAAAGACAGAACCATAGTTTCACTAGGTCATTCTATGGATTCTGGATTCATTAAAATAAATTGGTTCATTTAAGGTTTCTGGTGGATTTTTTTTATTTCAATCCATTCCAAATCTAAACAGCTGGGTGACTTCAAATATTTAATTACAACAAGAGACTGCAGCAAAATAAAACATGCATGAACATGTCTCCCCAGAAATAAAACCTTAATGGAGAATTTTATAGAAGCTGCAATTTTTATTATGGCCACTAGAGGTCAGGTAATAAAATTGAAACATTTGAAAACACAGCCCAGTCAAATGACAGCCCACAATATACCGTGATGTCACGGTCATGTATTTGAAATAAGTACTCTGAAACAGTGATGTGCATACAAGAACACTAACTGCTGTAACACACGACTGTAGTTTGAACGTCTCATTTAATCATATTACACCGCAAGCAATCAATTTGCTGTTTAATAAAAATAATTTCATACTCTTTATTAGAGATGCGAGCAAATTAAGCAAAAAATAAGTAAACAGCTTTACTACTCATAAAAAACAAGCTATTAGCTTGTAATTATTAAATAAGACTACAAACATTGACAACCTAATCCGAGCTAATCTTAATAGTGTAACTGTTAGAAAACAATATCTAGTACAGGGGTGGGCAATCTTATCGGCAAAGGACCTGTGTGTGCAGGTTTTTGGGAATAACCAGTAGGTCAGCTGTTCAAACACAGGTGCGAGGACTCTTCAGTCAATCCTCTAATTAGTAATCAGTTCTGGGAGTTGCAGCGAAAACCCACATAAACAAACTGGCCCTTTGCGGATAAGATGGCTCACCCCTGATCTAGTGTCATAACAGTACCAGGACTGGCCTGGACAAAAGGGACACAGCTTACCTCCCACAGTGATGGGGTCAGTGAGGTGTATCAAGGTAATATCATAGTCGCTAGTGGTGGGGTTGTACTGCCCGTTGACAATGATCTTGTCCACGTAGGACCCCCCCCAAGACATGACGGACGTCTGGCCTGAAACAACCCGCCACCGCGTCAGCAGTCGGTCACTGTCAGAGAGAGCAAGGGGCAAGGAGAGTTAAATAGAGTCCAGGGAGTCCAGTTTATTTTGATCCAGTTTTAGCTGCCTGCTTCCCGACACCATGAGGTGTCATGTGCTTTCCTCTGACAAGGTATTACGTATACATGCAGCAAACTGGATCAAAAGCATCGATCGAGGGTTATATGTAGGGAAGACTGGGAACAATTGTTGGGTCAGTTGCTCAAAGAGATGCAGCAATTACCCCAAACACCAATAACATTTGTTATTGCAGGGTCAGACAACTCCTGGAGCAATTGGGGGTTAAGGGCTTTGCTAAAGGGTCCAATAGTTAAATCATTTGGCTGACCCTGGGATTTGAACTACAGTAGCGACCTTCTGATCACAGGCACAGCATCCTAGCCTGCCGAGCTGCCCCCATTTCTGCATATAGTGTTCCAGCAAGCTGCGCCGAGGACAGCACATCCGTGTACCTTTACCTAGTGAAGCAGTGCGCCGCCGTGACGACCCAGCTCTCGGACAGCAGGGAGCCCCCGCAGGTGTGCTGTCCATTGTACTGCAGGCTGACTTGCCAGGGCCACTCGTCGATGGCGGCATCCACACCGCCCACGATGCGGTCCTTCGCTGCAGAGTTCCCGCAGTCTGACAGACAGACAGACACACACGATTAGCTCCAGACAGATGCAGTATATTACAGGTGCTCCTTGACTTGCGATGGGTTAATCAGAATGTAATCCTATCAAAAGTGAAACATCCCAAGTTGAATGCATATGATAAACAGAGTAATTAACTACTCTTACCAAATATCTAAATATTTACAACTAACTTAAAGTACAGTAAATGAATAAAAGTTTAAGATTAAACAGGAAAAAACAGCATGATACATACTGCATGATTTGTTTACACTCACAATAGCTACAGAGACTGGCAACATCCACACAATAATGCATCAGTAGAAAGTATATGGCATATCGCTAGCCCGAGAACGGATAAACATTCAAGGATGACTACTGATTGTGTGTTATCATTGCCATAAAGCAAAGAACGTTGGTACAGGAAGCCACAGAGGTCAAAGCACTCGAGCCGACTGCCGACACCGTGAGTTACAAGCAGGGCTCCACTGCTATATGGCTTCCGGCAACGAGTCTAGGCATGCATGTTGTCTGTCTGCATTCCTGTGGTGGGGCTTTGACACGCGACACAACATGACGCAGTGTCATCCAAGCTCATTTTAAAAGGCAAGTGAAATCTAACATCTGTAGTGAAACTCACCTGAACAGGACAGCGATATCACGGCATTGGTAGAACAGGTCTGGCTGAAAAACCAAATCAGTTAGAGATTCACACATGGTACCTGGCACAAATGCACAGACAGACTTTTTAAAATGCACAAGAAGCTCATGGAATTCTGCAGAGCTGATTAATACGAGACTTAGTACAGATGGGAAATATACCTGGGAGAAAAAAATTAGCCTACGGTCAGGAATAGATTTTTCCATCATTAAAATGCTGTTGTATAGCAATATGATCTAACCACAATATTTTTTTTAAATGACTTCAGCTGTGAACCAATTTCCATGGTTAAATAATCAAGAAAGAATGGAAAAGATGTCAGAGCAAAATCAAACACAAACTGAGGTGAAAACGCCTCAGTAAGACAACCATAAATGACAAATGTATGAGGATTCCCACACACTCACCGCTTAACGACTGTCAGATTAGCAGACAAAGGACTGCTGGATGTGACTGCACTGAAAGTGGAAATTAAATAGGATGGCAAGTCTGGGACGGCTACACTGCTGCTGCTTGGATTGCTGGCGGAGAAGAAGCAAAGTGTATATTATTAAATGGGAAAATGCTGGGAAAACGTAGCTGCAACAGTCAAAATAGGGCAGAATTTACAGGTTACCGATTATCGATTTTGTTTTTTTTTGTTTTTTTAGTAAATACAGTACCAGTCAAAAGTCTGGACAAACACACGGAAAATCGTTTGTTTTTCCAACAAGACAACCTCATTGTGCTTACAATTATGTAGTAAATATTATCTAGTGAAGAAGGACAGAAATGGAGTGCTGTGACAGACAACGTGGCCCTCACAATTCCCCAACCTAAACCCTATAGAGCTGGTTTGGGATGAGCTGGATCTAAGAGTAAGATCAAAGTAACCAACTTGTGCCCAGAACTTGTGGAAACTCCTTCAGGACTGTTGAAAGAGCATTCCAGGTGGCTACATGTGGAAGCTCTTTGAAGGAATCTGCAATGCTGTCTGAAGCAAAAGGGGGCTCTTTTACAGTCTAAAATTTTGAGATGCTGAACAATTCATTTGGTTGTTGTAATATTTGACATGTATCACTTCATTGACTCGAGGTCTTTTAGTACAAAGTGAATAGCGTAGCTGAAATAGTCAACTGCATTAAAAGCAGGCGTGTCCAGATTGTTGCTGGTATTGTATATAAAAGATCATAAATCCAACGGACTTTACAGTGATGAAGTGTTGGCAGCTACCGTAGCTTAGCAGCTAGCTAAGGACACACGGTAGCCCCTACTAAGCATGGCTGCTGCGATAGACGGGACTTACGTTGTGTAACCCAGCTTCTTGCAGGCCAACTGGGAGTGTGCAGCAGTCCAGCCGTCGGCGCACACCGTCGTCCAGCCTGTCTCAGCGACATACACCTGGAGCACACTGCTGTTTGACACCAAGCGGACTGCAGGGAGGAGTGAGGAAAAGGGTCAGGCTCAGGGCTTCCAGGGGTTTCCCCAGGACAGGACAGGCAGTACCTCCTGTTCTTTGACCAATAGGCATTCCCTAAAAGCATTCACATGACAGTCAGGTTCTTTGGCCTTTGGTATTGGACAATCACATTCCTTCCAAATAAACCAGCAAACATATTCAGTATTTTAATGCGCAGACTATCACGGCTCAAAAACTTGAATTGTTTACCTTGTGAAAGTGGATTTTCAATTTCTCAACTGACTAGTTACTACCTTGTATGTGGGGGGTAGAGTCTGATACAGTAAAATGCTCTCTTTAGAAGAGCCGCATAGAGGACCTCATTATGGAGTTACCCACAGTGCCATACCAGGGAAGAGGGTGCGAACAGTCTGATTGGTCACACATTGCCGTTCATCTTCTGCATCAATGCAGTCTGCCTGCCCGTTGCAAGTCAGCGCCAGAGGGATGAACTTCACCGACTTTGTACAGAAGAAATACTTGCTGTCGAGCAGCACTTTGACTGGTGAGATGAGACGAGGTGGGGAAGAAGAGACAGTCGCATTTCATTATGAGACAAGTTGAGATGACAGGACCGCCATGCTGATTTTTATCCTGAGAAAACTCCAGGTAATTTTATTTGCACAAATACATCTGAATTAAATTCTGGGTCAGCAAATCAATATTTAGCTTTTAACAGAAAGAAACGTGTTGCTACTCTGCAAATTTCACTCAAACTGCCAACCTTCTAGTCAGACACACCCCCCCCCCCCCCATTAGAGTGATCGAAATGAGCAAACTGGTTCTTTAAAAAGGGACTGGAATAGGGAAACGCCGAAAGACTCACTGAAATATATGCCTACTGCCAATAGGGCCAGTACGACCAGCACCGACACCACAGTAATGATGGCTTTCCTCCATGCAACTGCTTTCTGAGCCTGGGACCTCGGAGCCGTCATGGCCTTCCTGCGCTTTCCAGGCTGAGGCCCTGTCAAAGGCGTAAGGAAGGGAGGGGAAAAAGGCGCAGAGAAATCAGTGACATGTTCAAGCAATAAAGAGCTGCAGTGTTCAAGAAGATAACCACAGCTAACAAATCACTTCACACACTTGGTAGACTGTCTTTGCCCTTTTCAAAGGCTCATATGCCGCTCTTTTTTAGTACTGCTTATTTTAGTTTAAAGCTTTTTCTGCTTTACTATTTACTTCTCTTTATTCGTCTCCTACCATACTGCTTTTTTTCTTCCCCTTTTCACCCTGCATATTTTGACAAGAAAAATCCAGGAACCAAATAGAAAAGCATTTCACTACACAGTGTATGACTGTATGAGACAAAACTTGAAACTGGAGCGCAGGTTTGGACATTCTGGCATGTTGTATTTAACTGTGATACTGAGCAGCCTGGGTGGTTGCTCTGTTACCCTGTGGCTTCCGATTGAGGGCAGAACAAAGCAGCACTAACCTCATGTACTTTGACATAAATCCCAGCTGTAAAGCTGTTGTATGTTATACAATGTTGGATATGTAAATGGGTGGCATGCCCCCCCCCATCTTGAGGGTTAAGGGGTTCTAGTTCCCAATGTTTTGGATGTGTAATTTTACATGTGCTCCCCACAATTGTACATGTTCTCTTTTGCAGCTAGATGGTGCTTCTAAATTGCCCATAATGTGTGAGCATCTGATCACCCAACTGGCATCCCATTCAGGCCAATTCCCTGCCTTGCTCCTTGTAACAGGCCCCAGGACCCCCCAACACCCTGTCCAAGAGGCAGGCGGATAGACGGATATAAAAGAGCCATATAAATTTGGGTTAAATGCTAATTCAGCAGACATAGACAAATGTGCAATTGTGAAATGCAGCCTTAATATTGATACATAATACATGGAGACAATAGTGATTCATTCAAAGCTACGGCATGATGCAAGTGTGCTCCTTCATGACACGTTTAGCCAAGATGCTCTCTTACTTTGTGTATTCTCAGGGTTGAGGGGTGTGGCACTCTCAGCAAGCACTGCTTTTTCAACCTGAAACACAGTCAGAGATAATCAGCATCAAAAGGAAATGGCACAAATGTGATTACCTAAAGTGCCAAGCTTTTAAAAAGGACGGGAAAAAAAACACGGGTTTGTCATGACTCGCAAATCATGTCACTAGTGTTTAATTAGCCGAGAAAACTACTGTACCACCTCAAACACTAAATTTTACCATCCCTTGGCTAGCAACTAAGAGTTTATTTTGAAGCCTACGGGTTCTGCCATGTTATTCAGTTATTAAATGTATACTTAAGACATTATAGTCACTTGTCACTGATACCATCTACTTTGCCATATTAGTAGTGAAGTAGTTCCTAAATGATTTTGAGTTTCCCCCCCAACTTTGGTGTTACAATAAAAGTCAAATTTAGGAGTTTACTAAATCCTGCAGAATACTTAAAAGGAAAGGGTTAGCCTTTTGAGATTTAAACCCTGCCACAAATCAGCTCTCCAACCCCAAAGTACTGCATTGGTCTAAGGGAAAATTGTGAGACATGAAAAAAGTTCAACGGAGAACATAAATGTTCAGTGCGTGTATACATTCGTGCATTAATACAAATTACACAATCATTACATTTGTCAATATCCACAGCACCCATTCGCAAATTCCACAAAAATCGCATTCATGGATATTTTTAGATGGTGCAACAGCAGCAAAGTTTCAATGTAGACTAAACAAAAGAGATGATTGTTGATTCAGGAAGGTCCAGCAGCATCTCGAGGGTTAAGGGAAAGGTGAAGACCGGCAGGAAGATCAAATTCAACAGGCGCATCACAGCGAGGGTCCAGATCAAACACATCACTGGTGGTTTGGGAAGTGCAATGTTTCAGACTGCAAGACCCTGAAGCTGTGAGGACAATCAACATTGCGGTACCCCCTTACTGTACCTGCCTTCCCTGACTGGCACTGGATTATTGTACTTCTTTGCTGGGCCTGATTATAAGTGCCCCTGGGCAACAAAGAAAAGAGCTGACTGGTAGCTCATAATATTTGGGAAGGGCATGTAACATCAAAACACTCATCTCATAAAACATTTGAGGCGCACTACTAACCTACTTACCAAACTGTGGGTGTAAGTAAATGCCCATAAAGTACTGAAAAGCCGGCGTCCAAATGATTCACCGAGGATCTAAAGCCCTGCTGATGATTGTGCAGGTGCCACATAATCGTGTTTACATTGTGACAGCCCTAGTCCAAAGGATTGTTAGGAACCACTGAGCTATAACCGTAGCTCCCTAGACAACAGCTACTACCTGAAGGCTTACTGGACAGCCCTTGTAAAACAGACCTGCCCATATTGAAAAATTTGTTGACCGTAAGGGGCTGGTCTGCGTAATACAAGACCGAAGCACTAGGTCCCAACAGATGCTCAATATTACAAACAATATAGTTTAAAAGTAATTAGACAATGGTTCATAGATTAAGGTAGCACCCAAATCAGTGCCATAAATTCACAGCCAAACACCCACAGGATCATGGACAACGTGCATATAGAATCTCTACATCAAACAACATTTAGGACAGACAAATCATTCAATACAGAACACGATGCAAGTACAAATCTAATATGCTCTTGAAGCTAAACAATGCATTTCATTGCGGAACTTACAGTAAAAATACCCACGTAGAGGTAGCTAGAATTATAGAACATGCAGACAGACAAAGTCAATTAAGGGCCGTTTTAGGACTGTCATAGAACCAGAATGTGATTTGAACTCAATCTTGAAGAATGGAGACAATGGCAGTATTCAGTATTAAATTATTGTTGTGACGACAATCACAAAAACAGGGACTGAAACATCTACCGTCAGGCAACTCCAAAGCAAATTCATGCGTCACAGAAAAAGCAGGCATGAACCAGACCTAGCAGGAAAAATAAGTGAATCAAAAAAAAATAAACAGTCTGCGCACCTGAAAAGGTGACTGGTAGATGTGACCGAGATGGAGGCAGGGTGGAGCAGGTTCAGGCACGCTCGTTTGCATAACCCGAATTTCTGCTTTCTGATTATCTCCAGCCCCAGTGTAGATAGGTAACAGTGTGTAGCAAATCCACGTACTATCGTCATGCCAACAACCCCAGCAAAGGTCAAATTACTAATTTTTCTGTACCTCATTCAGTAAATATCTAATGGCAAATTGTTGAATGTACAGTCAACCCTGGCAAACTGGAAATAGTATCAATGTAATAGAATGAAGGAAAACAATTCTGTACTTTTTGCACCTTTATCATACTTATCTACAGTATTATCATTCTCCAGTAAGCAATAGTGCCAGTAGTTTCATATTATATGCAAAAGGGGTCTCAAATACATGTGAACTGTAGAGGCAAAGCTGACTAGCCACTCAGGAAAGGAGCAACCTCATTAAAATGCACATTCATCTCTCACCTGTGCCTAAACAATCCACAGCTACCGGTTTTTCCTGTTGAATGGATCTCAACTGAATGAGCAGTCATATTTTCAGAAGTCAGCGTCATGAAACAGTGCAAGCTCGGGGAGTGACAAACCAGCTTTGACCATTATGTGAAACGTTTCTCAAACTCAGTGGGGAAAAAAAAGCCCTATAACCAGTCCCATAACAATTCACTCAGTGACATAATTTAAATTACACTTCAAACATTTCCAATCAGTTTTGAAAATAACACTTGGTATCACAAAGACCCAATTAAAGAGAAAAATATACTTCTCAACAGCACTTTTCCATTGATGGATCCAACACCCCCCCACACACACACACACATTTTGTTATACTGCATCGCTTGCTGAGAACACTGGGGAGGGGGGGGGGTAGAAAACTTTAAAAGCAAAACAATGTATGCAAAACCTATTGTATATAAAACACACATATTTACATTACAATCGTGAACAATTGTGACAACAGTTGAAGCCGTGTCACATCAATCTGTTAACTCCTCTCTCCACAAATCTATACTGCCCCTTCAACAACGGATCATTTTATAGTGACATTGTGGGCAAATGAGCCAAACTTACCGGCATTGTGGCTCTTCCTCAATTGTGGGCCCTCCAAAAGATGAAGTCAAGCCAACAAATCCCTTTCTAATTCAATCCTACAAAAGACTTGGCTCAGCTCTCCAAATCACGTCAATTTTCGTCTTTCTTCCTCCACTTGTCCTTCTGTCCTGTTACTCCTAGAGGACTCAAGCCTGTCCATTATACATGTCCCCCCCAGGCATCCTTCCAAAGCTTTTATAAATATCTTGCAGACCTATGAGAGCGGATAGCCTTGACCCCAACTCCGATAAGCAGAAGAACTTCCCTGTAATAAGACACCACCGATTCCCGCCTCACCTCTCTCTACCTACCAGCCTCTTCCTTGTGGCGAAACTATGTCACCTAGCCGACACAGAGCTTCCGTCTCTGGGTGTGGCCTCCTCTTCATAGTAATGCTAAACACAGTTTGTTTTTATGTGCACAGTAAGGACTGAGTCAGCAACTGAAGATTCTTTCGGTGTGAAACAATCTTCATTTTCTGTTTTGCAGCTTCCAATCTGCAAAAATGATCAACAGATTCACAGGGCTGGAGTGGGACAGAGTTTCGGCCCAGTAGAGCAACACCCCAGACTGGCTGCCGGTAAATTTTGTTGCGGGGGTGGGGTGGTAAAGTTTATCGGACAGAGGGTGAAATATATTCATATTCTTTTCAGTTCCACAATTTGTCTGGATCAGTTGTGCCCTCCCAAGAATTTGCACTACACAGTTTAAGAACCACCAAGTCAGCTAGAGTGTTGACATAAAATTGTGTTTCCTCATCACCAGCCCAAAACCAGGCCAGCTCATCGGAAATTCTCCCAATTACCTAGTCCGATATCATACATTCATTATTTCATTTAACTTGATCCAAATCCTTTGTTAAAAAAAAAAGACTGCACTCTCTTAACTAAACAGAATGCAATACTCACTTTATCAAAACTACAGCTGATTCTCATTTTACAGTGGTACTTTGACTAATCCCTGCAATTCCAGACTTCATGGGATCGACACATTTTCCTGTTGTGAAACATCAATACATTTCAGTTTGTTCCGAAAACAGTTGCCTCATCTACAACCACGTAAAACTTCTTAAATCTCAGTTATACGTTCTGCATACAAGTTGGTTATATTTAAGTTTCACCGACAGCTGTCTGGGCAATGCCGACCTTCCTTAAACTCATGCCCCACTAATTGTAGAAAGATGCACAGGGGCATTTTTACCATGAAAAAAATAGGTTTCCGCAAGATCATTATACTTATACATTTGGTGCATTGAAGTCTAATTAGATTCACTTTGATTGGACCATTCAATGATGATCTAAGGTACAGCATGACATTTTTGATACAAGTTACTTAGCATCTCTGTACATAAACCTATATTAATCCAGATAATTAAAAATTAAACAAATAGTTATTTTTGGCCCTTTCCGACTTGGTCCAATGAAGCCCTCACCTTATAAAAGTAACGATGGGTAAGTTTCTTCCAGCCATGGCATGAAGAATTGAAGCAGTTCTGAAGGGAAAATGGGAACCCACCTGGTACAGGCAAGGTTTACCTTAAGTGGCTAGTGAGTGTATATCCAGCATTGAATATGCATTCTAATATTTGACAGAAATATTCACACAATTTTTGGTGAACCCTGTCTCACAAAGTTAAAAGGAAGAACTGAATTATTTGAAGGTTTTACCCTACGTCCATGCTTGAAGATAAGCACTGATACCATGAGAACTGAAATGCAACCATCTACCTTTTGATCACTTTCTTGTATCCAACTACCTTTTATGGATGATGAGTCAAGCTGCTGGCCCCTGTAATATGCAACAGTGCTACAGCACATTGACTCAATCACATATTAGGTATGATAAACCATGTAAGAGGATGTCAACAACAAAAAATTTCATCCAAACTGTGTAGAAACTTGAAAACAAAGGAGTCTTAATGGTACCGAGTTAGAAACTGGAATTATATTAAGTATACAAAAGAGGACTGATGAAGTCAGATATTTTTGACAATGTTTGACCTGTGGGCTAGTGCTCATCCCTACCCCCTGGATGATTTGGTAACTTTACTCAACATTCCATTCACCTGCTACATCCTTATTTCCGTCTGGGACACAAAATTAGTCGGATTTGGCCAGAACTTCAGGAGGATGCCATTTCATTTTCAGCAACAATGAGCTTTCTCCCTCCCCCTTTTATTAAAGCAGTTGCTCCCCAAACCTCAATACCTGTATGACAAGCTACAAAAATCTAGTTTTACCATTCCTGACAAATTTCCTAATAAGAAGTGTTCTAGCAAAGAAGGAAAATTCTCTCGCCTCTAACACGTTTGTTAAAAGGAATATCACAGCCACACACTTCAGTTTAACCGGTGAACACAATGAGAAACCACTGACGATCCTCTCTCTTAATAGGTTAGTCGGCATCTCATTGCTGCAACACACTTACAAGTGTTTAATACACACATGTATATACCAGTGTCACCAGCATCTTTACACCTTGGCGTCCAACACAATATTGAACAGCAGTATCAGAAAGACCAAAAAGACTTAAAAACAACTGCTGCACATCAACTCATTTGTGTTCTCATTTTAAAAGAGACCTGGATAGCCAAGATCTCTCCAGGGAGAGAAGTTGAAAGATTAATAGCTTTGCAATAGTTCCACTGTTATCACTATTATAGATCTGCATGTTCAGTTCTTGTGACGCAAGGTATAACAATGGGACCATTATGAGCACATAATACACAAGGAAAACTGACTTGAATCTGGATAAGAGCCAAATAAGTTCCAAATCATTCATTAAAAGCTATTTGGACTTGAGGAGCCATTAAAGAATGACATACAATCCGCTTTCTTCAGAAATAAAACAGGTTAATCTTTTGTCTCTTACTAAAGCCTCCTCAGAAGCACAGGACAGTTTCAAAGACCAAATAAGAGTTTTCCTGATTAATATTAAACGGTCTCATGCACTTAATGTACTTTACTTACATATAAGAATCTTCCACTTTGCGAAGAAAAAGATTTGATTATAATGTAGAGTGTATTCTCCCTGTTGCTTCCCTCTTCACCTTAAGATGTTTGTATTGGTATGAATCCTTCATATACTCAGACCCAGCCATTTAAAGAGTGGACTGAACCGCTTTTACTACTATTTAAATAGTGTACCACCTTCTCCAGGCAGGAACAAGCACCATGCCCTCCTCTTCCCTCCTGTCCAGCTTAGCCCCTCCTGTTCACCTCGTCCATTTCTCATTGGGCTGCAGCTCTGAGGTGACACCTCCACAATATCAAACACACCTCCTTTCATCACCAAGACGCCTTCTTCCTTCACCACTCCCCCTGCTTGTCTTTCTTGTGGTATGTGCTGGATAGCCTCAGCGCATGGTTATGCATTTAGAAGATTCATACCCATCAGTACTGCTTCAGGAAGTCATCCAATGCACTATCCAAATATTTCCGTGTACCTTTTGAATGACAGTGCTCTAAGGAAACAATTGTGTGGTATTCAAACACACACACAAAAAACAAAAGCTCACCATTGTAGAATTGATATACCCGCTTGAATTATTCAGTGTTCAGAATCTCGTAAGAGAAGGTTGACATTCAGACACACAGGTCAAAGACTGATACACAGCTGCATCCAGGCAGGAAAGTCAGTAAACACTGACCATCCAACAACTCAACATATTCCAAAACTACGAAAAAGTAACTAAAAAGATGCTTTGATAACACACCTGCTTAGCCCTAAAACAATCTATGTACAGAAAGTATATGAAACTCTTAGGCTCCAGAACCTACCTGAATTTACCCATCTTTAATTACCAGCCATGTTTAGATGGCGGTGGGAAAGAATGAGAGGAGGAAAGAAATCATTTTGACGTTGGAGTGCTGGGAACCACACTGCTACAAGTCAAGTGGAATTACCCGTTTGTAGGGAATTCAGACACAGCTGATATTTAGTAAATATAAAGGGAATCAGTTTTACAAAAACAGCTATGGGGCCTAAATGAATAGAATATTCGACATGCTCCTCCCTTAACCGACATGTTTATTTTTTGTCCGTTTCGAAAATCGCCGAATTAGAGGAGCTGTTGTGCCTGTTTTTAATTATTTTTCATTTTTACCATACTTTCTATGTGGTGTACTCACACTGTTGTTCTTAACGTATTTCTTACTTTATTCGAGACCCGCTTATTCCGGACGTTAAATAATTCAGTGTAAAATGTAACTACGACGAATTACGTTTTCAATTACCATCGTAATTGTGTTTTTTTTATAAAATGAATTATCAATTTACCGTACTCACCAACACCAACTTTAGATATGCATAAACGATCCAATCCAAAGACGCGTAAAGCGTACTTTTTAACTTCTATATTTTTAACAAAACAACACGTCCATATCCAATTCACAACTGGCTAAAACCTAGTTAGTCCTAATTAACTTGGTTGATTTGGCGGGAAACCACGCCCGTTTCTCGAGCTACCGTGACGCGCACGCTGGGAATTCCATTCTATATATACTTGAGACGTTTAAGTTACCACATAACATGCAGCTGAAACTCTAGTTAAAACGGCTCATTTCCAATAGTCCGTACAAGAATATCTGGCTCATTCAATCCTGACGAACTACGGTTATTTCAGATGACGAGTGTACCCAGGGTTGCCAACTTTAGTCAGCTGGGTGACGTGAGACATTAAATCTGAGACAAGTATGTACACGTTTTTACATGAATGTCAGAGGTTTATTACTTTGTAAATCTATCCTAAATAAGGGAGAAATCTTTGTATTTTACTCGACTGTTGAGCCATTTAAGCTTAGTTGTTGAATGTAATTTCGTGTCCTTCCCATGATTTTAAATAAACATGAAAGGTCACAGGACACAGTCATCGTACGCGTTAAATCCATGATACTGGTTTTCCTCGAAAGTTTGAGTATTGGGCAAAAATCAAGGGCTGCCACGATTAGTCGTGTTTGTATGCTATGTGCTCGTTGGGACCAGATTTGTCTTGACCTAGGACTGAAGGGCAGACAGACACCAAAAAAATTATACCATGGTACCCGTGGTCATGGAAAACCTGGAAAAGTTTTGGAATTTTTTATTTTTTCCAGGCCCTGGATAAGTTTTTGAATTCTTGGGTAGAGAGGAAAAGTTTTGGAATCTAGCCTTGTTCTTTTATTCCCCCGCTTCGTTTTGTAACGCACTAACAGAAATGTACGAGTGAACTACCTTGGTAAACATCCGTTTCCGCGCAGATTTCGCGCGAAAGCTACTTTTTTTGCTCGTTATTCCAGTTATGTTTATTTTTTGCACGTATTTGAATTTTATTGATCAGTTTCCCGTTTTTCACCCAGTTTACCTCTACCAATCATAAAGTACATATTTTTAATATTGGAATTAATTTTCTTAATAATTGAACGCTGTTTGCACAATGGCGAACGTTGTCCACCTTCTGTGTTTATTTGGTAAGCAGATTGGCTATTATAGTACCGAAAATTGTATTACTGTCGTGCGGTATGCGGAGAGAAGCGGCAGTCAGTGAATCGGGGAACACGGGGTATAATAATAATGAATAAAGGTCAGGCAAGAAAACACGCAGTGACATTACAATGACCGGACTGGGGGGAACAAACTGAAACGCGGACTACACAGAGAACTAATGACAACAACCAGAAATAGATGATCACGTAGGGGGATTCCACACGAGGTTGAGGAGGCGTGACACACTGAAGGTGTGGACGATCGGGGCTGGACATGTAATTACCATCTGAAACTGCATGATCATCAAAGCAAACTTGTGGGTTTTAGAAAAGTCATGGGAATTTATTCTGCCAGAACTGGGGGAACCCTGTAATATTAATTTGTGACATGCAATAAAAATTAAAACTATATTTACCGAACAAACACGTGTCGGACATACATCTGCAAAAAGTACCGCCACAGCACAGTCTTTTTTAGCCTAGTTTAGTCACAATATTTCCTCTTTTAAAAAATATTTATTTACCACGACTTATCGCTTACCTGGTTTACCAAAACAGTTGCATGTAGCGTGACCGCCATCGGATCGAATTCCATAACTCTGAAGTTATGCCGAATGTATACAGATTATTTTTGGGCATCACAATACGCATCTCCATTAACGGGCACACCATTAATCTTCTTATCGAATTGTTGGCGAGAATACTGTTCGTATAAGCGGAGTACCCAGCGTCCATTAGTTAGAGCTCTGTACGTGATGACATGCAGTTAACTTAAACGGTCAATTTGATATTCTGGGGGAAAATTATTTGTTTAGATTAATCGGTCATTTGGTAAAATAGTCGATATAATAATCAGCATAAAAATAGTCGTTATAGGGGCAGCCCTACAAAGGTCAAACATCTTTTTGATGTAAACATATGCTATTTATTGGTTTTGCCAGGCATATAAATGGCTGAAGTTGTTTCTTGTTACAGGAAGGTGTTAGAAATGGAAAAATTACTGTCTGCTATAAACCTTGCCCATGATCTGGCATTTCTACCCAACCAGGTGAGAACCCCAGCATTTTAATTCTACTCTTTAAGAAAGATGGTCAAATACTTTGTATGTGAAATAATCAACCGTCAGTGTAAAGTAGGCCTAACTGTACATCAAGAAAGCGTATGGTTTTCTGTGATCTAATCTGTATCTCTGATGGCATGCATTTTAAATAATTAACCACTGAAGATATAAAAAGCAGGATGTGTGGCTGTGAGTTTTCGCTCTTCCTGATCTCAAGTAACTTTTCTCAAGTGCACAGGATGGGAAATCCCTGTTATGGTAGGAGTGCTCCAGGAAAAGCTCAGAGTCCCCTATGTTTCTCAGCTATGGGGAAAGGGATAGGTCTATTTCCTCTTAATTCAATAACTGAGTCTTGTCAAAGAACATATATTTGGTTTTTCCCATCTTCATCCTTTTGTATACGTGTCTGCTGCTGTAATTGTCTTGGTCTGTTTTTCAGTTCTCTGTTCTGAAATAGGACAAGCTGTCACACTCCCTCTGGTTGCTTTTCTGTTCAAATATGGGTTATAAAACATGTAGTGCACTTAATGATAATACAAACCAGGTCAACCTTCATGTCCAGTTAATCATTACCTTCCTCAAATGGGAATGAAAGTGTTGAAACACTATTTTTTTTGTCCTCAAACTCTTGTACATATGAGTCATAATGCTTTACTATTTAGTCTCTATACATGCATCAATATGAAACAACTCCACATGCAGTAGACCTTTTTAATTAAATGATTCGGGGGGGAGGGGGCTATTATCTCACTCAGGTTGCATTAGCAGTTTCACCATCTAAAAGCATGTTAGGAAGCATGAGGTGGTCTGTGTCTCTCCCCTAGTTTTGATCTATTGATATTTGTTTGTTGCCAATAGCCGTTTTGTGCAATATTACAACCTTGTCATGTGTATGCAAGTGCTCGCACCTGACGCTTTTTATTGAAACGGGTGGAAAATTAATGGTAAGTGGCCAGAGAAACAGTAATAATTCATGTCTCTTTGAAGTGTGTTGCTTTGCATATCATGGTCTAGAATTTGTGCAGGAAAGACGAACAGGCAAAGGGATTGAAGGGGCATGAATACCCTGGCAGATTTGGGGGGGGGGCAGAATTTTATTGGGGCCTCTAAAAATTGAAATTTACACTTTACAGTATATGCTTGGGGTACTACATAATTATTCCTACTATTTACTACAACAAAATGTGACCATGGTCTTGGGAGAATTCTAATTATGTAAACATTCCGTATTATAGACAAT
>JAABNY020000035.1:9231812-9255311 GCA_015164015.2 Brevimyrus niger
TATGCAAATGTGTAATGTAGAATCTTAATTAATCAGTCTTACAGGCAGATGCTGGTAAATTGGCTTAGTTTGTAACATTAGATATTATCTGGATACCAGTAAACAACTTTATATTGTGAAACAAAGATTTAAATTCTGTTTTTAATTTCTTATAGTATGACTGCCCCCCCCTCCCCAAAATGGCAGTGAGGCAAAGGACCTCTACAATATATGCTGTTATGGCTCAACAACTGGAAAATCACACAAGAGCATGAAAACAAGCATGTGTGATGCAACTAGAAACTTATCACTAGATGTCACTCTGGTGCATTTTTTCCCTTCTACTTTTTGAGCCCAAGTAGTATTGTATTATTTAGTGATCAGTGGTCATTGTTAACACACCATAGCAAAGCACACAGTGCGCAACAACAAAATGTGTCCTCTGCATTTAACCCATATGTGACTTTTCTGACATAGCAGGGGGCAGCTAATTTAGCACCCGGGGAGTAGTGCTTGGGGACGGTACTGACTCATAATAATTAGCGAAACAGATCGATATAGAAAACTAATCGATCTAAGGAAAATGTGAAAAAAAACAAGTCTGCATCACTAGAGAAAGTTGCACAGGAGGCATGACTTGAGCTCATTTACTGCATTTTATAATTAAGCCTTAAATTGATTCAACAGTAAGCAGGGTTGTGAATTGCTCAGCAAGCTAGGACACTGTGATCGTGAGGTCACTGGCTCAAACCCTGTGGTCAGCAGAGTGAGGTCACCATTGGGCCCTTGAGCAAGGCCTTAACCCGAAATTACTCCTGGGATTGGTCGTCTTTCTCAAATATGTCACTTTGAATAAAGGAATCTGCTAAATAAATGCAAATACAGTGGTACCTCTGTTTTCGAACTCACTAGAACTCGAATTTCTTGAAAGTCGAACAAATCAGTTTGACCCAGAAGTCGATCTGAATATCAGAAGTTGAATCGTGAACGCTGATCTAATACAAATTGTACGCCCCAGGACCCCTAACCAAACAAAGCAGCGCAACATTACTGTAACTAACAATAAATAAATCACTAACTTGCGTGTACTATTAGAGCATTAATGCCATTTATTTAAACTTTATTTTACCAGGCAAATTAACTGAAAACCAGTTCTCACCGCTTCAAGTGCTTTTCGGGAGAAATAGATTACGCGTCGGAACTTCCTGGGATACAAACGTCATGCGTGTAACAAAACTCTTCAGCCAATAACGGCAAAGGTGTGTCGTCACAGAGGCGGTTCCGAGGGGGTGTGGCACACGGAAGGAGCGGACAATCGGGGCAGAATAGGGGTAATGTTGGGATAATATCTTTATCGTTTTGGAAGCCATTAAGAAAAAATTCTTTTGTTGTTTTATCCTGTTAATTTTGTGTTTAAATGCTTAAAAAAAATAGGTGTCATTTTGGGGGGCCGGGAACCAATTAATTGGTTTTCCATTATTTCTTATGGGAAAAATTCAATCAGAACTCGAACTTTTTAGGATTCGATCCGGAGTCCGGAACGGATTAAGTTCGAGAACCGGGGTACCACTGTACTGAGGGAGTTGGAGCTAGGGTTGTATTCAAAAGTGTGAAAATGGAGCTCAATAAAAGACAGGCAAAAATAGATGAACATGGGAGAATGACAGGCTAGCAAGTATAGTGAAAGGAAGGATTCAAATCTGAAATAAAGGGGAGACTGCATGTCCTTATATGAGTGAAAGAGAGCACTGAGAGTAGAGGTTATCATAACTGGAACAATGTCTATGTCAAATGGTAAGTTCTTGGACAAGGACCTGCTTTTGCTCTGGAATTAAATGCAGTTAGAAACCCGAAGTTTACTAGCTCCGTTGTTGCTCATACAGAGAGTAACCATTATGGGTACTCTGTTGTATCCGAATGCCCTGAAATCTAGTATAATGGAAAGCTGGGCTGTTTATTTCCTTTACTTCTTGTGTTGGAGAGCAACAACCCAGGGAAAACACCTGTTGATTACAAGAAACTCCTTTTTTAAGTGAAATATGTGCTTGGAACATGTCCACTGACTTTCTGGAAATGAGTCGAGGGTGCATTCTGTTCTCATACTTGAAATGTTACGGGACCTTGAGTTTTTACACTGTTTGACACCGTGTCTCCTGCCTGCCCTATTGCTGTACCACCGTTCATCCTGCTGTCAGAAGCAGCACCAGCACCTGCCTGCCATCACCTGCATGCTCTCTACAATGAAATTCAGAATTTTCTCATTTGACTTCCTCTGTCGCCCCCTGGAGGATGGGCTCTCCCTTTGAGTCTGGTTCCTCCCAAGGGTACTTCCTGCTAGGGAGATTTTCTTTGCTATTGTTGCCTCTGGCTTGCTCACTGGGAACTTTAGGCATGGATAATGTAAAGCACTTTGAGACAATGCGATGTGATAAAATTGAATTGAATTGAATTTAACAGAAGTGTCACAGTTCTGCAGCAATACAGCTGTGATGCATAATTGGGAGACACATTACAAACGTAGCAATATTAAGGATATTTTTAAACGCATTTCACGCTGCTTGCTGGAAATTTTACTCTCAAATCTGTTCATTTAAGGTTCTCTTTGACCATTAACTTTTACTTGTACTTGCAATTTTAACAATTACAATTTAACAATGAGGTTTATATAGTTATTCTGTCAGAAATGTAGGTTGTCTCATAGCAATCAGTTCACCTAGGTGGCAAATGACCTATACTTTGCACAGTTTTACATTACATTAACTAGCTACTTATATGTAGCAGTAGATGCCATCGTTTTAAAGTTAGTTAAAACAAAAACTTGAAACTTTTAAAGCACCCTTTTTTTAATTAATGCTGTGTTTGCACTGATTTTTGCTAAGCATGACTGCAAAAACATGGCTTCAGAATGTGTTGAGATTAGCAATACAGTGTGAGGTGGAGAATGAAACCAAAGGGTCATTGCACACTGCAGTAATGAATGATGAGGTTACATTTTGTCCAGTGCCAGTAACTTTACCCAAAGTATATTAACTTAACTGTTTCCTGAGAACCCTTACTTCAGTTCAAAAATTGTACCCTCTGACCTCATGGGTGAGACATTTCCCTCCTCATTATTCTGAAAATAACACATTTCATTGTCTGGCAGTATTCTTCACCTTTTTAAAGTAAGTTGTATATTAAATGTAATGCTGTTTCTGGTTTATGAACTTGTTTGCCATAATTTATGGTTCTGGACTAATCTAAAGAGCAGCCAAACAGCACATGTGAGTCACATGACAGGAAACTACATGTAGTCTAGCTAATGCAAAACCAAAACAGCTGTTTGGTGTTTCTTAAATGGGATCAACTGTGTAGGATATTACGGTGGAATTTCTTTATGTATATTTGTGTGTTAAGGCGGAATCGAAGCCTTCACCAATCAACTCCAGTCATGATAATATATACTGTAACAAATTTGGAGGGAAGAAAGTGGCTAGTAGTGTATGGTGAATCCAGCATGTGTGACAGTCCAGAGAGTGGCTAGGTGGGACTGTGGTAGCTGTGGTTCTTGGGATTCTTCTCCCCGTCATCTTCATCCCTCTGTGGAAGCATTTCTGCAAGTACTGCTGCCGCCCTTGTGGGCACAATAAGTCTTGGCCACTTGTATCCCTCAGGCCCTTTGTTTCACTAGTAACCCAGTGTGTGTAGTTGTCTCTCAGTCGGCCTGTTTTGCGTATCTGTCTTTCTTGTGGTTTATTTCACCCTAATCCACCATCATTCTGAGAATTTACACTTTGAATCGGTGCCAGATAATATGCATACTTTTGCTTGCAACATTATCTTCTGTTAATCAGCTTCAGCTCTTTGCAGAAGTGCATAGTGCATTTCTATTAATTACCACAAAGCCACATACTTGTCCTTATTAAAAATGTAATCTAAACATCCTCATTCGCGGGACTGCCAGGACTCGCGTTCTACAGTACCACCTCATCACAGAAGAATACGCTGAATACTAAAACTTTCCCCTTCTCACCTATGTCACTGCAGAGCCTGCTGTGAAAGAGAGAGTTTTAATTTTATTTATCTAAGCAGACCATTTTATCCAAAACAATGTACACATAATTTTAACTTTTTGTGAGAAATTGGACTCTAGCAGTTCCTGGAGCGGGTCGGGATTAAGGGCCTTGCTCAACAGGCTAATGGTGAGATCACTCTGCCCAACCTGGGATTTGATCCAATTGTTCTGAATACAGCTATAGCATCCTAACCTTCTGAGCCACAATGTGTGTAACATGCATGGTGTGCACTGGTCAATGGTTTCTCAGCACCCACTTCATTTTGAGGAGAAAGTTGATGGTTTCCGGAAAGCCCTTGTACCCTTTCATATGGAGAGGTTACAATGCCGTGTTGTGTTTCTCCATGAGTAGGATAGTGGGTTTACCGAAGTCCTCGTCGCCCTTTTCCATCAGCAGAATACAGCACATTATCACAGCAACCACTCAGACAACATTAAACGACTTCATGAACACTAAACTGCTTCTGAGAGCATACCTGTACTGTAGTTATTTGCTCAAATACTCAATATGTTGCCTAGAATAGTAAATTTTAAGAGGTATCTTCGTTTGTAAATAAAACCAGTACTAAATTTTTAATGCTAAGCCAGAAAAGCATACATTTTAGGTTACATAAAGACCATCCTTCTGTATTCTGCTTTTAACTTTCACGTGGGATGTTTTTCTTGACAACCTGAAGTTCTGTGAAGGTTGCTTTGAATGATGCTGGGTCATCTTCCTTTATAATTTGTGTTTATTGTTGTTAAATATATATTTATATACATTATATATACAGTATATATAAAGTGATGTGACTGACTCTGATATGCGAACTGTAGAAATGTACTTATTTTCTCCATTTAAGGAGTCGAAAAAACAAGGTACTTCAATGTCTGCTTTGAATTAGAGGGGGTGGGGGCGTAGAAATATGAAACTGAGAAAATGAATAGAGGTGGAAGTATTTTTATACTGTTGTGTTTGGGGAAATTGGTACTGTTGAGCTGTAAATGATGAGCATGGGTAAGTATCATACTATAACAAAATACAATAATGTAAATGATATACCAGTACTACCATTATCACTAAATAAACTGATGACCACATGATAAATCAGTGAATGACCAGTGACTACCCTATACTGTGTGTGTGTGTTTGTGTGTGTATATGTGCTCCCTGCAATTAACTGAACATTCAACCAGGGTGCCAACATTTCTTTGGCCCTTTTAGTTTTAAAGTAGTTTGTAAAACCTGAAGTAGCTTTGACTGTCCTCCCTAACATGGATTATCTGGTCACCCTAGTGTGTGTGTGCAGGATAAGGCTATGCCTGGATTAAGACCTCTAATAGGCTCCTGGGTATCAGCACAATAAAGCATCCCTCACCTCATTAGCTTGGTATTAGCGGTAGCTAAATTGTTCTCTGATTCCTGACTGCTAATATCTGTATGTGTAATATGTACCTGGCATTATATTTGTTTATATGGTCTTGATTTGATTTTTTTTTAAATCCTTATTTCTGGCAAATTTCTAAGCAATTCAGTTCTAGTTTAGCCACCAGGCTCATCATAATGCAGGATATGTACTTATAGCAAAATGGAGGATGGACGTATGGAATATAAGAAATGGCTTATAGTCAATTGTTATGCAATTACTAAATGGCGTCCAACATTTCCCTTTTCCGTTCCTTCTCCTTCTGATGACAGTTCCAAGCCTTTGAGGCCATGCCACATAACACCGTGGTGTTCTAAAACATCTAAATCATCTTAAATCTCTGAGCACAGTTGAGGTTTTTTCAGTGTAATCACTGGACTGTCAAAAAGGAGCAAGCCTACCCATCTCCTGTATAGCTGCCTCTCTCCAGGGACACAAACTGCCGAATTGTGACCAGATGGTTTTCAAAACCAATGTGTCGCACAGAACCAAAAGAGATGACAACTGGAAAGAATGAGAATGACTGTCTGACTTGTTTTTGGTAGAAATCAAAGACCAGTTTCTGAGAAGCTATATGTAGCCTGTTGCTCAAACAACAGTACAAATATCATGAACATGATGTCAATAAATTTTTGATTGCAACAGTGGTTTAGTTAGCTTAATGCACTCACATCGGGCCTATATTTTCAGGTTTATAACTAAATATTTTTTATAACCAATCTTTCAGACTGAACTTTGACACATTGTTTTGATCACATGCTTCATGTTGCTGTCCGTATCATTTCATTTTGTTCATTTGTGCACTTAGGAGCAACATGTCAATTCATATGTGAATTTCTATAAATATTTCCACAGATTGCCGGAGGCTGAGATCTGACTTCCTGTCAAGGTCAGTAAAACCAACAACAGGAAATGTACTACAGCATGCAAAGTGGTATTCAAACAGTGGTCTGCATCAAGCCCCGCAGCTGCCGTATCTTTTGCAGTTATTCTGCTGGAACATTCCCACAATGCCCCCTGAAGGGTGTGGTTTTATTTTTTAAAAAACATTGTACATAAACATTACATAAATATTGCTGAAACATGAGAACTGAAAGTTGATGGCAGTGTTTCAGGGAGTCTTTTGAAGACAGTGAAGTGGGGCTTTGTTCTGCAGATGTTGCAGAATGGTGTGGTAAATGAAAAAGAGGGCACTTCTCTGTTTCATGGTGAAAAGCATTGTCACTTACACAGTAAATAGTGGGGCTGGTGTGTGCTGTGCTTTAAGAGTTCCTACCTAAATTCTGAGCATTCCAGTAAAAAATAAAATTCCATAAATACCATAGTTTAGGAGGGAAACGAATGATGTGAAAGAAATCTGCAACATTTTTTTTTCTTCTCAGCCTTCTGTGGTTTTGGTATTAGTGAAGGAGCAAAAAGTGGTGTGTCTGGGGGTCCCTAAGGGCCGTGCTGGAAACACTGTCATAGATGGTATCCTATTCACCAGTGTTTTGTATGACTTTTAATGTATGTTATAGGATGACTAGGTGCAATAATTTAACCTAGGACAAGATTTGTAAACTTTCTTTTCAATGAAAAGAACCTGGATTTCCCTTAAGCACTAGGTTCTTGCTGTGTGCTGATTGGTCAGTCTCTTATAATCATGCATAGTCCACTAATGTTAACACCTGGGTGAATCTTTCAATCAAGGAAACAAACCAGTTAGAGTACAAGAACTAAACTATTCGGCCAAGTGCAGGAGCCTTTCAATAGTTTGTAAAACCTGAAGTAGCTTAGAATGACCTCCCTGACATCCGGTAACCATAGTGTATGTGTGTGTGTGTGTGCACCCTGCAGTGAACTGCCATCCCGTTTAAGGTACAGTGGTACCTCGGTTCTCGAACTTAATCCGTTCCGGACTCCGGATCGAATCATTTCCGTTTGTCCCGAAAACAAGTGCCTTATCTACAGCCACGTAAAACTTCTTAAATCTCAGTTATACGTTCTGCATTCAAGTTGGTTATATTTAAGTTTCACCGACAGCTGTCTGGGCAATGCTGACCTTCCTTAAACTCATGCCCCACTAGTTGTAGAAAGATGCACAGGGGCATTTTTACCATGGAAAAAAATAGATTTCCGTAAGATTATTATACTTATACATTTGGTGCATTGAAGTCTAATTAGATTCACTTTGATTGGACCATTCAATGATGATCTAAGGTACAGCATGACATTTTTGATACAAGTTACTTAGCATCTCTGTACATAAACCTATATTAATCCAGATAATTAAAAATTAAACAAATAGTTATTTTTGGCCCTTTCCGACTTGGTCCAATGAAGCCCTCACCTTATAAAAGTAACGATGGGTAAGTTTCTTCCAGCCATGGCATGAAGAATTGAAGCAGTTCTGAAGGCAAAATGGGAACCAACCTGGTAAAGGCAAGGTTTACCTTAAGTGGCTAGTGAGTGTATATCCAGCATTGAATATGCATTCCAATGCAGCGGTACCTGTACCTCAGTTCTTGAACTTAATCCGTTCCAGACTCCGGATAGAATCCTAAAATGTTCAAGTCCTGATCTAATATTTCCCATAAGAAATAATGGAAAACCAATTAATTGGTTCCCGGCCCCTCAAAATTACACCTAAATATGTTGTTGTTTTTAGCATTTAAACACAAAATGAACAGGATAAAACAAGAAGAGCATTTTTTTTTTATGGCTACCAAAACGATAAAGATCTTATCTTAACATTACTCCTGTCCTGCCTCGATAGTCCGCTCCTTCCATGTGCCACGCCCCCTCCTTAACCTCGTGTGGGATCCCCATGTGATCAGCTGTTAATGGTTGTTGTCATTAGTCCTCTGTATTAAGTCCACGTTTATTTGTTCCCCCAGTCCGGTCATTGGGTGCGTTTGACTTGCTTACAGTACTGGCTGAAAGCAATGGATTCTGATCCTGACGCAATGCATTATGGTTAGATGCATTACGACTTCTCACCCAGCTGCGTAAACTGGAACCACCTCCATGATGACACACCCTCGCCCTTTATTGGCTAAAGAGCTTAGTTACACGCATGACATTTGTATCTCAGGCAGTTCCGATGCATAATTTGCTATTTCTCCCGAATATTACGTAAAGCAGTGAGAACTGGTTTTCAGTTAATTTACCTGGTAAAATTAAGTTTGAATAACTGGCATGAATGCTGTAAGAGTACACATAAGTTAGTGATTTATTTATTGTTAGTTACTGTAATGTTGCGCTGCTTTATTTGGTTAATCGTTCAGTCTGTGAAGAAGGCATTCAAGTAAGAATTGCATTGTAGTATGACTCAATTTTTATATTAAGTTAGCGTTCACGGTTTGACTTCTGATATTCGGATAGAGTTCTAGGTCAAACTGGTTTGTTCGACTTTCAAGAAATTCAAGTTCGAGTGAGTTGTATTTGACTCTATTCTCTTTGTAGAATCCTAAGCTTTTGATTTGATTCCTGATATTCTCATTTATGGCTATTTGGCTTAATTACCAGTTTCACGATTTTGCATTATCACTCTGCTCCTGGTCTACCTTTCCTTGACCCTGGACTATGAATTTGAAATTCCGATTCAACTTGTAAAATAAACATGCAAATCCCCACCAGTTTCTGGTTTCTGTAACAATGTCTTCCCATGTATTATGAGAAAGCTGTAGTGTCCCACTTTGTAACGTGTTTATTTGTTAAAGATTGTGAGTGAATTTTTAGTCATTTTAATTCACTTTATGCATGTTTACAAATGTAAAACTGCTTAATGTGCCAAATTAACTTGCATATGTAGGCCGTGCAATTAAAGTGTTTTCCATGTAGGGCTTTAAGCATGTTTGTTGGAATTTCCTTTTGTGAATGAAAGAGGATGTTGTTCTTTTTTGAGTCTCTGAAAGAGAAACATGATGAGAAACATGATGATCAGGTAAAGGTTTCCTCTGCGCAGCAACCTATTTGCATGTGGGCGTCCCCGGACGTGCATCTTTGCCGTGTCATGCTTTTCCATTATTTTTGACCGTGTGGTAGCCTGGGCTCAGACTTGGGTTTCACCTGCCTCCGCCCCCGCCGTGTTTTCCCGCTCAGACCAGCATGCGTCGCGCTCCGATTCCCTTGCCTGGGTTCTTTTGGGTCACAGCGGTCAGTTATGGTTTGCTCTCAGCCCATGAGTCAGTGGATGGGCCAGTCCCTCACTGCGGTTGAGATAAGATCAATACTCCCATCTGCAATCGGCGAAGTATATAACTCAGATCTCATCCACATGCTCGCTTTTTAGACTCTCTGCATTGGCACTAGCATCATCATGTGCAGATGCAAATGCAGTCCCATGCAGTAAACGATCCTCTTCACATTAACCTGCTGGCAATTTCGACTAAATAAATAAATAAATGTTTCCTTACATCAGTGAACAAGAGATGCAAAAACAAAATGTCCACTACTATGGACATAAATGAATGGGTTGAGTCTTAGGAGGATTTACACAGAAGATACAGAAGTACAAATACATTGGAATTCTTGTTTGGTCTCCCCTGGAGGGGGGGGGGTTGATTTAAGAGTCTGAGTCTAGTTTGACTGTGGGATGGGAGTGGGGGCATACCTCTCTATCCTGAATGTGCTTAGCAACCAGCCTGATTGCTTTTGGAAAGATTTCTGTTCTGATGACATACAGTGAGTATGATGATGCTCTCGGGGTTGTGCTGTCTGAGGTTGTACTCGTACTTTCTCCATCTGACCAGAGAGTGTGCTGTGGGTGCTTTTATGGTGACTGACGTAGAATCATGCTGCCCAGGCTCCACGAAACTTCCAGTGTTTATTGGAAGAAGTACGTGAATGTCATTTGAATGTCGCATATTATAAAGTGTCCCTTCCGTTTTGAGGCTTTGCGATATTCAGAAGCCTGACATCTTATTTTCACATGCAGTCGGACACAGATACTCACCCATACACATAATTCTACGTCATCCAATTCCAGAAACGCTGTCGGCTTGTGACGTTTAGAGATTGTTAAAAGATATCGACGTTAAATTCACAGGATTCAGAAACTGTTTTACAGGTTGCCTGGAAATGTTCAAGTGTCTTTTTCATTCCTTTTGATGGAAGACAGGATGTGTTTCTTAATTCCTCATGATCTGTCCCTGTGAATGCATGACTTATGGAGGAAGTGTTAAGAGTCAAAAGTTCTTTACAATATATTCATGACAAATGTCTGAGGCCTAGTGTTTTGTGTAAGCCTATGAATAGCAGTATTTTTGTTTTGTTAAAAAGCATATGGGTCAGTCTGAGCTTGGAGCTTCAGGAGACATAGAGCAACTGCATCATTATTTATCATTGATTATGTACATGATCAATGAAGTAAAAACACTACATAAATTGAGAAACAGAATGACCAAATAAAACCAGTAGGCATGTCGTGAAGCATCACTTCGTTGCCTAACCTCTGCCCATTTATGCCCCTTGTTTTTTTGTGATACGGTAGAGGCCTACCCCAAACCTGAATTGGAAAAGAACTCAGAAAATGGATGGATAGATGAAGGAGATGAACATTGCTGGTGGGCGGCAGTAAAGCTTGCCTAGGGTGCTACATGGGCTTTGACCTCCTCTGTTGATTCCTTCGCTTCCATGATATAATGGTGATAGGCAATAATTTTAGAATAAAATCGAATAGTCAGGAGCAAGGTGTGTAGACTGAGCAGAATGGTTTTGGTTTGGTTACGGTTGACATGTTGACTTTAATATATTGCAGGGCCATTTAAACCATGGTCCTTAAGGTCTGAGTGCTGCTGATTTTCCAGCCTTCCTTAGCCTGTTATACATGTGTGAAGCCTCTGTGACCAATCAGAATCAGTAATTAATAAACTAACTGCCTGGGAAAACTGAAAACAAGGCCTGGATTTAGAATTGAGGGCCAGATTTGAAAAGCCCTGATATATAAGATGCACCACAGAAGAAAGACTGATCATTTTATGTTTTGTGCCTTTTTTATTACGATAATTTGTGTTTTACATGTTTTTGTCCTTTTCATAGTCTGAACAAGTACATAAAGTACTTGGAAAGTACACAAGTACAATAATACATGCAAACAGCATGACGGGAGTCATACAGTATATAAAAGAACAATGTGGGTTTAGATGCAACAGAAACAAAAATGTTTTATAAAGGGAAGTGAGTCAGTGTCATGTGTTAGAAACTAATTGAATGGTATCGGCGTGAAACTAGCCATTTCACAGAAATGAGATTCCAATGTAGGCACTTCCACAAACATTGTTAAATATATTTATGGCTCGAAAATGAAATCATTTCTCCAAGAAATGTAGGAGTTTATAGGCTAAAGCTTCAATTTTCTATGGTTAGTTGTCTCATTTTAAGAGAACACACATTTCTTTCAGTTCTTTGTTGCATCAGGCCTGATAAGCAGCTTCTCAACACACAAGTTAAGCATGTTTTCCATTCGCCGATGGGAAAATGACATGCACATTAGACAGCATTCAGACACCTGACATTTGCAATACTGTCCAATGCAGCAACTTCTGGCATATAACTCGGATACGGACGGCTTTCCCGCAGCAAGAAAAGCTGACTTTCACATCTCTGCACATACGATCAATTTGTCTTGAAACCTAAACAAAATATGTGACTGATCTGCTGACTAAAAACCTCACCCGCTGAAAAGAGTTTTACAGACAAACAATGTGTCGGATAAAAAAATATATTATATTTACATGTAAAAGTGGTCACGAGTACAGTGCAGTTCACAGAAGCTGTCACACTTTTTATTAGTAGGCGGCGTTTTCATTGGCAAGTATTTAACGCTTGCTACAGCTTACTGCTAACGCACTTCCGCCTCTCAAAATTAGTAAGGCAGAGGGGAAGGGGTGATGCTGATAAGCCAACCCCCCCCCTCCCCCATCCCACACAACCTCCACCTCTTTCAGTGATCACATTTGACACAGACATTCGGCTGAGTAATACAACAAAATGGTGCTGTGGAAGCTGCAAGTGAGTGACTGTCTGGTTACCTGCAGCGAAATAAAAGAATAACAGAAAAATAAATAAAGTAGTAAAACCCGGCATGTGGCAGCAGCTTGCTACCCAAAGGTCAGACCCATGTCATAAATTGAAACGGGCATTACATTAGGTGTAAACTCAAGTCCGTTGTCCAACATGCTTAGCTGTGGCATGGATATAAGAAGAGGGGAAACTTCGGTGGAGTCTTTGGGGAGCGAGAGCGTGAGGAATGACAAATCGGCTTGCTCTAGCAGTACCGTGGATTGGGGAACAGTCATTTTGAGGTCTTCCTCTTGGATAAACAGGGTTGAGGAGTTATGTTTATGTGTCACAGGTTGGCTGTCATATTCAGTCTGCTGCTGTCCTCCTCCAACACGGCACCAAAGGCATTGACCTTGGCCTGAACAAACGCACGCCAGCTGGCTGGGCCTATACCCGACACTGACAGCTACGCAGTTGTCCATGTCACTCTGGATTGCTCCTTCTGCCTGCCCTTGATCCCCAGCCTGGACTTCAGAGGATCCTTGAGCCAGTTTCTGAGTGACCAGAGGTACTAGATGCTCAGGCGTCAAGCCAGAATCCTCAGTGTCCAGATTGCTGGCGTCACTGTACTGTGATGCCACACTGTCAGGCTGGTGTGGAGCACAGCTTCCATTCTCGTTCTTGTTTTGTAGTGCGGAGGGGTCATCCAATCCCCTCTTGCCAGCACTGCCATCAGCTCCATCCAGACTCCCACAACCGCTGTCTTCCTTCGGTCGTCTCACAGTGTCCCGCCTCACCTCTCTGTCCATCTCCGAGGAATGCTGGCCCATGCTCACCCCACTATCCATGCTGTCCCTCCTCTCCTCGCTCTTCTCCGCCGTCATCTGCTCCGTCGCTTTCTTGGTTTTCTCTTCGGACTTTCGGCTTATCAGGAGAAACCCTTTATCGGTCACGATCTCGACTGAAACTTCTCTCACAGTGAGGGGTCGCCATCCAGTTCCAGGGGATTTCTGAAAGAGGAAAGTAATGCTTCTTAAATACAATCACGTAAAGAACCAGTGAAACCAGAGATAATTTAGTACAGTGTGAGAAGCAGAAGTGGCTCTTTTTTTAACAATGTAAATGAGATCGAGATTGAGAATGACTTTTGTGATTCTTTTAGAGCTGTTGTTTAGAGTTCAGCTTTTACAAGATACACTGTATTTCTCCATTTTCGTGGAATTTGTGCATAGAGACCTTCATCTTGGTACACTTCAGTCACCAGGTTTCCCCTCAGTTCATTCTATTTCCTTCAAAGAATATATCACCTTCTATACAGATATAGTAAATTTCGCATCACACTGTCACCCAACACATCCATGTGTGCAGTTTGCATGTTTCCGCTGTGTTTTCTCTGGGAATTCCGCATTCCTCCAACAGCACAAAGACGTATAGTTAGATGAATTTGCATTTTTAAATTGTGTGGCTCTGTTCACCCTGTGCCCATCCAGGGTTTATCTCTGCACCCCCTCACTATGGACTCTGAACTGGAAACGTAGTTGTTTTTTTTATATGTATATTCACTGATGGCCTAAGCTATGACCAGCCTATGTAAAGAGAATAAAGAAACCTTCAGTTATAGTTCACATTATTTCCTTTCTGTGTAAGTGAACATAATGTTTTAGCTCATCTTTGTATATGTAATTTATAAACTGTGGTTAAATTTGTTGTAGTGGTTGCAGTGATTATTGTAGGCAAAGCTTACCAGTGTGATGGGTAATTTCTCTGGCTCCCTCAAGAAGCAGTGTAGAAATCGGACCACCAGACATACGACTGCCGTGATGCAAATGAGAATGGCTGGTACCAAAAACGGGTACCACTCTGCCAGGAGAAAAAAGAGCTTTACATACACTTGTATTCAGTGACATATGTGTTCAACGACTGCAACAGGCTATTATGACCCACATAAAATATGAGGCCAGAACCACGTGACAAGAGTTAAATGAATGAAAGTCATGTAAGATGAGTAAACAAAGCAGTGGCTGGTGTCGTACCTGGGAGTGGCAGCACTAGACACTGCTCCTGGGACGTCTCGCTGGCGGCTGTCCCAGCACTGTCCTCCACGCTCAGACGCACGCAGTACTCTCGCCCCCACTGCAGCAAGCTGAAGCTCACCTCTGGTATCGGTTCCTTGGAATTCCACGTTGCGTTCTCCATCATCTGCCGGTCCAGCAGGGCAGAGTCAGACACAGAAAAATCACCAATGTAGACACTCAGCAGGGCTGGACCGGCCATCTGGCACACCGGTCATGGAAATGTGCCCCCACACCCTAGTTCGAGATTCATCCTGGGGACCCCGCACTCAGCAAAATTTACCATGGAGCCATAGAGAACAGCAAAGTCAAGGGCGAAAATTTAATCCCAGTCCAGTCCTGTTACTCACTGTATTTTTTTACTTGTGTCATATTATATGAATATTGTCATTTTCCCCTTGAAAGAAGGTCACACTCTGTATCACAATATATCATCTTCTGTGAGGACTTATGGGTGACGGTACCTTGTCATTTCCCTTTTCTTGCAGGTAGATGTAATAGTTGAGGCCAGATATGAAGATCTTTTTCAGGATGGGTTTGGTGTGTATTCTAACATTCATTGAAGACGAATTACCAGAAAGGGAGAAGACTGGGGGCAGGAGCTGACCTAGGACATAGAAGGGCACAAGAATAAGTCTGGTAAAGCGCCTACAACCTAGGGGTAGGTAGTGGGACTGCTAGTGAAATAGAAAGAATGAGACATAAATACAATGATCTTTGGTAGGCAGCTTGACATTTCTGTAATGTTACAGAAATCACTGTCCAGCAGTTGAGTTAGTGGTGATGAAACGCATGCAGTGCTCACAGAAAGTCTCAGGATGCATTAATTAGGTAAAAATGTAACATTATTGGTTTAATAACAAAAGTTTATTGCCAAGCAATGCTTAATATATCTTCCTCACAGACATTTCACTTTAAGTTTCATAATTTTTTTGACTGACTCATTCAGTTCTGTTCTTGCCTATTTGCTATTAATTGGAATTTTTAGTATCGCTCCCAAAGTGATACTAAATGCAAATGTTTGCTGTTTTATGTCATCGCAAAGCTGTTACTAATTAAAAATCACCCAATGAGACTGCCACAGAGTAGTGTGTACAGTACATTCCTTATTATGAACTACTGCATTTAACTCAAATGTCTAATATAATAGGCTTTACTGTGGACTGTTCACAAATATGAGTTGTTCGTAAGTCAGATTTTCTTAACTTGAGGACGGCCTGTATATGTACATTAAGGCACGCTCATCAGTTTTCTGTCAAATTGAGCTCGGAGTGCATCCCTGACACGGTGCACACTCACCCTATGGTCAATTCATTGGCACAAATTCATGTGCCCATTTGTCAGTTGGAGGAAATGCAGGAGGAGTGTGCAAGCGAGCCCGTTAACCCTGGAGACGTGCAACTGCTCGGGGCCACCACATCGCTCACACACGTGCTGTATGTGTAATTATTACTGGTGCTTAATTTGTTTGGCAAATAATTAGTAACATCAAACAGGCTAATTTTACAATGGAAAGCTAGATGGGAAGTTGACCATGAACTGGACTGTTATTGGAGTAACAGGAATGGAAACAAACACTGATATACATCGGCGGTGAGCTTACTATTTCTGAGATTAATTGAGATCCTGGACCAGGCTGAATTGTTCTGCCCAGTGACGACTCGAACCCGGACCCGGTATTTGTGGGTTGTCACATTGATGACGTCAGAGAGGTCACAGGACATCAGGGTTAAGTTGCAGTGGAGAACAGCCATCCAATTTGCATTTCCGCTGTAAATATATTATCTTTACTTGTACCAAGTCTTCATACACCAAGTTTGAGGTTTTACTGCAATTAATCTCAGCAGACATTCAGTTGACATTTAAACCACAATGAAATTGGTTAGTATTTCAAGATTAAAAGATTGGGTTTTGTCTTCATTAAAGTAGAATTTCATAAAACACATATACTGAGGATGCTTATTTTTCGTTTCCAGGCCTGTTTAGCTTTTCTTGGGCAGTCAGAGCAAATCAACTTACGGTGACATCTGAATGTCATAATGAGAGGAAGGCAGAACCCACTCTGGGGCTTCCCAGTGAAGGGTCACCTTCCCGTCCCACATGGACACAGAAATATTTAAACTTTCGTTGGGGTTCACGCCTGGGTGAAAGAAAAGGTCGACACATTACTGCAGGACAGGCAAAATACGCATCACTTTCCAACAATATTAGTCATCATGACAACACATATTAAAACTATATGAATTTACTTATGGAGAAAAGCATTAGAACACTATTGGTTGTGGTTTGCAATTCCTTGCTAAATGTGCTTCAGCACTAATTAAAGTGTTATGTTCAGAGACCTTCCAGGTATATCCTCATAAATGCACACATCTGATACATTGTCAGAGTACCACCCATCTTCCAATCACTTATCCTAATCAGTGTCACATGGGGGCTCGTCGCAAACAGGGCACAAGGAACACTCTAGATACGCTGCCAGCGCTTTGGCACCATGTCGTATACACAAGTTCCCAGTTTTAGTTTATTAATATAACAGATCATTAGCTAATGATTTGTAGTTAAAGTCTGTTGAGAAAACTATTCCAATTTTTAGATGCATTGTAGTCCCTAAATTGATATTTCTATACTTGCAATGTAGAATACAAGCAAAACATCTCTCTCACTTACAATATTTGAGAAAACAAAATGCAATTAGATTTGAAACATCCCATATACCCAACGCTGGAATTTCTCACGGTGTTTTCCATTACATGATGAAACAATCAACAACAAAAAAAAAAATCACACCCCAAATTTGTCAGGCTGACTAACAGTGATCGCTGAAATCTGTATATTTTCTTTTATTGAAATTCTACCTCAAAATAAAACATTGTTTTTTTTTTCCTAGAATAAAAAGCTTCTTTTTCACTAGAACGCAAATTTAGCAAAAGAGGAACCTCCGCTGCTGTACTTTCCAGCCTTAGTTTCGTTACAGACCTCAGAAGTAAAGTCTGATAAAATTTAAATGTGTTAATGACACATTTAGGGATCTAGATAATGTATTGAGTCAATAGTTTTTTATTAATTGCTAAAACACAAACCAAATTTCTTCATTCCTAATCAGTATATGATGATTGAGAGAAAAATTATATGAATTATAAGTACCTGAAGCATTTCAGCATGTAAAGAGACCTTACAGCCTAACTTAACTATGAATTTAGTGATTAATTGTCATTGTTGACACACAACAACAAAATGTGTTCTCTGCATTTAACCCATATGTGACATAGCAGCTAATTCAGCCCCCAGGGAGTATTGCCTTGCTGGTCAGGGATTCAAACCTGCAATCTTTAAATTACAAGTTTATGTCCCAAACCAATAAACTACCACTGCCAACTATATTGCTCTGTTAACAAGATAACGGCCCTAAGAACACCTTGAGATTATGCAAGTACTTCGTCAACATCAGCAAAGTCAAATTTAAGCTATTTTTTTATCTTACCTTTTGTGTAGCCACAAAACCCAGTCAAAAGTAGCGCAGTATAAAGTGAATACAGGTAATCCATCTTTACTTAGAAAATGAACATTATCCTTCTGTCAGTGAGAGAAGACAGTCTTCTGTCGGAAAGTTTGAGGGCGAACTGCAGCGGACGATGTTAAATTCTCCAAGCAAGGGTCCAAAAAAGCCAGGTTCAAAGATGAGGTCACAGGCTACTTGGAGTGAACTCAAACAGTCTCTGTTCTATTGTTCTGTAAACCTAACATTGTTCAATTCAATTCAATGGTCATTGTCTCAAAGCAGCTTCACACAAAAAAAAACATTGCGTATGTTTTCTTGCTGTTGGTACTTGGTAATGTATGAACACTGATCTCTATTACCTCTTCTACTTCTCTCTCTCTCTCTCTCTTGCGTAAGCCTTGGGCTTCCTGTTTTCTCTCTCGCTCTCTCTCCCTATCTCCATTCCTCCTCTCTCTTTCTGACTCATTCTTTGAAACACACATATTTTTCAAGCATTCTGTAAATGAGTTGTCAAGTATATGTTTTTATTCATATTATATTAATTTTATATTATATTTATGCTAACCTTTGGTCAGGCCCCCATATGTAACCCAGGACACACCCTCTGCAGGATACACACTTATACCTTTGGACAGTTTGGTACCTCCGGTTGATGTTAGCATGGTTTTGGACAACACAGGGAGAACATGCAAACTCCACACATCTGGAGCCAGGGTGGAGACTCTAACTCCAGATATGTGAGGTGACAGTGCTTACCACTGCACCACCATGTCACCTCCACCATACCATTAGTTAATAGTCTTTTTCAGTTTGTGTAATTTATGTTTTCAACGACTGTTAAAGTAAATGTATCGTACTATTCGATTTCAATACTGTCTATTTCCTCTCATATATCCATCCATCCACTCATCTTCCAAAACTGCTTATCCTATTCAGGGTCACAGGGGGTCTGGAGCCTATCCCGGGGGCCATGGCTCCAACGAAGGAAACAACGCAGGATGGGGTGCCAGCTCATCACAGTCATATATTCATGTTGAAGTTTATTTTTAGTAAAAGCACCAACCACTTAGAATTTTCTTCTTTCAACTATTTCATTGTCTTTGTAGAATTATATTGGAGTGATTAGGGAATTTCCCCTATATAATATGTAATTTTAGTGTGGAAGCATGAACCACATTTAAAAATATTTTTTATTCTTAGGGTTAAGTGCAGTCTTACTTTATCTATGCATGATTTTTCTGAGAGTTTAATTGATCAAAAACCGCCTCTTATTTCAAGAAAGTGTTATGGTACACTAAAACAAGTAATCAAACAGCCTAAAGTGACTCAAATGGGACAGAAGAAGCTGTGAACAGCAATCCTGGGCACATGTGTCTGAGAGTCAGCAGTGGGTTTGCTTTCTTATGGTGGATATTGCACCAAAACTGTATTTTTGTTTTGATTAGCTTCTATGACATTGCTCCATTTCCTTGTATGAACACACCAAATGAACACACATTTAATCCATGGTGAATATTTGAATGGGTAAGGTATTTATTCATTCATATTCAGTACTGCTTGTCCATTTCTGGGTCACTGGAATCCGGACCCTATCCCAGAAACAACTCAAAGTACAGGGAAATTAATGACATTAAAATTCACAACGAAGGAGGGCGAAACTGGTTAAATATTCATAGTCACCTAGGAAAAAAACAGAAACTAGTGCTTTAAATTCATAGAAAGCAGACATTCCTGTGTACTGTACATTAAGATTTGAGGTTTGGTGCTTAATAAAGAAAAAAACAGATCAGAAATATTTTTTAAATCATCAGGGGGTTGATTACTTTTTTGTAGACTGTGAGAAATGACCAAGTGGAAATTTTATCAAAAAATCCAGTACTTCCTTCTGTAAGAGGCAAAATGAGAAGTATCTATTCCTATTTACTGTACATCACAAATCAAATCTCTACCATATTGGCATGTTTTTATATTGGATTTATAACTACATAAAAATTATTAAGGTGATTTCAGATGAACATGTACTGGATAAGCAGATGTGGATGGGTGGATGGGTGGATGGATGGATGGATGGATGGATGGATGGATGGATGGATGGAATGGTACTCTGGTTTGCTCCTGCAATCCTAAAACGTCCTCCCTGACTTGGAGTACCCGGTCACTCTACTGTATCTGAAATGCCCATAATGCATGTGTGCCCTGCGATGGACTGGCATCCTCTCCATGATTTTCAGTTGCTTTGCGTTTCTGGAACAGACTCAAAGTTCTGGATTAGGTATTGGATGATGCATGGATTATGCAATCTTTCTTTATAATAAAAGAATGTATGAATACTTAAGAATTGTGCCATTGGTATTACTAGATCAATACGAATGGCACAATTAGACTTTAAGGGAGCTGTCACTTCTTTTACTTCTTCTACCATCTTTTCAAGATCTCCATGCCAACACTGCATTCCACTCTGAAAGCACACCTGGCAACCTCACCTGCACAGCTTGAAACTAGCCCAGTGTCCAAACAGAGCAACAATGAGTTACAGACAGAAGGCAGAAAGAATCTTGTGGGAACTGGAGCAACATCAAAGTCCTACAATGAAGGAAACTCCAGCATGTCAACTGCCATGTTGATGAGGGTAATTTAAAGATATGCATAGTTAAAGTGCAGTTATGTGTGCGGCATGATCAAGCACGTCTAGATATCGCAACAAAAAACAAGGATCTGACAATTGGAGGTATTAACACATGGATGAGATGAAGGAACAGGAACTTTGTGTGGGGTATGTGAATGTAGAAAAGACGTAGCAAAAGCAGGAAGCGGAACAAAAACTTAAGACCAGTTTCTGCATCAGCAGGGGAATCACGCACACATGGATCTGGGCTCAGTCTCATATACTGTACCAATGGGGAAAACAGGAGAAATAGATGGCTTGCCTGTCACTTTATTTTTCGAGTATTCCCTACTGAATAATCGTGGGTAAAATCCTTTGAGTATTCCCTACTGAATAACCGTGGGTATAATCTTTCGAGTAAATGGACTGCATTTATATAGCACTTTTAACCAAAGCACTTTACAATTATGCCTCACATTCACACCTTGTAGGCACAAGGTGCCTACCAGTTCACTGGGAGCAATTTGGGGTATAATCTTTCGAGTATTCCCTTCTGAACAATCGTAGGTATTGTATATTTTTCATATTGAACAGATGTAAAATATCTCACGACGATTTCTGTATATGGTTACCTGTATGGACTTGTTGTAGGGTGTGTTTTTGTGGATAACATGCAACGGCATAAAAAAAAACAACAGTAGTATCATCAGAGCTTATGCCAAAACATCTGATCAGTCTGAACGATCTAAGTGCCAGTAGCAGGCTGCTACATGGGGGAAGGAGGGTAGGGTGGAGAAAGAACAAATTCTCCAATCATTGTTCAGCAGACATGTCACCATTTCTGGCACAATGTGTCTTAGTTGTTCTCATTGGATGATTATTTTTTTGGTTGGGTGGGACCGACACATGACTAACATTACACGGGGGAGTCTCAACACCAAAATGAAATAAATTGTGCATTAAATATTAATTTTGTGCATATATGTGTGTGGGAACTCATTCCATCGTTAACTTTCCACCCCCTCCTCACTACAAGACCTGAACCACTGACCCCTGTCATGGTTAAGTGATGCCACAGTAGTAGAAAATGTGTTGTTTATTATTAGTTGACATGGTATGAGTGTGCTAGCAGGGTATCAGCATGGCTTCTGAATAACATGAACTCTTAGACCTACAATCCTGCCAGACAGGGACCAAGCTGTATACATACAAATGGATTTCGGGTAACATGAAGCTTAGACTGCGAGAGTTTGTATTTACTCAGAAATTTCGCTTGAAAAATGTTTAACAATGTTATAATACTTCGGCCGTCCATCTTACAATTTGGAGTCTATCCCAGGCAGCATAATGCGCAAGGCTGGGGATACAGATGCTCCTCTACTTATGAACTTTGAACTATGCTCTTACAGACATATAAACAAAGATGACTGTAAGTCCAAATTGTGTTCATTGGGCTCCCATTTCCTGTCCCCAACATCATTTTTTTTTCTGCGCACTAATTCTACCTAGGACGACTTCTGGCTGCACAGCAGCGTAGTGTGCGTGTGTGAGTAACGACATACAGTATGAACATTGTAAGTTACAAACAGCCATTTGGAACGCAACTAGTTTGTACGAGTAAGTAGAGGAGCGTGTGTATTTCTTTCATTTAACCCACAAAATACACATAGAAAATATATTGGGTATACGCATAAGAACATTGGTTGCATGCTACAGTAACTTATCTGATAACTGAGCTGTGGGATTTTTTTTCATCTAGATCTTAAAGAGAAGAGCATCATGAATTACGCATGCGTTAGTCATTAGAGCTAAAATGAAAGTTCAAGTGCTTGTGCAGTTAGTGGTTAGTCATGGTGCAATCCAGTGTTAACTGGATTCTTATTCATTCTTAATACTGCGGAGCTCACACAGCGTAATGGTTTTATGAAAATGGTAAATGAGCAAAAAAAGAAAAACAAAAATACTGTGCCCAAGGTGAGATTGATGTGGAAATTGATGCTACTTTAATATTTTAATTAGAAATGGATAGACAACTACAATTAATTTGGTATCACTTTATAATACCCTTTTGATGCCCTTTTGCCATTTATAAATGGTAGTAATCCATTAATAAAAAAGAGCTGCATAGTAACTTGTTTATAAGTGTCTATTAATGATTTACAAAGTGTTGCAATGTAAATAATAACCTGATTATTAACCATTCATAAGGTAGTCTCATTGTGAAGTGGTACAATTTATTTGAATAGCGATTAATACACAAGCACTGACATTCTCATGTTCTCAATCCACCCTGAAGTCAACTCAAAATACCATAATTTTCACATTCAAAAAGGTCAGGCTAACCACTATGAAGAAGTTTAAATACCAAATATTTCCTTTGCGGGCTGTCAGTACAATTTGCAACTTGCTTTGGTCGATTACAAATTAAAATATTTGAGCTTGCAGGTACTGATGATAAGAATATGATTTTATTTGATGATTGTTGTGTTTGATTATTAGCAACTTACTGAAAGTGTTTTTCATTTTATTTCACATAGCCCTCAAGGTCTTGTGGATCAGTGGGTAAAGAAGGCAAGATATTCGCAGCCTAAGAACACAAAATGTGACAGATGTGTTGGGGCTTAAACACGTTATCATAGCATCACATTTTCCACCGTGGAAATATGTCTGTTGGCAGTTTTACACGTACTTCAAACCAAACCACAATCTATTGGTCTGCTGATGCAGTGGCCTACAGCACAGCAAGATCACTTCAGTGAAAGCAACCCACAACATGTCTGGGAAGCCATTCCTCCCACAATGACAGTTTCTTTGGTTGCTTCGACAGAGGCAACAAGGACATTACAACAGGAATGCTGTCAACAGCAAACCCCCCCGCCCCCCCTCCACCCCCACCT
>JAABNY020000035.1:9274491-9287876 GCA_015164015.2 Brevimyrus niger
AAAATTTTAAAGGGGCAGTGTGTGGGCCAAAATAGTGGTTTGTTGCCTGAGGGTTACACCATGCCATAGAGGGTTAATGTATGTTAATGTGTTAGGCTGGTTTTAATACTGCAGGAGAAGACTTTGCATGTATGATGCTATAAATATTACTGCACAAATCAACCGGGAACTATTCTCATTAATAAACTGAATATTGCCTCTTTTTGGGGAGGGATTTTTCAGTCAGTTTTCCGTACCCATGGAAGTCTGTATGAAGATAACTAAAGGTATAGGCTCTGGACCCCCTTATATATATATATATATATATATATATAAATTTTTTACATAGTACAGATAAAACACTGGGCTGCCTGTTGCCTCAAGGCCAAAGCCAAATGCGCGATTACCTACCCTTTTACCGATGACCTCTGCTTGTCCATCAGTGGGTGAGGCGGGCATTAACTACGAGCGAGCGAGAGACGGGCAAAGGCGCTCAAAGAAAGGCGTTAACGCAGGGAAGAGGGACGCATGTTTAGAAGACTCCGTTCAGGACCGTTTTAAAAACGCAAGTTTTTTATCGATTGTCAAAAAAAGAAAGACATCTGATTTGCATTTCATTTGGAGAAGGACACCCACGTGTATTTGTCTTTTTCTCTGAGAATCCAACCTAGAGAGACAACTTCTGAAGAGTAGGGCGTGGATAGCACAGTATACAGAGAATACCGTGTAGATTAAATACTAAATTAGTTTAATAAAGCGGTGCTGTAGCTAATAACATTAATTTAATTAATTCTCAGTGTTGATATAGTTTTTTACGCCCGTATAATATCAAGGCGAATGAAAGGTAAGAAAATAAGTTTTCATTTCGTGTTTTGTTTAATTTGAGTAAATGCAGTTTATACGAGTCGCTTTTTGTGTTGCACTGATGGCGTTTTGAATGAAAAAGTCATTTAATGCGCACGTAGTTTTTTGCGTAGTAGGTGCGTCTGTCTAGAGAGTAGTCGGGAGTAGTGGAAAGATGTTGATTGTTCATCAAAGCGAACCACCTTCGTGCTGCCTCATAATATGGAAGGAGCCAGGTCTGAATCGTTTATTAAATATATATAGGATGCTTAGCTGAACGTCAGTGAAAATTTATTCAATGCATCTAGGTTCATAGCAAATATAATTGATGGTGTTGCATGCAAAGCCCAAGTTTATCAACAAAGACGTAGCGATGTCCGTTACTGTTTGGAATAATTGATTCCATGCTGCAAATGCATTGCACCTGGGGAATTAAAATTTATCAACGAGAAGTTTTTGACTTTTAGGCACTTGCTCTGTATCGTAGGGTTTGTGCGTAAAACGAGGGTGTGTCCTCATTGTATCGCACTGCCTTTTCTTGTAAAGAAGCAATGCTGTCTGAATTTGAGTCTTTGTTGGGGGTGTGGATTTAAGTTGCTTACATTTCTTTGACATACACACATTACAAACTATCAGACTGATTATTTAACATACATTTGCTCTTAACCATACTGTCATGTACGCGGAAGCCTCATAAATTTAAGCTGGAATGATGCCGGTGTGTCAATTAAAGAGGTCTCTTTTGTCAGTGATACTTTGGCTATGTAAACAACGTGGCGCTGAAATCTATAAGAATCTACAGGTATGGAGCGTGACGCTTGAGATATGCACGTAGGCAAAAGGTGCCGTGGAAAGACAAGGAGATGGCGACCACTGAACGTGAGGTGAAATGTGTGTTTGCTGAATGAAATACGAACGAACTCGAATCACTTCATTCGTATCCATGTTTGCGGTTTAAATTGTTTAATATATGCAATAGATGTTCATAATAACTAAAATATAAACGATCTTTCATAGGCTGCATTATAAGAAAAATCAAGAATACTATGAGGTAATGATTATACATTTCATTAGTCGCACATAGGCATGAAAATCTATATTATGAATGTAACTGAAAGGTTTTATTTCATACCTAAGTTCCTTTCTGTAATGGAATGCAACAATACGGTTTCAGCAGAGCTAGGGAGCAGCGCGGGACGCGAAAACAACTATGAGCGCGCTTTTGCCAGCGAGTAGTAAGAGGTGTTTCCTCCGTCATTTAACATAAGAGTTCAGTTCAATCATTTGCATATTATTCGTGTATTATATACCCAGAATGTTATTACCTACAATTTCACTATTATGACGTCTTCTCTTGTCTCGTGGGGGTTCACCAAATGGCTTATATCCGTGTCTTTATTACTTTATCGTTAAAACTATTTACATTTTAATTACACGAATTATTATTATATATTTTTAGGAATAGTATACGAATATTATCACTTAGGAAATATGGTAGGTGTCCCTGTGTTCATTCACTGTAATAAAAATCCATCGCTGCACTCGATTAAAAATAATAACAAGGTTGTGAGCCATTTGGCACTGGTATTGGAAGTCACCTGACTTGATGGGTTGCTATGGAAACACCCTGGAGTACGGGAGAAGGCACCAGCACGTCTGCCAGGGCGCCCGCCCTGCACGCCTCGTTGTCATGGTTACTCACCGTTCCTTTTAGTCTAAGGATGCTAGTCTGGGGTTTGCCCCAGAAAATAATTTAACGTTGTGATCATGTACTGTTTATTTATTTCATTTTAATTTTTGCATTTTCAGAAAACAATATAATGAGATAAAGGAAAAGAATCTTCAGTTAGCTTTAACCTATATTTATAAGCGGTTCCTTGAATGACTTTTGCTGGTTGTTTATATTATTCTGTACTGAAATAACATTCCTACATCATACTACTGCAAAACATTCTGGCTCGCATTAGTGGATCCTTAACATTTGTTGTTATTTGTTAATGCCATGCAGATACACATGAAGCATGTTTTACAGGGAGAGGAGCAAGAACAGACGGAGGCAATGAGACAATATGGCCAGTGGATATTTGAGAATGACGAAACCCGTCGAAGTGCGAGAACGTAAGCGTGGCGAAAAAAAAATCCAGTCTCCCCTCACAACCCTTGGAGGTGAGACAATGACACACGGAACAGACGCTCACGCCACAGGCGGTGCCCCAGGGCCTGTGCTCAACAGTGACCACTGCCAGCTCTTGCGTTACACCGCCCCCCCCCCCATGCACACAGAAAAGGGCTTTGTAACAGGTCCTTTTTAAATAGGTGCTTTAAATTGGCCCATGAACGGGGGTTTCTCACAATGTTAATCCTGCCAGGTCAGGATCGACGTAATTCTCATTTAATGTCAGGCATAACATGTTAAACTGCACCTCAGATTGTGCTCCTCATGCATGTCACCTTTTCTCCCCATAGTTCATCTCTTTATTCTGTCTTCTTTTTGACCGACGATTGAATGCAATTGAATTTTGGAGCGCAGGAGAAAACTTGGTAAATCACCAACTTGCACTTCACGTGAATCCCTGGATTATTGCTTTTTGGCAGATAAAAACGGCATAGCGACGGGAAGTTGTGTCAGATGTGTCACTGAGCTTTGGATGACTTGAGGGTAAAGTCTGTGAAACCTTTTTTTAGAGGTTTGAGTTTTAGGAGAGAAAGAGGAATGCTGAGTGACTGCATAAACGAATGTCTTTGTGGCTGAGTTAATGAGGATGGGGAGGGCAGGGTAAATCACCTGCAGGTGGGTTACTTCATAGCCGCAGGGTTTTGAGTTTGAAGCAGGCAGCAGCTCTTTCTGTTCTCCGTCTCCCCACGTAGCCTAGTTACCTCCCACGGTCCAGTGGCATGCTGCTCGGATGATTTGTAGACTCCGAAAAAAACTCTGCAGGTGTGACTGAACGTGTGGAGGACCCGGTGACAGGCAGGGCGTTTTGTGATGCGTGGTATGTTGCATTCTTTGCAGGAGAAGGTCCACGTCCCCATCACCCAGAATGCCAACACTTTCTTGAAATGGACGGATGCGTCAGCAGGAATGTAGTTTTGGATGTCAGATTTTAGAGGCCTATATTATTTTAGTGAGGCATATGTTTCTGTTTTTGGGTTGATGTGCACAATTCAACTTCAACGGTTATGTGACAAGCACAGTGGTTTGAGTCTCTGCCATGGCTCCATGTTCGGGGATGTGTGTTCTCCCTGTGTTATATGCCGGTTTTCTTTTGGGTTCTCTGATCCCCCACCCCCCCACAGTCAAAAAAATTGCCAAGGTGAACTGGAGTTGCCAAATTCCCCGTCTGTGTCAGTGGTGAGAGTACCCTGTGATGGGTTGGGGCCCATCCTGGGTTATTCCCTGCTTTGTGCCTGTAGCTTCTACGATGGAGTCTGGACAAGCGGGTATAAAAAATGGATGAATGAATTATGTATGATTTACTGCTGAATATTTAATTTTGTTGGACTTCTGATTTTATGGAAAAAACAAATCAATAGCAGTTACATTTACCACAGTGTTAATGGAGCCACTAATGTAACTGTGACAAATGTGTCTGTGTGTGTGTGTGTTTGTGTGTGTGGATCATGTATATATTACATTGCGCAGACCAAATGCCCCCACAATGTGATAAAAACCTGTTACTTTGATATTGTTTGTTTTTTTTGGTCCTCACAAGGGGAAACTCAAGTTTATTAAAATCTGTGACTGCAATCAAAAAACTAAAATTGTAAAATGATTCATATTTTGTCTGGTTACTTATGGTTAAGGTTAGGGTTGGGTAGGGGTTAAGATGGTCATTTGAGATCAGAGTTTTCCCCATAGAAATGAATGGAGAGCCCCCACAAAGATAGGGATACAAATGTGTGTGTGTGTGTGTGTGTGTGTGTGTGTGTCTGCTAGGTGTACAGTCAGTGTACCTGGCTCTGCAACTGATCAGGGATATGAAGCCCGTTTCTCTACCTTTTTACATTTTTACATAAAAGGACATTACTCTTGCCCTTTGAATCCCGACCATTTCTTGCATTTTTCTATCCCTTTGATTTTACGCTTGTTACATTGGATGTACATGAGTTAGTCATGTGTGCTTTATGGTTTTCTTTTCGGGACATTCTGGGCTACTCAGGTATAATAGTCGTAAGTTTATGTGTAAATTCTGACAGTCTTGATATAATCATTTTTATGAGGAAAAACTACATGCGCCTATTTGAATTTTTCAATTTCTAGTCTCATCTAATATAAAAATTTGCAGGCACTACAGATATAATATTATAAATGTTGAGATTAGAGTCCCTATGATGTGAGAATGCAGGGGTTTCATTGGGGACGTTTTTATGGCTTAGTATTGTGAAGGAATACATGGTTAATGTCTTATTGAAATTGATATATTTCATTTTGCACCCATTTGGTAACAATATATGCTTTTATATAATTCTTTAAATTACTTTATAACATTTGAAAGAGATTGACACGAAATGCCCATCCCCAAAAGACACACACACACACACACATACACATACAAACACACAAAAACAAACAATGCACACAAAATCCTAATATAAGCTCTAAATTCTAAAGTTACAAGACCGAGATTAATTGGTGCGAAAGTCAACACGTTATGCGTTTGTCGGGTTCTAATGGAAATCTAAGGTTAATATCAGCCACTGCATAATCAGAATCCTACTCATTAAAGGAGAGCGTGATCTCCTTGATTTTCAAGCAAATAAAATTTTGTTTGATTGAAAGCTTCTTAGTAATATAACCCCTGTTTCTGACATTTCCTGAATGTTTTACACAGTGTCTTTATCAGTTTCTTTTCCTCTTTTTTCACTTGTACTAATAGGGAAAGGGAGAAGGTGACGCTGGGTCATAAAATCTAATTTACCACGGCAAACACACCTTTTATACTGAATACTACTTCTCCTTTTCCACTCTTTCCCTGTGTATCACAAGCGACCAGTGCGTGTGAAGCAGCCTGTACACCACCTGCGCTCTGAAAACTGGGCTGCTGTGTTTATTTGTGCCACTTTCGGAGACACACACAAGCTTTCTCCCTCCGTTTGCTGCTGGGAAGGTTACTGGTTTCATCCCAGTGGAAACAGTTTAAAGATCTGACATTTCTCGGGGCCCGCAGCTGAATTGATAGAGATAATAGGGGAGCACTTTGTGTGGCTGCTTATATTGAAGTAAATTAGCACAAAGTAATACACTGAGTTGTATCACATTACCTGCTAAATTGAAGGGGGGGGTGTGCTCTTGCCCACCATGTCACAAAGATCCTTTAAGTACTCCATGGGGGGGGGCTCTGTAACCAGTATTATGTTCTATCAATCACTGATTGATTTAGTGCGATTTTCTACTTCCCATGATTATTTTGTTGATTCCCTTTAGTTTAAATTACCAGGCAGTGAGTTGCAGTGCATGGTGAATCTGCCAATGGGGATCTCTCCCTATACTACATTAAACTAAATTAATTAACATTATAATTTTTAGGCCCATTAATGTTTGTTAATGTTATTGCACTTACATTCTCTTTTTCAAATGCTATTTTACTTCTGTTCACATACTGTACACGTGAATGTTTTGATATATGAAGTATTGGTCACTTTCATTGTGCACTTTTTCTGTATAAAAAGGTTTTTTGTTGTTTATAGTATTGATAGGAGACTGAAATTATCTTAATCATTACTGTGTGCACAGAAAGGATTAGGTGGAATATTACTTTTAGGGTGAGTATTGTTAAAATGGGACACTTTCTGAAAATTTGCTCTCCGAGAAAATCATCTCAATGTCTTGAATCCCAGCTTGATACCATTCTAAGTACATTAATGCCCCTTGAAGAGAAAATAAAGTATTACACAAACACATCAACTGTCCCATTTTGCCAGGTGCCCCATTTTCAGAATACTCACCCTACTGTTGAGAAAGAAATTAATACGACCCAAATGTATCATTTTGCATCATATATCACATTATATTAAAATTACAAGTAAAGCTTTAGAGTAGCCGGATTTAATATACATATATTTTGCTAATTGGATTTTTCATGACAGGCGATTTTCTGCATTCCTCCCGCGAAGGCAACAAATATGGTGTTACCATCTTGCTTGTCTTCCCTGTGTCCTGCCATGACAAACTCTTACATAATCTGCACATAGTGTTTATGTTTGTTTCAGCCATGTGCTGCTTTTTTACACTCCAGTGTAGCTCTATTTAAAAATGAAAGTCATGGCTGCCTTCGGTGCCGTCATCGTTCGTGGAACGCCATAGCAGGTAGCCAGGTCCCTCAAGCCCAGCTTGACTGACAGAGTTATAACACACAGAAAATCTCAGCTTCCTTGCCTTTCAATCTCAAGTCACGTGATTTTATGTTCTCCAATTCTGTCCTCAAGGTCCGTGCTGTCATATGAGTAACAAAGCTGATGGCCGGACCGTGTAGGCAGGAGACTAATGAATGTACAAAGATTTAAAGATTTAGAACAGGGCCTCCTGTCTCCTGTTCCTCCTGCCTGGATATCAGGGCCTACATGAGGGGCACCACTGTTATCTCATGCTGCTACTTCCGAAAAAAGCATTATTATGGGATGTCGGTTAAGGGGTAGCGTATAAACTTGCCAGGAGGGCCTCCTTGTCGCAATCCCCTTCGCTTTCTTCTCTATTTCTATTTTTACCCTTAAAGGCACACAGATAAAGATGTGCTTTCAAGCTAAGGAGATCAGAAGGGCCAGGCCTGGGGGAGTGAGGGTGGGTGACAGATTTTTGGGGAGGAGGGTGTATGTGGGAGTCAAGGGACAAGAATCAAAACTTATTGCAGCGAGAGGCTCCTTGGTGTCAGTTTTAATGGAATTTCTGCCCGCTTGGGATTTGCGGCTCCGGCCTTGAGGACAGGGGAGATAATCTTCGTCAGATATCTGCACACACCCTGCCATGGCACGGCCCCTGGGGGGGCAGTGGGTGGTTGATACAGAGTGGCTTCTGTGTAGACAGCACGACTATCAAAACAAGGACGCCCTACTTTAGTGCAGATTGAGAGGAGCACAGATAATAGGGACCCATTTTTAGTGCTGTGTAGATTTGAAATGGCTGCGGTGAGCCCATGAGGGCTGGGCATGCACAGTGATTTAACACACTATCATTCTGAAGTGGAATGAGGGGCTAAGAAAGGCTCTGTAAAATTATCTTTGTAAAGACAAGTGGCTACGTGACTCCCAAAACAATGGATAAAACATTTGTTCGCAGCCAAAACGAAACTACAATAATATTATTGTGCAGAAAGAGGAGGATTTTGAAAATATCCATTCCCTTATCAGCAGATGATAGATAAATATTCACAGGAAGCCATTTCTACTGAGAGCCACAGGGCACAACAGAAGATAAATCCTCACTGTGCCATGAGCTAGGTTGTAATAACAATGCTGGACTCAAGGTGGCGCTGTGTGGGATATGTTTTGAAATGTTCTGCCAGAAAACCGATGTTATCTGACTAGAGACCCAAATTGCTCTTGACTCTGTTCAGCTTACAGAGAGTAGATTGCTTTTGAATCATAGAAGCAAATTTGATGGGTTTTACTCTGACTATCTTTGATTAATTTAGAAATGTTTACTCTGTTTGATATTTAGAGTGCATACTGTCACTCATTTGATTTCACATCAAGATCAGGAGGCAAATACAAGCTGAAAAAAATCACTAAATCACATTGTGACAGTGAGGACGGGGATGTTTGCACAGTGTTTACTTTTCTAAAATCAGAATACCACTATATATGATTATTGTTAATTGTATTTTTATTCTAAAAACTTGGATACAAACAAAATTCATGCATTAAAGTGTAGTTTTACCTTCAGGTTTTAGATAAAGACACTAAATTGATCTTTGTAGCCTAAGGCTTGATGTTTTGGACACATGTTAAAACTTTATTGAATCCACAGTGACACCTAGAGAACTGGGCTGGTGAAAATAGTTTCAGAAACATGAGGAAGCGAACATCCACCATATTTGTACACTTGAAGCCTCATCTGAGGCAGACTGTCGAGGTTACAGTGTGTCTAGACTTACTTTCTTGCTAAATGACTCTCCTATTGTTAAAAATGGTTACAACTGGTATCAAATATGCAATGCATGCACAAGGGGGCTCCATTTTCCTGAAACAAGAATAAGCAGTGGGTTGGAACAAGCTGAGATGGAAATTGTAATAATATGTATTTTCACTCATGGTTGTTATTCCTGATATATCATGGTTGTTACATATTGCACAAATTGTCATTGTTTTAAACGCAATTGTATTTATATACTACAGCCAAAATAAATGACTCGCTACCCCTTTTTTTTTTTTGAATGATAAACTGAGTAGTGGTTGCTCTCAATCCAGTGATGTGTTCTGCATAAGATGGCCTTCTTTTTGCAACTTCTTGGATTTTTCTCCTTGAGTGCAGAAGAGTTGTGGGGGAGGGAAAAGCAATGTTGCCTGGTTTACAAATGTTAGCAGGAGTAAAACCCAGTCGCTATTGATCCCAGGTTTTGAAAGGGGGGGGGGGGGTTAAAATCAATAAATAGGACCTTGTACAAAGATGTCTAGTCAACGAACAGGACATATTTTTATGTGACGAGAAAACAGAAGCCATTTTAGGTCAACTGTCTCAATCTGGATCTGTCAGTTGGTGCCATGTAAATTGTACGATTGCGGGTAAATTATCACCACATGCATACATAAATCAATAAAAAAATAAAGATAAATGATTAGGTCTATGTTCTGTTTTGCAATACATAAGAGAGGACGTATCAAGGTTAAGCTGGTAAACTAGGACTGAGTACACCAAGAATACCTGACCATTATAGGATTACACCAGACATGCATCATGTCTGCTGGGAAACGGGAACATTCCAGACAAAAATAGACAAATTAGACTGTTAGATGTGTCCTGTTACTGCTGACACTTTGTGTTTTTTTTCTGTACGCGTGTATGTGCTTGTGTGTGGTATGTGTATGAATTGATAAAAGTGACCCTCTGATTTTACTCTTTTTGTATCTTGGCAGTTGCCATGGAAACCTTTCTCATCTTCCTCTGTTCGCTCCTAGTGTATGTCACTGGTAAGTGTCATCGCTGGCATCTCTGCCTGTTATGAAGAGGAGAGTGATGGGAAAGGGGTGGCATCGTGTGGATGGGTTTTAGGGTTAATGGCTCCGCTGTTATCATGTGGGGTTTTCGTAGCACTGACAATGTGACTGTTTCAGGTGTTTATCATTCATCTCTGTGTTTGTGTGCATGCTTGTTTATCCACGTGCCATGAGGAAGTCTTGACATTGGTCCCGCCACGATCGCAATTTGATTTACTGGAAACATTTTCAGAAACGGTAACAAAACAAAGCCACGGGGAATTAGCGATGCTCCAGTCAGGTAATAGCTAAGATATAAAAAGCTACGACTCAATAGGACAGCTATGCACAGACACACTTGGATTAGCAAGGAACCAAAGTGATTCACTGCATATGATTCACTGCTTATGGAAGTTCGGAACTTCTGTATCACACTGAATAAACAATAAAATCCCGTAGATGATCCCCCCGTCTTTTCATGTATTGGCTGATCATCCTCTTTCTTTGTACACACCTCAAACTGATTTACTTTTTCTTTCAGTGTTATTGTTGATTGATTCTCTTCTATTATTCATACCGTCTTGTATGTCTGCATGTTAGCGGGCATAATTTAGAGCTCGTATACAAAGTCTAACAATAGAGCTCTCACTATCGTGTTGTTGCTATCTATGAGTAGTTTAAAAAAAGCAGTCTCAATTAAATGCAGGCCAAATTGTGCAAAACAGAAAGTAGGGCAGAAGGAACCAGAGTTATAAATTGTGCAAACGCTTGGAGGAGTCACGCTGACAGCATGCGGACGAAAGGGATTCACTGAGCGGGCAAAATGAGTTAGAAGGGCGCTGAAATCCGTATTCCATTTACAGCCAAGACTAGAAGCTTTATTCCTGGCCTTGCTATAGTCCATCTTTCTCACTAACAATAATATCTTTTCAGAATAGGCTTGAAGCGCGTCTTGTTTTCGCCGCATGTGGACCTTTTCATCTTCTTTTCACGTCATTGTGTTTCAGTCTGATATCAAGCAGCGGCGGCAAACAAAGAAACGCAACGAAAACAGAGGGTGACTTAGTCAACAAATCAAGTCAAATCTAATCAAGCTTTTCAGCCATGCCACTCACACTCAGGCGTACAACGGCACAAAATAACATTCCCACAGCGCCACGGTACGACAGACAGACGGAAAGTGACAAGAGGAGAGTTTTCACAGTGGTTTATAGGGCAAATCAAAAGGCAGTGCCAAGTGGGAAGGACAGACTCAAGGGTATATCTGGAAAGAGCATTGGGTATGTAAACAATGATAAATAATGCAACAGCGGAAAGGGTGGAAAAAAGTGTCAGTTAGCTGACAATAAATATATAAATAAAAATAAGGAAGAGGGACCAGTGCCAGTGGGGGAGGGGCGATTATTTTTAGGCCCAGCTAGGTGGTCAGGGGTGCCCTAAATCATACCATTTAGGGCAATAGAGGTCCTCACCGTTATTCCATAAAAAAGCAAAATTTAAGCAAATTTCTAGTAAACTGAAGCTCAGCTTAAACTGCAGAACAAGTATTTTATGTATATCTTTGTGCCTTGAATATAATTTTGCAATGGGTGCTGGGCCACTCCCAGGAATCCTCCCCGATGGTACGTGATGTCATCATGCTTTGTGGGGGGCGGGGCCTAATGGAAGCAGATTGCGGAAGGAGCCGGAAACGCCCATGCAGCACAGGAACACATGGCTGATTCCTTCAGGGGTAAAGCTTGAATTAAATATCAAGGACATACGGAGGGTGAAGATCACAAGAATGAACTGAAATTATAGATACAGACACAACCATATTTACACATCTGGAAAAAGTCAAACAAAGAACAGCTTACATCCCGCTGGAGAGTTTTAAGACCACACAGAAAGAGCTAAAGCAACCCAAGCTCATCTATGATGAACAGGTTTATTCTTTCTAGCATAACAGCATTATATATTGATAGGATTTTTTTTGGTTGGAGCAAGCTTGATGTATTGGATGTACATAAACATCTGCATAACTATCTCCATATGATTTTTTTTTTGTCTGTTCTGCTATATTGTATCACGTTTTATCATGTCCATATAACACAAAGCAATGTTATAAATTGCTCTGGAAAAGAGCTTCTGCTAAATGGCGTAAATGTCCTGCCCTGTTCAAGGTCATGGCCATCAAGCCTGCAGGCCATCCCAGGAAGCACAGCGTATAAGGAGGGTAAACCCCGTGTGGGTTTCCAGTCCCTCGCAAGGCACACAAATCCACACACACAACCACGCAATGAGGCTTATTCATAAACAGGTAACTGCGCATGCAAGTTCACATGCAAAGAAGTTCACACCGACACTGCCGGAACATTTCAAAACGTTCTGAGTCGGGTATGGTGCTCGCTTCTAAGCAAGTCTCCACCAGGATCGCTTATCCCATTCAGGGTCAGGGGTGGTCCAGAGCCTATGGGTGCCAGGCAGGGAACAATCTAGGATGGGGCGCCAACCCGTCACAGGGCACACTTACGCCGATTGGGTAATTTGGTAACTCCAGTTAACCTCGGCATGTTTTTGGACCGTGGGTGGAAACTGGAGAGGAACATGCACACGGAGACATGGTAGACACTCGAACCTTAGGCCCAGAGGTGTGAGGCATTAGGGCAAACCTCTGTGCCACCGCACTGCCCTAGTGGTGTCAGGGGCTGGCTGTGATGCAGAGAAGCCTGTGGAGTTCATCAATTTTTTACAAGCCGTGCGTTATCGGGGAAAAAACAGAAATGAGACAGTGACATCACCACCATTGCCACAGCCTTACTGATGTCACCCTCTCTCTTTTTCAATCTCTGTCCCTCTATAGGTGAGACCACTAGACAGGGTGAGTTTGGTTTTTTCTCCTCCTCTTCTTCTTCTTCTTCACAGACCAGCAGAGGAACATAGAGCTTAGGCAAGACAACGGAAGCAGGACAGTTTTTCAAGAGGAAGGTTGTGCAGAGAGAATGAGAGATAATGATGCTGGTGATGATTAAAATCATTAATAACTATTATTATTGTGCGTATCAGTGAGACACTGGGTCCACAGCTGCTATAAGGTGGAACCCATCAGAGAGACCTGATCTTCATTAGTTTTTGTCTGTAGTACCTTGTCTATAAACTGATGGTATCAATCATCTGAATGGAAAGAGTGCAGCCTTTTAGATTTATTTCCTGTTATTGTGCCTATTCAAATCAGGCTGGCATATTAATGTAGGACTGCAGGATGTCCATATGGATCTAGATGGATGTAGTGTCACCCGTGAGGCAGGGGCTGGAGTCCCCCGTGAGGCAGGGGCTGGAGTCCCCTGGTGTGGGAGGGGCTGGAGTCCCCCGTGAGGCAGGGGCTGGAGTCCCCCGTGAGGCAGGGGCTGGAGTCCCCCGTGAGGCAGGGGCTGGAGTCTCCCGTGAGGCAGGGG
>JAABNY020000035.1:9342200-9356780 GCA_015164015.2 Brevimyrus niger
TTTTGACATGCCTTTGCTCCCCAACCCAAAAAACAACAAATTTGAACCCCCCCCCCCCCCCCCCCCCAGGGCACAGGTACCTCCCCAGCTTCCAGACTTTCACAGGCTTTTAGAGGACATCAACGTTTCACTGTTTTTCATTAGTCCACCTGCCTAACCACTGCTTTGCATGATCTCGTGTTGCTGCTACTTGAATGTCTAATAGTCACATAAATACATTAATATCTATCTGTATCTGTGTGTCTATCTGGGTCTTGTGTCTAGGTCTGAAATGGTCCCTACCCATAAATTTGCTGACCACACCCTCACCTTTTGTTCTGGAATAATATACTGATTCCCAGAACTGTGGTTCTTTTCGGCTGTGTGAGAAAGTCCCTCTTCTTCCAAGGCATCACTCTCACACACAGTTCCAGAATCCACTTTAAACATGCACTTGACCTAAAACTGCATGCAGATGAGGCAGTCATTTCCAGCTTTTTTCCTGAGATACATATATTGCTGTCCTTACAAGTACGAAGTACGAAGCTCCGTTTTGTTGCCTTCAGTGAACCTTCAGGCCAAAATTCACTGCCGTATAACTAAATGCAGACCAAGCTTATTCAGAAATCTGCTGATGGCCCAGTCGGTAACTCGCTATTTCATTTGCTTGATTACTCTCTCAGTAATGAATCGCATCTCCGAATTATGTAGGTTCAGCATTGATAGTTGCATTCCAAGTAATAGCAAACTCTGCCTCCAGCTTATTGTCTTCAAGAACAGCACAAATGAGTCTGGATTTTGGCTCCAGTCACTTTCTGCACTACTTGTGAAATTATTGTGTATTTCTTCATTAGGGATGAATAGCTATGAACACTCCTCAATATCTTTTTTTAAGGGAATTGTCTGCCTCAGACATTTCATTCCACTGAAGGGTTCTTTTTTCAGTAGTATAATGAGCTCACCAAGCTCTTGGGTGAACTGTGCGAACATCTTTGGTAACACTTTACTTAAAGGAGTCATAAATAATGCATTGTCAATACCTTCAAAATGCATTATAACACATTCATAAAGTGTTATGAACACAGCTATAACAATTTATAAAAAGGCATAACACATTATAGCCATGTTTATTATGCATTATGAATGCACTATGAAGCTTTCATCTATAATGCACTATAGATCCCTTCTGAATGCAGTACAAAGCATCCTTAATTCTTATTCCATTATAATGCATTATTAAGGTATCTATAGTGGATTGGACTTTTTTTCAAGTGGCACTAAATGGGATCACTGCCAGTTGAAAAATGCTGTGCATTTCAGAACACAAGGAAGAAGCTCTATCACTGTACCAGCACCCTCAGGATGCTTGTACGGCTCATAAATCCCGATGGTCCATGTGGGGTCCTTATTAAACAATTAGAAAGCGAGGACAGCAGGCTCTGCTTCTGCTGAAGCATTGCTTCGCTGTACCTATGATTGATTGGTACCATAAAGAAAAGTGTTTTGCCACAGTCCCAACAGGCACTTGCAGTTGTTCCGAGTCACTGCAAAGGGGCTGCTGTCTTTTTTTTTCCAGTTGTCAAGATCTGAGTGATTTGCGCCAGCTGTATCACCGGGAGCCTAAACTCCACTGCAGCTCCCCAACAAACGAAAAGACAAATAGGAATATTATCTCTTGCAATGACAGAAATATATTTCTAAAAACCAGGAAGTTGGTTGTGTGGTTATCAGAGGCAAGAGGACAAATGCCAGCTCCTTTGTCATATTGATAACACCCTGGCCCAGTTGGTTCCCATATGGTTACATCACAGTCTAAACAGAGTGGAATGTATGTAGAGTTCCTAATACTGTGGAAGCCAGTGCTTTCAACACTATTAGTTGGCTTTCCTGCAGTAATCTCCTCTGTTCTTCTGCTCATATTCCACTCACAGAATAAGGGCACAGGTGGCTTTGTCTGCATCCACCAGCTCTAGAGGGCGGTGTCTGCATCCAGGACGTCACACACTGAAAGACCAATATTAGGCCAAGTGTTAAGGGCAAAATCTTGCTTCTGTGGGAGGAAGGGAGCAAAAACATGGACTGTCTGGGGGTACCCCGAGGACCAGATTGAGGAGCACTGGTCTACAGCATTTTACTGCTCTGGGTCATGTGAATAGTGAGAGTGTAAAACATGCCTGGGGGTGGGCCGACCTCTTCTGGAGTGTCTGTCGGAGCCGTCTGAGGCACCACCGGAATGAAGGAGCCAATTGTTGAGAATCGAAGGATAATACTCTCATACATTCCAAATGCTGATTTCAAATGTGGTTAACAGCTCCAGTGACTCCCCTTCACAGCTGTCCAGGATGACTCTCTATTCAAGTATCTGCTTGGTCCTTGAATACAGTACTGTCTCTGCAACAAACAAGGTAACTATTTGGTTAATCAATTACAATAACCGCGTCAACATTTTCTGCCATTATGACTGCCATGTATATAACAATCAATGAAGACATTTATAACACATAATGCATTTATAAAGCATTACAAACATAGCTTTAAATATTTATTAAAAAGCATAACACATTATAGCCATGTTTATAATGCATTATGAACCTCTCTTCTATAATGCATTATAGATACCTTCATAATGCAGTACAAAACATCCTTAATTCTTATCCTCTACCATTATAATGCACTATGAAGGTATCCATAGTGCACTATAGATGAGAGCTTCATCGGAGCTTATGTGTGACGTCTACGCCCCCGGTGGGGCGGGGCTCCGCAGATGTTACCGATTAGGATTACGATCACCTCAGCATAAGAAGGACAGAGTCCTTCACTCAGTGCGAAGTATTGAGCCAAATGTCACTTTTGAGCCTTACCGAGCACTTACTTGTCTTCCGTCTTCCCTCTCGCTCATTGTGTACTTACCCGTCCTCGTTCCAGCGCCTCTTGTCTTCCTCTCCTCTCCCTAGCCCAGCTCCCGGTCCTGATCCCGTCTCTCCTCGCCATCCCATCTCCTGCCCCTCGATCCTTCCCTGCCATCCGCCCCTGCCTCCGCGTCCTGGACTGACTTCCCGGCATTCGACCTTCTCGCCCGTTTCTCGACCACGATTTCTAATTACTCCTGCTATTACCTTTGCCTTGCCTTATCGGCTTACCATTAAAGACCGATATACTCGCATATCTGGGTCCACTCTTCTGTATCAGTTTGTCACATTATGAAGTATTATAATCAACATTATAATGCATTATGACTATCAACAGAAGATGCTGTAATGCTTTATTAATGTTTATGATAACCATTATAATGCATTATGATGGTATGTATAAGGCTTCATAGATGACAGCTTCAAGTAAAGTGTTACCTTAATAGCTATATCAAAGACTCCAACAATACCATTTTAATATAATTTTAATACAATCATTTTAATATAATACTGTACTCATAAAACAATTTCAAGTGAAGTGAAAAGAATCAGCATGAAAATGTAAACAAATGCACTGTCCAACTTCTGCACTGATATGCTAAATACCTCATTTAACCAGAATCATATAAAATCATAGTCTGCAGTCTCTGAAAATGCTTGACAAAGACGAGCTAAGGCCTAAATTCACAATGCAGAATTTTACTTCAGTGAATTTCATTTCAATTGCAATATGATGGGTTTGCAGAGTTTAACAGACTGAATCTATATCTGTTTTCAAGCAAAATATAAAATAAGCTAAAAAAAATAGTGCCATACATACACACCCTGGTAGCACATCAAACGGATCTATTTTTAGCGCTACTATTTTCCAGATACTGTCTATCCTTAGAGGTATTGGGTTATTTTAGTGTTTGACCATAAGGCAAACTGGATCAAAGAAGGGCGAGAAAAATACATTTTCCTCAGAAGGTAACAGCTTATTCTGAGTGCATTGCAATGTTTGTTAATCACGCTTCCACTTTCTAACTGCTTATTCAGGAGATGCGTTCATTAAAGGCGGTTCACTTAAGCTGCATGCAGGAATCCCACGCATGGGAGAGAATAATATTTTCATAAAACTCACAAGGACCAACAAAACCTACAAAAAATGCAGAACTTGAGACATATATTAAATCTAATTATCCATCCATCCATCCATCCATCCATCCATCCATCCACCCACCTACTTGTGTACTAACAGAGACCAGTGCTGTGTTGGGCATAGATCTTTGTCATCCAGCGATGCTTGTAGGCCATTCCCTGTGTTCTCTGTGACTAAACCATCCTGCTTTATGGCGCCCCAGCTTACAAGGACAGGGAATCTGTTTTTCTTTTTGAAAACAGGACATTTATCTAAAAAAAAAAAAAAGAAAACAGGACATTTATCTAGGCTTGTCTCTTTTTTGTTGCTCACACTCATACTCACGTGAGCAGCAGTGTTATTTACCTCTGAAGGAGTGTCCCTAAGGGCCAGGTTCTGTTAGCTAGGAGAGCACTTCGTTTAGCCTCAAATTACCCCCCTCCTCCCCCCAGTAACCCAGGACTGGAGCATTATTCACCATCTTCACCATGTTTCCTTTAGAAATTCTTACCGATATTTCAGCCCCAGATCTCAACTGATTAACGGGTGAAGTATGTTGGGGCATAGGGAAAGGTATACTGCTTCGAATGGAAAGGTATTTATATTTAATATCTTCTTGGTGATTACCAAAATACAGATTTTAAAGGCCATCATAACAGTAACTACTAGAGGACTGACAGCAACTAACCCAGAAAACTATAAACCAAAAACACATGTGCTAGAAGTACAACGTGCAACATAATTAGGTCTATTTATAATCGAAACAATACAATAAAAAATCACTACGCTTTTCAGGACTAATACTACTAAAATTAGCTCAAAAATAACAATATTGGTTATAACAGTATTTCATGTATTAGATTTCATTAACGGGGCCGATGTATAAGAGGGGGGATACATTCCTAAATTAGAACCAGGCAAAAGATTACAACAGCTCACCCATACTTAAATGGCTGAAGCTCATTAGCAGACTTAGGCTAACATTTAGATTTGTGTGGGCGAGACAGAAAGCCAGCCGGCGATTCCCAAAACTGCGCCCTTCTTATTTCGGAGATACCGCCAAAGTACTGCCTCTCTTCACACATTCTGTCCTTGACTTCAGGCCCGGATATGCTGGCAACTGTGCTGACAGCCATGTACCTGGTGCTGAGGGCTGCAGAGCAGGTACGTGGAAGGCAGGTACGTAAAGTGCGTAATCATCACTTAACTGTTTCCTCTTCCCGACATCTGTTATTAACTTCGCAGCTGTTAAACAAGTTGATTTCGTAGATACCCATGAAGTGTCATGAGTAATGCAAGACCATTTGCGGAGGTGGAACTAGTGGGAGGTTTTAGTTACTCTGTTGATTTTTATTTATACACCAGGTTGACATGGGAGTGGGTTATAATGTCGAGTGACGGAGGCTGCTCTTAAACATCCAGGAAGTCTACTGACCTTACTGTAGCATGCAGTAATATTAATACTGTGGATGAGTATTTTTAGGCAGTATTACGAGTTGAATTTCCCTAGTTATTATTCGAATTCAAATAACTATACATCGCCACTACACATCGATAAAATCGTGTATGGATCGAAAAAAAAATTCTGTAGAAAATTACTCATTGCTACAAAAACGATAACATATAATATTAAAATAGCTTGAATATGACTATGTGAAGCTGAAACTAAAATGAAATTAAACGAAGAGGTAGCTTTAGGAGGTGCAGTAAAATCCAATAATGTTTAATCATCTAGCATATATTTCAATCGGATTTTAGTTTATAGGCTTCTCCATTCATTTATTTCCATGCAAAATAAGATATCACTCATTGTTGCTAAAGGATAACTTAAAGTCTTAGAACACAGGTGTCAGACTCCAGCCCTGGGGGGCCGGAGCCCTGCACATTTTTGGGTTTCCCCTCGCTTAACACACCTGATTCAACTTCTTGTGCTAATTACCACACACCTCTTCAGCTGAATCATTTGTGGTGGAACAGGGAAAGAACTAAGCTACACAGTGCTGCAGCCCCCCATGACTGGAGTTTGATATTCCTGTCTAATTAGAACATAGAACGTAGCCTTGAAACTAGGGGTGAACCATATTGGCAAGGAAATCACACTGAGATATTTTAAGTCTTTGTGATAAATGTTCAGATATTTTTAAAACAAAAAGGGACCCAAAATACACTATAACCAAATTTATCTACCAAGAAAGTGCGTCTGTAGTGGGAAAAGCAAGTCGGTAGTTCAGATTCTGTTAACAACTAAATTGCTGTAAGCAATTTGAACGCACCCAATGACCAGACTGGGGGAACAAACTGAAACACGGACTTAATACAGAGGACTAATGACAACAACCAGAAACAATTTATCACATGGGGATCCCACACGAGGTTAAGGAGGGGGCGTGGCACACAGAAGGAGCGGACTATCTAGGCAGGACTGGGGTAATGTTGGCATAAGATCTTTATCGTTTTGGAAGCCATTAAGCCGTAACGGATTAAGTTCGAGAACTGAAGTACCACTGTATTTCCATATAGCGGAGGTGGAATACCATTTGGTGAACAGTTCCTGTTGGCTTTTGTGCTCCTCACTAATTTTTGTTAAACTTCTCACAAATAGGCCTCCGCCACACTGCTAATGAATGAGCAAGGATAAATGGCTTGGACAGCATAGACACTGCTCATACAAAAAACTGAGGTTGGAAACTTAAGAACTAATAAACCACTAACTTATTAGAGAACAAACCAATGACAAATAATTATATTGCCGCTAAATAATATTTTAAAATGTCTCAATAAGTATTTGATCTTATTCGATTTTTTTATTTGAGATTTTTTTTTAATTTGATAGAAACGCCGACTCATCCCTACTTAATATGTCGTCCATTGTCACTTATCTTATTGAATAATGCTCAGTAGGGTGTAAATTAGATTACAACTTATGTTCATGGTGTCTTTTGGGGTAGGTGAACTCCGAACTTAGAAAAGACACTGTATGCCGTACAGTAGACGTACTAATGAAATTTACACGTCACACACAAGTCACAAAACCCATGAATTAAGAGGGGAGCACGGTCACTCGCCTGAGACTGTAACTGGATCTACTGTGTTTGGGAGCGTCATCCCTAGTGGAGTTAATATAATCAAGCCAGGGACACGGTGGTTTAGCGCTAATCAAATCACTGGCCACAAGCCGGATAAACGCACGCGCTAGGGACAGCTCAGCAGCGCGAACAGGCATCTGTATGCACACATGCATGAAGGGAGCCCTGTATCCCCGGAGCTGCACATGTGGGAACATGAGCAAGTGCAAACTGAAAGAACACAAGCTTGGGAAAGAGCTGATGGCTCCTGTCTGTACATCTGCGACTGAAAACACAATGAGAACAGCAGAGTTTGTATGAAATATCACCCTTGTTCTCATTGAACTCAGGACAGAATGAAGCTACCTGTCCCTTATCCAGTACAGGTTGATGATGGGGAGAGTGGAGATGCCTATTCTAGGCAGCCTAGAGCGGGGGACACCCTGGATGGTATTCCAGTCCATCACATGGCTTTTTAGGGACACCAGTTCCCCTAACTGCATGTCTGTAGATTTTGGGAGGAAATCTCCAGAACATGCATACAGAGAGAGGGTGTGTAATTCAAGCTCATAGGAATTTTACACAAAAATGTTGTCAGGACAAAATGAAAAATGACTTGTTCAGAAAGAACCAATCAGATTGTAGAGGAGATGGGACCAACCAATCAGGTGTCTTAGTCCCACCTCCTCTATAATCTGAGTGGTTATCTCTCTGAACCAATCATTTTTCTTAAGTAAAACTCCCATGGGTGGAATTCAAACCCCCAACCAAGGATCCGAGGAGGCGGTGTTTCCCTCACACTCACATAGTCGAGTCACGTCATTTTCCTTCACATTCAGGTTTGCTGGTTTACCTGAATGAGATACTTTGTTTATATACATTGTCACTATTTGAGTATGGCAGAGCTTAAACTTTGCTGTGGTACTTTGATTACTACTTAAGGACTGCAAAGTTTGAGTAACTGTTCTGCATTCATCTGCCAGGTTGGGTTGAGGTTGTTGCACCGAGACGTCCTGCCCTACGTGGTGTCCCAGCCAATGCCGTGGCGGGTGCATTATGTCTCTCAGAGTCGCCGCAGCAGTCGGACCGATGAGGTCAGTGCCCCCTGACCCAGTAGGTGATGGCCAGGCCAAATGGCACTCAACTGTATAAGTTCTATTCTCGTCATCTGCTGGACAACCAGTGATTACCAGACAGACAAGGCACCTGTAGGGGAAAATTAGTGTGTAGACTTGTGTGATCAGTGCACCAGGATGTGAAATCTCATGCACAGGAAGGAGATGCATTCGTGTAGGAACAGAACAGAAAAGCAAAGTCACCCCCATCGATCACGTTTGCCAGGGATGTTGCACTGCGAATTTAACTCCCACTTTCAGTTTGAACGCCTCCAGTCAAGTCAAGTGGGCCTTATTGTCATACCATCCATATACAGATATACAGTGATTTGAAATAGCGTTATGTAGGACCTGGTGCAGCACACAGCAGCAGTGATGATGGAGAGTTTTCGCAGTGCTTAAAGTTCAAAACACAGCACACTGCAAAACAGGAGGGCTGGAGGGGGTCTATATACATAGTGCAACATGTTTGCATGTAAACAAAAAGCAAGACAGCAGCAGCATAACAGGGTGGAATAAATATAGTAGCTAAAAACTAACATCAAATAAATAAATAATAATAAAGTTACAGTCAAAAAATAAAGACCAAAGAGACTTACAATCAAAGTATAAAAACAAGTTAAAAATAACAACAGAAGAAATCATTGTTTTTCTATACATTCTTAGGAATGTTTCATTTCACACAGCAGCCAACTTGTTTGAGGTAAGATGAAACTGGTTGTGTTATCTGTCTGAACAAAATCTATGTCGCAGCACAAACGGTCCTCTTCGCTCAAAACAGGCCAGGCAAAAAAATATACAGCTTTTCTGGCACAAGGAAGGAACACAGTATAATTCTTTGCTTGGACCCAGTGGGATACACTGTTGACAGGTTAGGTGTTTGCAGATGCCACATAATTGACTGCTTTGTTATTTTTCTGGAGATCGATTGTGGACAGGACACATATGGCAGGTTGAAAAACTGTACGCATGCATGTGGGCTGTTTGACGTAGCATTCTTTTGAATCACTCTGTTTTTTGTTTTCCGTGCCTGTTTCTTTCACAACACAGGGATAGTCCTGGGTTACGTTTCCCAAAAGCATAGTTTCTGAGGGCATTAGCAAATTACGTAGTTGGATCCAAGCAGCTGAACAGTTCCAACTACAGTATGTAAACAGCTAACAGAAACTAACCCAAACATAGTTATGTGGTCTCATAATTCTCCACTTTCATGTATTGAGAGATAAATTGAATATATTAATTAATTGATGGACCTAGGGTGTTTGTGGTATGCATGTTGCACATAGAGTATATAATACAGTTTTTCTAATTTCCTTGTAATCGCAGCCATTATGCAAAGTGACATGCATTCCTAGCAGTTTTATTCAAATAATTCCCTGAAGTTCATGCTGGCATCTGCCCCCTAGATTATGTGCACTGGTGCTGACACGGTGTCCTGTTTTACAGTTTGACAGCATGCGACGGAACAGCGGAAATGGGTACGTGACGGGTGAGTGTGAAGTAGAAGAAACGTTCAGAGGCACGATTTCAGTCTGCTGCAAGCCACTCATTAGTTTCCACAAGGCTGTTCATATAATGGCAGACTGTAATGTCTCCTGTGTGGTACATACTGTCCTACAATGAAAATATACAGGAGTGTATATAGGACTGCAAGCGCTAATCTAAACAATACATTACACTTATTTAATTAAAAAACAGATTATTATTTTTTTTATTTTACATGCCACCAGAAGCCTAGGTATCCATGCATAATTATCTGAGCCATCAGAAGGCAGTCGTGGTGTTTTGTCATGAAGTGAAACATCTATTTTTTATGGCTGTAATGAAGACAATTCATGAAGAACAAAACTTTACAGATGTCTTTTTTTTATAGATTCTGTGAAAAATATATTGCATTCTAAATATATAGGCATAAATATAGAATTGTCCAGAATGTTTTGATATGCATAACAATACGTTCTGGACAATTTTATGCTTCCAACCTTGTGGGAATGGTTTGGGGAAGGTCCTTTTCTGTTCCAGCATGACTGTGCCCCAGTGCACAAAGGAAGGTCCACAAATGCATGGTTGGGTGAGTTTGGTGTGGAAGAACTTGACCTCAACCCCACTGAACACCATTGGGATGAACTAAAACAGAGATTGTGAGCCAGGTATTCATGTCCAACATCAGTGCCTGACCTAACAAATGCTCATGCTCCACTGGCAAAAATTCCCAGACATCTTGTGGAACGCCTTCCCTGAAGAGTGGCAGCTGTTACAGCTGCAAAGGGGGGACCAACTCAATATTGAGGCCTGTGGATTTAGAATGGGATGTGATAAAAGGTCCTGTGGGTGTCATGGCCAGGTGTCCCAGTACTTTTGTCCATATAAGTGTATATCTATTATTTATGCTCATTCTAAAGGAACTGAAAAGCCCTTTAATTTAAATCCATATTAATCTCCTCTGTCTCAAAAAAACTGGCAACCAAGGGCTCTGCTGGCCTAGTGGAAGCTGAAGGGGACCATTTTCTTAGCATGCTTCAAGGGGGCTTAATACACTTTGCTGACTAAGCAGGGCTTGCGAAATTAAATTTATGGCACCCAAAACAATTCTCCTTCTCTTCTTTCCGTGCCTTCAGACTTGCCCTCGGGTAACTGTCAGTGTTCTCCTGCGGGCCAAACCAGCGAGAACAAAGCAGCCGCTGCAATCCAGACCCAGTTCAGGAGGTACCAGCGGAAGAAAAACAGCCAGAAGTGATGCACCGAGTGCTGCATGGAAGATCTTGGTCATTTACACATACACACCATTTTCGTTGTATCCTTTCTGTCACTGGCTTTCATTTTAATTGTATTTATCAGTCCTAACCCAACAGTTTTGCCGCATTTATTTTATTTAACTAAAATTGCTAAAAGGATGTTTTATCTTTATTTTGTCATGAATGAGTAACTTTATTCAAGCATTTTACCATCATCTCCCATTTTGTGTTTAAGCAAATGTCCTACATTGCTTGTTTCTCCAGCAAAGCTTTTTAATGGCAACTGCATTTATTTTGCCTGTATGAGAGCATTACTGTGTGTGAGGTCTGGCACCTGGCAGAAAGTGTAACATTTTTCAATAAGTACTCTGGCTGTGGAAGCAGTACTGCTGTGGAGAGGAGCGTGTGATCACAGGGATGCGCACGGATGGTTCCAGCATCAATAAACACACCAGGAAATTTGCATGCCTGGGGTCTTCATTAAAATAAGACTGTCTCTAAATGAGCTGTACATAAGAATGATACAAATTCTCATTTGCAAGACCCGCCAATATAGTCTTTAATTTTGATTTGATGGATGCACTGAAAACAAATGTGTTGGAATGCGCTGTGACCTTGGTGGGTTTAGAGGTCAACAAGTGCCTTTTTAAAAGCCAGAGAACTAAAGGACAACCAAGTACAGTAATGTACAGATGTTTCACCTTGGAAAGTGATGTACTTTAATGCCAAATGCAGTATCTCTACCTTTTTCTTATATTCTATATATTTTCTATAAAAAAAACAAAAATCATTGCATTTCTAAATAGAATTTTCTTCATCGTTTTCCCGTTATAATAAATAGATTTTCTTTTTTTTTTGACCAGTCACGTGACCACAATATGGCTTTTGCAGCTGCTTTAACATTCCAATCATGCACACACACTCGTCGCAAATTAAATATGGACAACAATGCCTCATTCATAGAAAGATAGCTTTATTGCACAAGGTGTTGGAATAGTCTTTTTTCTTTTTGTTTTGTTTTCATAGAAAAGAATGTATAGTTAAACACAAGCAATTGCAAATAGAAGCAACTTTTGAATAAAAGTTTAGGAATCCCTTCGGTATTTTATCTTTTTCAGGTTTTGTTTGTTTTTCTTTTTTCTTTTTTAACCAGCAAAATATTCAGTGCATGCAATGCCTTTTTTCTTCAAGAAAAAAAGTGAAAAGAAAATCTTAAAAAACAAAACCATGACATAAAATTAATATAAATGCAACGAAATTAATTAATTAATTATTATTAATAATAATCAAAACAAAATAAATATATGAATGTAAAAGCCAGACACTATTTTCTATTCTGGTTTGTTATGCCCCATTCAGAAATTAAGGTGTAAATTATTTTTGTTAATTCTTTTCCTTTTATACCCGATGTTTTTTTTAAGTTATACCATCAAACCTTAAGCTGTGCCCTGGTTTATTCTGGAGATGACGAAAATAGTTATTATTTATACAAAACCGTTTCTTATATACAAGAGTCTATTTTTTGTTTATAAATAATGTTGAGAAGGGTAGGGTTGAAGGGAAAGAACGGGGTCTGATTGGTCAAGGACAAGGGGCATGTAGAAAAAAATGGGCAGGGTGAACTGGGTGGGTAAGGAAGGGGATTGTTTCCTGACTCCGCCCAATTTTCACACAGCTCCTTCGTGTGATTGGTTGGAGCGAGGGAGTCCCTGATTTCAATTTACTAAACTGGCCTGCTCCATAGCATGACACCACTGCCTTTCTTGTAACCAAGATTACATTAACATAAAGTAAAAAGGAAAAATTCCGTATCTACAGTCATAACGAAAAAAGGATATTATTTTAGAAGCAGACTTTATTCTGCCCAGTAAATGTAGAACATGAGGAGCAGTAAATAAAGAGTTCATCATTAAAATGAGACGGGGTATGAAGAGTTTTGAAGAATGATTACACTGCACCCACTGTCTCTTGAACTCATTTTGGTCTTGAAGAACAGGATGTATCATGTTCAAGAACATATGTCAAGGAATACACTGGAATCTCCAAAACACTGAAGTGACACTTTTTCTGTTTCATCTTTACTTTTTTTTCCACAGCACTAGAAGTTGACCTGCTTTACAGAGACAAAATGTTAGGGCTGATGTGTACAGAATGTCACCACAGGCCTCTGCCTTTATTCAGGCTGTTTGTGATTACTATGTCGGGGCTGAGTCTTGCGATAACAGAGAGAAACTCTGGTTAATGTGATGATTCTTAGGTCCAGAGTCTGGTGGATGTACTGTACAGCTGCAGCTGGGCTGCACAGTTAGGTGGTGCTGTGTGCAAGCAGCTATGATCTGTCCCTGAAGTCGTCTATCCCTCCACTCACAGAGACCCAAGAGGTCCCACCTGTGGCAGCAGGGTTGCAGTAACCTATGGGCTTGAAGCCCACCTGAGCACTGGCCGTTCCAAAAAAAAAACCTGTCCAGCTCACCATTAAAGCCTCATTCACCTCGGTTTCCTCAATTCTAGTCTCTCTTTAGATGGAAGTACATGGACTGCAACCCCTTATTTTTAGCAGACTAGAATGGGCCAAGAAGGTTCTGGGGCTGGCCAGGTCTGTTCCTCTAGGGCTAACGAGTTCTAGCTGGTATTATAGCAACTTGTCAATAAGCCACAAACTTTCACATTGACATAGAACCGCTGTTCAGTTTACCAGTTAAAATCCAACCAGTATCCAACACTTTTTTTCATAAGCCATTCTAAAAACAAGAACAGGGAAGCAGTGCATAATTCATTAGAAATAAAGTTACTTAATAACTGACAATGGCACCACAGTGCAGTGCATTTCGTCTGCTATTCCACAATATTTCAATTATTAAAACATCGCCTTAATATATATATTTTTTTCAAAAGTGAAAACAATGATTATAACATGCTACAGCTCCTGAAAGCTCACTTCAGAAGGGATCATCATATGTCAACCCTATAAGGAACCCTACGTTTTAACTTGTCTTGTGGGTTTTTTTCCTATACATTCCCACAATTGTGTGCAAACACATACAAGACATATAGAGACCAAAAATGCTGCAGTAAAACAAACAAAAAAAATAATGCACAGGAAGCTTTTAATTCCTAAGCACCTTATTCAGTACCTTTGCTGTAAAATTGTGCACCTTGAAATCATACAGCCTTTTGCTATGACTGTAGGGCACCTAAAGACCCCTGGAACAGACCTGACCTTTTCTTGTTCGACTATCTCCTCCTATTACGCTCTCCTTTTCTCTGAATATCTCTCATTCATTCTTCCTCTACTCCCTCCTCTCCTCTCCTCCTATTCCTCACTCTTCTACACACCTTGCAGCTCTACACACTGAACGATTGTCTCGTTAATATTTTTTATTAACACAGCTTCACATCTCACATTTTGTCCACCATTTATATATTTCTCTATATATTTAGATAGAAATATATATGTATATACTTTTTTTTGTAGATCTCAAATATTATAATATATATTTTTGTATTGCAGGAGCCCTGATGTGAAATTTTCAATTGAATTCCTTATGGTTTTTGTTGCTTTTTCAGTGAAACAGGGATCAGCTTTGGGTATAGAATAAGAGGGGAAATAACATTTTTCCAGACCAACTAAAATTAAAACACCAACTTCCTTCCAAA
>JAABNY020000035.1:9356880-9368688 GCA_015164015.2 Brevimyrus niger
CTTCCAAATGAACATTTTCTATTATCTAACCCCCCCACCCCCCCACCCCAGTATGGCCATCCCAGTCCACTGCCCTGCCTCTCAGGAAAAGCAGAACAATTTAAATACTTTCCTTTAGGCGAGTAAGCAAAGGGCTCGGACAAGAAAAGATGAACAGTGGAGTTAAATGTCACGGAAGTAAACAACGGCGGGAATTAAAAACCACTCTGCTGCAGCGGATCTCTATCCTCGTTCACTCTGTGTCCATAGCACCTCTCTGTCAGTCCATCTGTCGGGGAGAGGCTGCAAGCCTGTCACAGTGAGACTCCAGAGGGCAGCACGCATGAGGGGGGGGGGTGATCTCTGGGCAGAAAGATTCAGGGGAGGGAGGGGTAACACCAAGCAGAGATGAAGGACCCGCACCCCCCCGTGATGACGACACGCACAGTCACTGGCACGAGGACACAATGAGGATGAGGCGGTAGCGTGAGAGAAAGTCACGTGATGGACGATTGTTTATCTCCACCGAAACCTGGTTCTGCAGATTCTCGTGGGGGGGGAGACAAAGTTGATGCATGACTCCTGATGTAGAATTCTGCCAGGAATTATGGAAAGTTATAAACTGATGTGGAAGGGACCTTCAGCGTGTGTTGATCACATGTATACATATATATTTACACATATACACACACGCACACACATGTAGGCTTGCAACAGCTCTTAGGTTCCATTCACCCTCTTTTAGTGCACATGAGTTTATACTTTTTAAAAAAGAAAATAAAACCTTCAGAGAAACAGTTCTGATTCGTCCACCTCAAACATAACTTCGTACTTTTGAAATCTTTCGATGTTTGTTTAAAAAAAAAAAAAAAAACTTCAATACTGTATTTTTTTTCCTATAAATTGCATGGAATAGGAAATCTCACAGACTGAAACAGACGGCTGAGGCCACAAGCTTGGAATTCTTTCTAAAATACGTGTGGCCAGGGGAGAGGGGAGCTGGGTGAACTGGAGGCAGCTGGGAAAGACAATGCTGAGCTTTATGCTAAAGTACTTTCTGCACCGATGCATCATGTTATCCGAACAGGTGTCAAGGGGGGGGGGGGGGGGGGGCCTTTCTGACATTTTAAAACACCTAGAAAGGTATAAGGTGATAACTATACAGCTCTTATATGCTTAATTTTCTTTTACTTTGGGACTAGCATATGCAGAAAGCCTCTCGCGCATAAACGTCATAGCGCCCTCCGCCGACGGGGGAGAGAGATAAACCGAAACATATGAAGTCAATACGATTATAGGAGGATTCGAGGAGCGGAGATTAATCCCGGTGATAATAATGATGTTAGGTTTCGCATGGTTCTGGGAAAGAGGGATGAAGAAAAGAGAAAGAAAGCAAGAGACAAACAAACGAGTGCCTGTGCTGTATAGATCCCACTGCTGTGCCGGAGTCAGATCTCTGCCTGCCCCTGTGCTCCTCATCTCTATTGACACCAACAGTGTACGCCCAGCCATAGCTCAGGCCCCCAGTGTTCACATGCCCCCCCTCCCCCCCCTCCCCAGCTTCTCAGCTCCAGAGGCCTACACCAGGGTGTAAGACTTGGAGTAGGCCCCAGCTCCTTGCTTCTGCAGTCTGCCTAGTCCAGATGAGCTGCTCTCCAGCAAGGAGTCTCTGGAGCCAGCCATTTTGGTGGCAGAAGTGGGATTACTGCTAGAGCCAGCGCTGGCCCCCATGGCGGCAGTGGAGGAGGTGGTACTCTGGGCCGAGGGGCCGGGCATGGTCAGAGTCCGCTGGGGCAGCGTGGCAGTGCCCGAACCGCCCCCTAATCCTCCGCTGGCCCCGGCTCCGCTCAACCCTCCCAGCCCGCCGTGGCCCAGCGTGAGCGCCTGCTGCTTGCCTGGGTCCAAAGTCATGTGCCGGGCCTGCGTGTGGTAGGCCCGGGCGGCCAGGCTGCGGATAGAGGCCTCACGGGGGGGCACCACGGGGCACGGATCGTGAAGCTCTGCCTGCTTGCGAAAAAAGGGATCCGTCTTCATGTAGAGAGGGAGGTTACAGTAGTCACCTACCAGACAAAGGAGAGTCGGAGAAGTTTACGAATGGCACGAAGGCAGCCAAGGACGTTGTAAGGCTTAGCATTTAAGGTACCGTGCAGCGATGTCTGCTAAGCTTCTGAACATGTTAACAGCTTTAGCCATGTGGAACAATGGCCAGCTCAGATGCCACAACCTGTTACCACAATATAGCTCACTGATAAGGTAAACACCACACAAGGAAATTATTGACGATAATGTCAGTGTTAGTGCCGGCGCATATTCCTTACATGATACTTTTATCCAGAACAGCAACAATATTCCCCCAAAATGTGGCACTTCACTAGAGCCATGCAGGCGTAGCAATTCAGGTGCCTTTAAGGTAATGAGTGATGCAGATGGGACCCTTGTTTACAAGGACATCGCCTCAATAAAATCAGTTGCCAGGTTTTGAGAATTACTAGGTCCCTGATGTCAGAGCAAAAATTGAGAGAGTGTCTCAAGAAAATGGAACTCAATGGGGGTATGTGGTCCCCATAAGTATGGGGCGATGTAGGCACACTTACTCTTGTTGGCGCGGTGAGGGATGGGCACAGCCACGTTCTTGCCACGGTCATAGTCCTGCGGCTTGGGCGGGGAGGCGGTGAAGCGGCAGATACCCGGCTCCGAAGGCGTACTCATGGAGGTCATGCTGTCGGCGTTGTCGTTGGTGCCGGTGGTCATCTGGTCGGAGGAGCTGTCGGAGATGAAGCACTCGGTGATCTCGAACTTGGCGTGCTGCAGGTGCTCCTCCAGCTTGGCGTGCTCGTAGGCCCGGGCCAGCTCCTCGTAGGTGGAGGAGGCGCTCTCCGTGGAGACCATGCTGTTGCGGCCTTTGTCTGAAGAGAGACAGAGAACCGTGAGGGCCGAGCCGGGGGGATCGCGCAGCTGGCTATTGCTGATCTTCTACTGATTCTAATGCATCGGGCCAACGACAGATGCTGAGCACATCACCATAAGTTTCAGTGCAGTGTGTTTTCGATCCTTTGCTAGCCTACTGCATGCCAGATGAGGTTGCGTCTAAGGTGCAATGGACTGGTGGCATTAGGCATTATATACATACTGTATATTCATGCCAGTTCCTAAGAAGGGTCTGTTTCTGCTTTCAGACTAGGCAATTCACCATGTGTGCATGTACGCCAATCCTTTGAAAATAAGCATGCATTCTTGTGGGATCTCTTCTCCTGTGTGGACCCCCGGCGGAGGAATGAGCAGCTGAACCACATCTAGTCATCAGACTCCCTCTCTACCTTCAAGAAATCCCTCTAGACCATTCTGTTCCATGAACTCCTCTACTAATGCTGCACTTCTGCACTTTCACGTCACTTTGGAGAAACATGTAAATGTAAAAGTAAGACACACTGTTGTGTCAATGAGTGTGTAGGGGAGCTTGAGGAAAGATCTGTGTGCAAGCCCATGTCAGGGCAGGTGAGCCTGAGCCAGTGCTTCGGAGTCGGGCCCCACCGGTGTCCTGGGAGAGGCTGGCGCTGTAGCTGTCGCTCTCTGTCACAGTGATACCGTGCTGGGAGCCCACTGTGCGCCAGTCAGAGGTGAGGGTACGGGCTGGCGTGGACGCCTGGCACTTGGTCAGGGTCCATTGGCTGGAATACCGGTTCCGTGTGCTGTGAGCTGACTTCACGCTCTTTCTGGATACAGGGTCTTAGAGATGGAGACAAGGAGAGGGCAACACATTGGCAACAAATAAAACAACTCCCGTCATTTCCACTTAGCTAACTCTCCAATTCGAGTTGATTTCAGTTTGTTCCTGTTTATGGCACTTACTGGTTCCGGGTCGGATGTCGGACATGTCAATCAAAGGACCGGTGTTCTGGATGAGGGCAGGGTGGTGCACGGACACTCCTGTGCAGAAGCTCTGAGGGTTCACTGACTGGCTGAACTCTGTGTCCGTCACTGGAATAGTAGCTTTATCCTCACCTGCCGAAGATTAAAGGGGCCCCATTAAACTAATTTTCCCTGACATAATGTAATTTCTGGGATCTACCTAGAATAGTTTTACATGCTTCAATATTCCAAGAATATATTATTTTCTCATACTGTACATCTCTATTCACATTGTCTATAATTGTCAAGGCTCTATTACAGCCTTAAGCCCCACCCCCGATGAGCCCAGTGTGCTGTGATTGGTCAGCTTGGCCTACATGTTGACTCTGGAGACAGATCTTTGCACATGGGCAGCCGATAAGGGTTGCGTTTGAGGTGACCTCGCCATGTCACAAACCGTATCATGGAAAACATGCACAATAATCAGCCAAAATTGGCAACACTCATCATCATGGCCGGTGATGAATTTACTACAATAATAAGGATATTTCCAATATATTTCCCATATTCCCAACACACTACCTTTCACTGACAGCTACTTCATAGTCACCTCATCAAAGCACAAAATCAGAGGAAAAGCCACTGTGCCCCATTTCCATCCGAGTGGCCTGCCTGCCCCAGCCCCTACCCTCCCGAGCACCTTCAGCATCACCCCCCCACGCCCACTGACCCAGCTGCTTGATGCCCTCCTTGTCCTCGATCAGCAGCTGGACGCGAGGGATGTCGATGTGCAGCCGAGGCCCCTGCGGTGGCCCCTTCACCGGCGTGTCGAAGCTGCGATTGTTCTTACTGCTCCGGGACGCAAAGAAAACACAGAGTATTTCCACTGCCGCGGATAAGCGGGTGACGGCTCTGTGGGGGAGCAGCCGCACGGGCCTTGGGGACGGCGCTGCTGCGGCGAGGCACATGCACAGGCCAGAGAGCTTTGTTTAACAACCGCGACCGTTTATTCACTACTGGGCTTGAAACAGAATGAAGCACACAAAGAAATGCTTCAAGCACACAACCATTACAGAGCGAGATGGAGATGACCAAGGAGATGGCAGGGTTGTAGCTAGAAATTCTGGACCCCCTGACATGTCACCTTGCCATCCCCCCAAATTCATCTGCCAGGGGATCCATGCCCCTGCAATGCCCCTGGGCACAAAAATACATTACAATGCATTTATCCTGTGGCTCTGTTATTAATCACACATCAGTTGTCCTATAACATCATGATACCTGGTCTCCCAAACCAGAGGTCTTACCTGATGAGCATTTCAGCCAGGCTTTTGGCATCTGTGGGAATAAGGAAACATGATGTCAGTGTGATCATCTCACTGGCTTCCCCACTTCCCTGTTTCCTCTCTTCCTAAAGTGCATGATTTTAGACCCCCGTTTCTATTACTCAGCTCCCTTTGTAGCCCCTTACCTCACCCCCCCCCCCCCCCAGACTCGTCCCCCCTGATGTTCACCCCTCAGTCTCTTCAGCCTCTTCTCCTTGCGTTTCTTGCGAATGATGAAGAGCAGGGCCAGACCCAGGGTCACCAGGATGACGGGGCAGGCGATGGTGAACAGCTTTTTCACGTCGTCCCTCTCCCCACGCGCCGACTTGATGGGCGGGATTGTGCCTGCACAGGAAATAAAAGGTGTCACACAAAAAAAAAAGTTCATAAAGCATCCATTCAGAGAATGGAATGCGTGTCTTTATTTACTGGTTCACTGAGGTTTAAAGTCAGAGTGTCACCTGGGAGTGTAGCTGCACAAATGTGCTAAGGTGGATGCAAAACAGTGAGAGGAATGGAGAGACAAACAGGCGGATGTGGTTTCTGATTCTCTGCAAATATTTTTGAAAGCATTGGTCTCGCAATTAGGTTTGTGAAATTATTATGATGGTCTTTGGCATTGATCCACAAGTGAATGTATTCTCTACTATATCTACTGTAGATTTATATATAAGAAACCCCATCTTTACATCGGCATAATCAGAAACAAACAACATCCATCTCCCTGTCCCTGTCCGCTCTGTGTCCATATTCGTCTGACACTCACTTCCGTCGTAGTCCAGCGTGGCAAACTGGGAGCTTTGGTTACCACAGCCGGCGCTGTTGCAGGCCTTCATCTTCAGCTCGTACCATGTGGCCTCGCGCAGCTCGGCCAGGAAGACGTCGGCGGAGGCGTTGGTGCGCAGGTTCTGCCACGCCCAGGTCCCCTTGGGCCGGAACTCCAGCAGGACGGCCGTGATTGGACAGCCGCCGCTCGTCCAGCCCTGAAGGTTGAGGCGCGCGTGCGTGGAGTTGATGTGCGTGAAGAGTGGCTGGTCCTTGTTGAACTGGGGCTCTGCGGGAGGGTGGGGGGGTGGAGTTTGTTTAGCTGCCTGCACCTGCCAATCAACCTCTATCAAAATATGCCAGCTTTGCAGCCAGACAGCAGAGACACTGGTTACAAAGAGCCTATATTTGCTGACAATGGGCAAATTACACCCAAGTCAACAATACCATGCCATCATTGGGTCTGCATGACTCAGAGTTTATCTGGATGTATATCTGTGCCGCATCTGAGTCTGTATAAATAGGAGTGTCTATCGATTTATTTCCGTATAGCGTCTGTGTGAGTCAGAGTTTCTATCGCAGCGTCGACTGGTGTCTCCGTCACGTCCACATCACACGTCGTGAGCTTGCGCGCCAGTCACCGGGTCGCTGAGCACCAGCCTCACCGCGGCCGTGGGTCTTGGCCTCAATGATCTCGCTGATGCGCCCGGCTCCCACGCTGTTCTTTGCCGCCAGCTTGACCTTGTACCAGGTGCCACAGCGCAGGTTGTCCAGCTTGAAGGAGCGCTCGCTGGAGCTAATGAAGACGTCCCTCCACTCCTCCGTGTTGTCCACCGAATACTGCAGCACGAACCCTGGGGGGTGAGGGGTCGGCTCAGCAAACACGGACTCTTTCCAGTGTTTTCGTTTACCCAGGGGACACCTGAAAGCTGGCTGATACAGGTCGGTGGGGGGGGGCTGAGGTAGGTCAGCCAGTTAAGGCCAGTTTGGCTCTGAAGGCAGACTGAGCTCGCGCTCCTCATGATTACTGCCATTATGCCACCATGGGGGGAGGGATCCTGAGCCGTCTAGCGCCCCCTACAGGCCAGATGGCTTCATTAAGGCTGATGCCTGGCAGCGCTGAGACATTATCCCCATATAATTATAGGTAGACTGCATGAGAAAAGAAAGAAAGGAGCAGACGACGCTCCTCCTGGGGTGTGGCAGGGGGCGGGGTGCAAACCCTCCTCAGTAAAATAAAGAAAGAAGCATCTCTGATTCTGAAACGTGTTCTATACGCTGACTGGACCACATTGTGTTGCTCAGTGTATATTTATGGTACTTTGTCAATACAACAGGACAAAATCGCACCGAGCATTATTCTCGGAAACACTGAAAAATGAAGCACCCAGAACCGTGATGGAAAGCTATACTCCCTTCAATTACAAGGGGGCGCCGGAGCACCATGGACGCCGTCGCCCGTTGGCCGTCCTGCGACTACAAGGAGCCGTCTGGCAGGGAGAACGGTCCGCTGCTTGCTGCCTCCACAACGAGATTTAGAATAGGCTGACTGGACACATATGCAAATATGAACATGGAACAATGCAGCCTGTCACTATCAGCTGCTATTTAACTTGGCTTCCAGGAGATACTGACAGTAAAATAGACACTTAAAAAAAAAAAGAAAAAGAAAAACCATACAGTCACAGTCAGCCCTTTTCGCCTGCACCATGAATTCACCTAATGATCATTTAGTATGACTTCATAATACTAATATCAGCTTTATCGAGGGGGGAGGGTGGGGGGCGGAGCCATGGGTATGGGGATAGCCACAGAGCTGGGCAGCTGTGGCTGAAAATATTCTGACGATAAAAATGGAACGAACACTGGCGATGACACAAGTTGGCGGACAACGAATGGGCAGGCAGGCAAATCTGTTTTAAAAACAGTGATGGACAGACCCATAAATAAGTACAGGAGATATGTGACAGACAAACGGGCTCGTTAAGGACAGAGTGCGACCAAAAGGGCACAGATACACTGAAGCATGGCGGAGTGAGCTGGCACGGGTCAACGCTGCCTGGTCGGCATCGAGGCACACAGACGGACAGCCAGACGGACGCGCCAGCTTGCCGACGGACACGCTGGCTGGTGGGTCAGTACACATACAAATAAAAAGCGGGCATAACCAAGACGCAGCTCTGATTGGGCGACCCTCGGCCCTGCGTGAAACAAGGGGGGATACCTCGAATGGAGCTGCCCCCGTTGTCTCCTGGGACCCAGGCTAAGGTGATGGAGGAGGTGGAGGTCGTGGATACAGTCAGGCGGGGCTGGTCAGGGGGCACTGCATTGTGGGAAAATGGGGGGGGGGGCAGACAAAGTATCACTAAATCGAATCACATCCCCATAAAACTGTCAAGGGTGTAACTGCTGACAGAATAAAGAAACAAAGAAAGATAAAACACTGAGAAAATATTGACATGCAATGAGCCATAAAGAGATACTTTTGAGAAACAACTCCTGAAATGTATTTACAACCCAGCTGGGATTATTTATCGGGAAGTGTGACATATGCATTTTGAGACTAAAATGAGACTAAAATGGGCAGCATGTTAAAGCATATCCATAAAGAGGTAAGGGTCCAGATACTCAGAATCGAGCCTCACTTTTGTTACCTTGTACAAGTAGGTTGATGATGATGGTGTCGAACCCAAGGGTGTTGGTGGCTGTGCAAGTGTAGTACCCAGAATCCTCAGCCTTCACCGAGCGCAACACCAGCGTGCCGTTGGCCAGGATGAGGCGGTGACCGTCCAGCGTCACGGGGATCGCGGAGTCCTCGCTGGGACCGAGCACGTGGACGGTGATGGGAGGGGAGAAAGACAAAAGCAAAGTGTCAGAAGGACCCCGCAAATTTTCAGAGCGAGATGGAGGGAGGGAGGGAGAGAGAAAAAGAGAGCAATGAGTCAGACACAGCAAAAACCAGCTTTTCCGCCATGGGGCGTTTACAACAGATACTGTGTGTGAAATCATGAAACAGATCTGAGATGGAGAGAAAAAGATTAAATCCTCTGACAGGTTTCTGGGCCTGCAAACAGACTAACTGCAGATGACTTTGCTGGATATTTTTCAGCAATGTCACAATCATTCACTTCAAGATACGGTCAGTCTTTATGTTGTCACTGGACAAGGTACTTGTTGGATTGTGCAGCTATATAACGGCTGGGGATTCCCCCTACCTGTCCTTAGTCCACTTGATGGTGGGGCTAGGCTCGCCCACAGAGCTGCAGGGCAGACGCACCTCCTTCATCCAAGGTGTGGTCACCGTGCCCCCAAAGGACAGGATCTTGGCTGGTGCTGGGCACAGAAACACAGGGGAAGGACTCATTAAAGTGGCCGGGGAAATCTGCAGGCTCCTACCACGAGTTCTTCTGGAAATTTCTACGGCCGTCAGCATCCCAGCTCACTGCTAAGAGAATGCACTGGTGCTACTTAAACCTCTTCCTGCCCAAAAAGATAAGTGACAGAACTTGGAACCACCCCCTCCCTGCACTTCAAAACAGGCCCTAACGCAGAATAACAGCGAAAACAGGTGGTGATGAACAGGCGACCAATGTTAGCTAATGGCTCTGGGAACAGAGCTAATATTGTTATTCTAATGAAGCCTTTTCTGCGACCGCCAGTCGAACACAGAAGCAGAAACACATGAAGACACACACACACACACACACACAATAATGCTGCCCTCCCATTCACTATCTGTCTCCGTCTGGCACACACAAACACACTTGACATCTTAATGCCTGCCCTCTTCTGCTAGCTGAATAACGTATTGAGTGGGGCAGCCCAGAGAAGAGACTCTTTTAGAGCTTATTATTAGTGGGGAGACGCAGGGAGTCGGGGGAATCAGATATACAGGACTTCCATCCTCTTTTTCTCTTTTTGTGCTTTTTCCCTCTCTTTTCCCCTTTGGTATAATCCACTAGCTATCAATTAAACCCTTTTCATCTGCTCTCCCTCTCTGGATAAGTCATCGCTACCCTTTGCTGTCCCCCCTTTCTTCCAGGCCAGTTAATTTAGTGGCCCTTGGTCCTCAGCACATAATTAACAACAGTATTTCCTATAAGAGAGCCGGCTGTTATTCAATGCTGGGTGGACCTGAAATAAAAAGTGGGGGAGAGAGAGAGTGAAAGAGAAAAGGTAGAAGGAGAGATGCAGTGAGGAAAGGGAGGGTTAGACAGGTGGGGAACAACCAGAAAAGGACAGTGAAGAAAAAGAAAGCAAGAATACAATAAAATATCAAGCGAGGAGTCAGGAACCCATGGTCCCACCAACCCCCCAGCAATGCCTTTCCGGAAGACTCACCCTTCCCAGCAGGCTCCACGGTGACCTTCTCGCTGATGTTGCCCCGACCGGCGGTGGTGACAGCGGCCGCCCATATGAGGTATTGCTGCCCGCGGGTCAGGTGTGTGATGCGGTAGAACAGCAGCTCTGGGTTGGCTTCATACTCGCTGGGTGCCTGTGGGTCAGGGGCCCCTATAAAGTTACTCGGCATTCCGTGATGACATTGTTCATCGGCCAGTCATAGTTTTCTACCATTGGTCAAACTTGCGTATTCTACCCCATATAAAAGAAACAGACAAAAGGGAAGATCATTTTGGCAGGAAAAACCAGTGGTGAGTCATTATGCCATTAGTTCATCACAGGCCTGATGATGCAAATCATGATTTGGGTCACCAAAGATCAGGTATGAAGGATGTGCATCTGAAAAGGGCAACAGGAGAGCAACCAAAAGAAGATTTTAATGCTTAGAGAAAGCAGGGAAAAGTCTCTGGCTCCATGCATTTCCCCACGTTACACTGCAGGGGAATCCCGCAGTGGAGTTCTACTTCACTGCAGGGCACACACACCCAATCACAATCGCACACTGCGGGCAAAACAGTGACATCTAACTGCATGTCTCTGTGCTGTGGGAGGTAACCCGTGCAGCACGGGGGGGGAACACGCGAGCTTCACACAGGCGGACAGGGAGTGGGACGTAAATCCCCCAGCGCTGCAGGTGTGAGGCAACAGTACTCCCCAATGTGGCGCCGCGTGTCCCTAACGTGGAAATCAGCTGAGAGGGGCCAGCGGTCAGGCGGGCGTGGGGTGGATGGGCTCTGCACGGGCCTCCTCCATGATTGCAGCCTTTTTAACCCGAACGCACGCCTGCTGTCCACACGCATCCTCGTCATGCCATCCCCGCTGCCCCAGGTCATCCTGTTGACTCTTCTTTCTTCAATTACTCGAGATCCACCTCTCTACTGCCATGTCTACTGCCCCCCCTCCCCAACATCTGAGGTGCCTTGGGCCACTGGCCTTGTCATACCGCTGCTCATCTGTGCTGCTTTCTTCGCTTGGGCCACAGAGCCATGGTCGTGGATGCGTTCGCCGACACGCGGCAGCAGGAGCAGCTGTCTCTCATGCACTCGTGCAGGGACGCACACGCACAGACCTGGTGCAACCAGAAACCATGCTAGACGCCCCAGACACACGTGTGTGAGTACACGGCGACATGGGAAATCACGCACGCAGACTTTACTCGCCGTGACTCATGGACGTGGGAGTGTGAAGTTCACATACGTAGACGGCCAATGTTGAACCAGAGGTACGGCCGGTTAACCCAAATGGGAGTCACTGGTGCGGGTCACCCTGTGTCACACAGGCAGGGACTGTGCAGCTCTTCTGCAGGGTCACTGGGGAGGGACCAGGCCAGTGGCTTTGCTCCCTCCTCAATTTTGCCTTATCGAGCCGAGGTTTGCCTGCATCCTGCCTAATCAGCTTCCCTTCCCGACACCTTCAGCTTCTGCCATGGCTCGGCATCCTATGCCTGGTTCGTACTGCTCCCCTGCTGCTTGGGAACATGGGGGGGCGG
>JAABNY020000035.1:9436711-9447605 GCA_015164015.2 Brevimyrus niger
GAGCGCCATTGAAATTCTCCTCGCACAGCAACCCTCTCCCTGCCGCTGTATTGCAGTCTTTCCCCTCCCTTCATTCCACTCCTTCTTTTTTTCCCAACCTGCCCTTCCTTTCCATCTTTTCCCCAGCATCAGATCTGCTACCCTTTCCAGTTCTCCTCTCGCATTCCTCCATTTTATACACACACATGAATGCTTTACATATTTATTTATGAATGCTTCCTTCAACTATTACTAAATATCTCACCATAAATTCCCAACACACTTTAAATCTCTCTGGCAGGCCTATGCATCTCTTCCCAAAAGTTTGTGAAATATGCATTTACATAGCAGTAGTTAATAAATCCCTTAGCTTTTACACCAGCAAACAAAACAGCCCATGCTGCATCTCACCACACTGGGGTATCTTGCCAGTTCATACCAGTTCTATTATGAAGAAACCACTAGCAGACTCAAAGGGTGAAAGGGGGCGACAGGGCCTGAAAGCAGACGCACACCACTGAAGGACTACCCCCCCTCCCCCAACCCCAGCCTGCTAGCCCAGGGTAACCCCGAGGCCCAAGAGCACCACACGTCTTCATCTACCCACACGCCCATGCTCCCCCCCCATCTCAGCTTTGCCCCCTCTGATGCTGCACTCTAGCACATCGCCACGCCGACGACCTCCACCCATCCCCCCTGCCCTTTCTCTACCCTACTGGAAGCCCTCGGTGCCCAGTGACAGAGGACAGTGGAGAGAACTGGGGAGCATTCTGTCATTCTGTGTGCAGGTGCATGAAAGTGCCCATGCGAGAGTCTCACTTTTTACCACCAGAAGCTTGTCAGGACATGCCTACATGGACAGCGGAGTGAAAGAAAGAACCTCCATTAGCAGGAGCTAAAGGAGTTCTTTTATAAGGGTCGGCTGAGTTTCTTGTTTAAAGTTTTTCTTATTCTAAATGAAATTTCACTGCAGTGTGCAGTGCGAACGAGTAGTGTGCAGTGTGGTAGGAATCCAGTGCAGGGGGATTCTGTGTATGCATGTGTGCGCGCACACTGTGCTGAGCGGGATGAAGCAGAAACGGCAGTAATACACTAATAAAAATCACACAGCGACACGTCCTCGCACCTTCTCCATTCCCAGCGCTGTTTTGTAGCAGTTGCTATGGCAATAGGATAAAATTCACACTGTTTTCACCCCAGAGAAGAGAAGATGGATCTGACTAAACTGACATGCACTGATACACACACTGATACAAGCACTGATATCTATGCATAAATGCACAATTTGGCACACACACAAACACAATAGAAAATACAAATACAAAGAATACACATAGACTCTTTAACCAATATTCGCTTGGTGCACAATATTTTATAATCTATATTCAGCTTTTCAGAAATTATTGTTTTTGACTAGGTTTTGTCCGTTATATATCGTTTAAACAGTCCTGCCCCCCACAGCTACAATAAAACAAGCGTGCCTCATAAAAAAGCCAGCAGGAACAGACGCAGAAGTAATGGAATGCCAAACCCAATCTCCTCATATCAGGTGCACACAAACCCACACGGCTTACAACTTAGAAGACCCGTTACAAGGCTATTAAAAAAGGTGATCCACAGATCCTTCCATCAGAGGGGTGATCCTTGTCGTTATTTGGTCATACGATTAAGAAAGAATGCCTGGAAGAGAGTGAAAGCTCTCTTGTCCAAATTTAAATGAGGAGTCCTCCATGAAGATGGCAAAAACCCAGAGACATACATGAAATGATATTTTAAATACATATGAGAATCACATAGCTTTACTGTGAGAAATGATAACGCATCTAACATTAATGTAGAAAAATCCTACAGCTTGTTTATAGACATCATTCTGTATCCACCTTGTCCTTTCTATTTAAGGGATGTCTCTTTTTCTGTTTTCTATGCTTCACTGGTCAGTTCCTGTCCCTGAGGCTATCCTGACAAACTGTGTATTGAGCTGCACAGCTGCCCCCACTCCCATCAAACCCCCAGCAGGATCAGGGATTCATTCCTGAAATCTGGCACGAATGTAGGTTATAAACTATTGATCATATGGAAATATATTGAGCTACAAAAACGGTCCGAATTTTACTCCTACCTTTCCCTGATTATTTTTCGGGCTCTCTATTACACTCACAAGGGGCGCCTCACATTTAAAAAAACATTTTGCGACCACTCAGTGCCCGCTTGATAAATCCCTTCAAAAAAAAATATTCCCTATGAAGTGACAAAAAGGACACCATCCACCTGCTTAAGCTTGGGTGAAAATCAGGCCCGATTGCCAGGTAAAGGCTGGCACTGTGTGTTGTGTGTGCGAGAGCACATGAGGCAAATTTGTGTATCTTAATAAGAAAGAGAAGGCAGAGGAGTATCGACAGGGGAAGGTGAGGCCGGTGGTATTGACTCAAGGGGCACTGGGAGGACGCTGTTCCGCCATCATTAAAAAAAAAAGAGAGGTGAGAGTGGAGCCGGCTGCTTCGTGGCCCTGGGGTAGATCAGTTCTGCATGTTCTAATGAGTGGCACTGTTTCCAGTGAAGGCTGCCGTCTCAATGAGTGCTGCAGCGTGTCACTGCAAACTGCGAAAAAGAGATGGGGAGAGGGAGGGTGGGAAGACAGCGCAGGGAGATGGGGGGGGGCTGAACGCAGCACACCCTGTACTCTAAGACAGAGAGATAGAGATAGAAGGAGGGATGGAGAGGAGAGGGATGATAAGAGGGTGGAATAAAGACGAATTCTGCCCAGCTCATAGAACGCATTCATGACTGTTATCAAGAAGAGGAGATGTGGAGTTTAGCCAGTGAGCAGAAGGAACGTACTGGATGAAGCGGTAAGAGAGGAAAGGGCATCACTGATAGGGTCCAAATTGCAGGGTATGGGGATAGACCCAGTATTCCCAGAAGCCTCATATTGGGGCAACATAGAATGCAGGGATACAGGGATAAAGATGGGGCAATGAGGAAAAGTCCGGTCTACAGAAAGCTGCAGTAATCTCACCTTTAAATCCAGTGCTAACTGCCCCCCGCCCACCACTTGCCCTGATCCTCATAGCGCCACCCACCTTTCTAGCTCTTCCTCTTAAATATCAACTGTTGAGCAAGCAAAGTAGCTTATTGTTGCAAAATATTTTTCATGCACTAGTCCCCAAATAAACTCTTGATCTATGCTAATCCATGCAACCATGCCTGCGGTCTTCCTGAAATGACGTTAATGCAGACACGCCAACTTTTGCTGAAGGTCGTCAGGATTCCGTGTAGCATGATGATTATATGGGTAATGTGTATTTGTTTTGGCGGCACACATAGACGGAAAGGCTGTTCAGTAGGCTGTAACTGACACAGCGCAACACATGTGTGCTTCTTAGAAAAGTCATCAGATACAATGCAGAAAAGTAATGCATTAGCATAAAAAATATTATACTTTACATGTATATATAAAGGCAGTTTATAATAGGACTACAGCAGACTGCTGGCTATATCCATAACTCCCCTGCATACCATCCTGTTTTGACCTTTGACCCCCCCTTCCATTTTCTTCAGTCAGAAGTGGAGAGCTACCTTCCTCCAGTTCTCAGCCACAGCCCCAGGCTCACACTCAGGGTTCCTGGATCTAACGGCTCAAGTAGACGGATCAGCGACAAACAAGAGGGAGACCCAGGGGCAGCCCCGATCGATAGTCTGAGGAATCACCATTCCACCCCCCACTCATGCTCACAGACACACAGACACACACACACACACACACACACACACACAAGCGGGCAGCTCCCGCCGATGGACTAGCTGGATCAATGGATGGTCACGTGGCAGAAAGATGCTTTTCTACTCAGGCGTTTACACTCTGGGAGCGCTGACTTGGCAATGCAGGGCAGAAAATTCTGACCTAGGTGGTTTCAACATTCTTAGATTTTCTACAGAAGCTTTGCCAACACTTACACACAATAATGCAAAACACACGATGGCATAATCATATAGAATAACACAGCTTTCTATACTGTGCAAGCACACAATAAATCACATTTTACTGATATATACTGCCACTACTTAACCTCAGTTTACATACATTTTAAAATTTTGTGGTACGGATCTGCCAAACTAATCTTTCTAAACTGCCAAGCAATAAGTAATAAAGCACCACTGAGGTACCCTGAGCAAGGTACCGCCCCTAAGCACTGCTCCCCGGGTGCTGAATTAGCTGCCCCCTGCTATGTCACGATGTCACATATGGGTTAAATGCAGAGGACACATTTCGTTGTTGTACACTGTGTGCTGTGGTGTGTCAACAATGACCACCAATCACCAAATTCTAAATTGTAATTCTAATATAGAAAAACTAAATAAAAGTAAACTGACTGATCATATACATTTTTGTTCGGCGAAACATTTAAGAATTACACTTAAAATGTGATTTTATTTTCTGAAATGTCATTTACAGGATCTTAAAATATTCACACTGCAACTGCATGAGACACCTACTTAGAGGAATGCAGGGGAGAATGAGACCTAATGACCTGCACGATCCCAAAACAATGAGGCCACCTGCTACCCTGAGATAGCTCTGGTCAAGCAGGTAGCAGAAGGAGAGCAGCCCGAGTGGATGATTCATGAAATAAAGCCAACCCCACAATTATCCTAATGACAGTCACGTAACGGCACCCGTAGTCATTGTTCTTCATTGGACAGACGCCCTTTGATCCTTCGCCCCACCTACCCAACCTGCAGCCGGGAAGTGTCCCTACCTGGAATGATAGAGACTGTGTCCTTCTCCCAGGACACCACGCTGACGTACTCCTGCACGGCGGCTGGGATGAGGCACTTGAAGACAGCCACGTTGCCTCGCATGGAGCGCTGGTCTGCCACTCGCACTGTGTAGGGCTCCCTGAACACTGCGTGGGGAGAAGGTCATTATCAGGCCTGTTTTCAGGTTCAGTTTCTAGCTGCTAAAATCAGTGGGAGCCACCTAATTAAACTGGAGTTTGAGACGAACGATGGGGGAGGGGGGGGTCAGGGAAGAAGATGAAGGAAGCCAGAGCAAATAAGAGGCACCACATTTTAATCGTTTAGCTCGGGCAGCTCGCGGTGCAAATATAATTTTAATGTCAGAAATATAAATTACTACATGAATACTATCAGTGTTACTCACAAGATACTCCCAACACCTTAGTCTGGATTTCAACTTTCTGGACCTGAACTATCCATAACAGATTACTTTTGTGAGTAACTTCCGCAACACTGGACACTATAAAATATCTACCCCTAAGGCTACCAAGGTCAAGTACTCAGTATTTTTTCAGCAACTGGAAGATCCATTACAGAGCACAACTAGGAATAGCTAATACTCTTACCTTAGTATTTTAAAATACCTGGCTACAGTGACTATAAACAATATTATTAGTTAGCCCATAGTAATGCATGGTTTTTTTTCGCACATTCATTTGCACATCCACAAACAAAACTACATGCAAACTGCAGGAAAAGATATGGGGACGTGTAGGAAAGTAGAGTGCCCTTTTTATAAATCACTGGCCCGATGTTAACAGACAGTTAGCAGTAGCCGGGTGTGCAGGGCCTCTTGAGCTGTCACAAACATCTGCGACCGCGAAAATAACCCGCCCTGCAAGTGACAACCCGCGCCGCACGCGCCAAGCGAACAAAATCCAGTATGCGCGCGGAAAAAAATAAACGGAAGAACTACAGCGCTACATATTAATTAGGAAACAAAAACATAAGAAAAACTATTAAGGACCTGGTCGTAAGAGACTGTTAATAAAGCGTTATTTCATATGAGGGTTGGTTCTTATCTTTAGTTTATTATCGTCGACCTAGTTTGCTGTTTTAATTATATGAATTGAACTGCTGTTTAGGGAGTCTAATGTAAGACGCTGGCAAACGCGGATGACACTAGGACGCAAATATGATTACCATCTCGTAGCACTTCGGGGGCGGGCGGCCAGGGGGAGTCTCTGCCCCGCCGCAATCTGTATCGCTGCCAGCTAAGGGCATCCCGGACGTTGGCGGCTCCGATGGCGGTTCCTCACACCGGCTGCCGGTGAGCTTTTCATCTTGGTGTCGCGCGCCCATCCGTGAACGCGCACTTACTAGCGCGGAATAATTATAGAATCAGGGAGCAAGCGCATTTTCTCTGGCGTACTTAATGCTTTGCGTCAACCCAGATTTCAGCGAACAGAAGTTGAAATCCAACAACAATTATACATTTACTTAAAGAAACACCACAGTCGCACTGTGATTTTAAACACTGTAGCACCTGCTTCTTTAGAATAGTTTCAAGTTGCATTGAATTTAACATTACTATAGCCAGTGTTGGGGAAGATACTCACAAAAGTAATCTGTTACAGACAGAGGTGGAAAGTTCAGGTACAGAAAGTACAAATCCAGAGCAAGGTTATGTTTCAATCAACAGGTGAGTATAAAAAGTCACAGTCACAGAGTACTCAACTGGACTGGAGTTGTACTTACTGGACCTGAATTTTCCGCTTCTGTAATGGAGTTACTTCCCCAGCACTGACTATAGTCAATATAAACCACTGCCAATGAATATTTAGCCATCTATCCATCGCCTTATTCTTGTAAAGGTCATATGAAGGCGTTGAGCCTATCGCAGGAAGCATAGGCCACAAGGCTGGAAGGTCTGCTGGTCCTCTTCAGGTCACATGCACATGATCTTACTTTAAGTGCAATTCAGAGACACCAGACAGCCTAAATGCCTGCCTTTGTGGTGACTGTGAGTGAATACCAGAGGACCTGCAGGAGGTCTATGCAACATGGGAAGAATATGCATAGGAACACAGAATGGAGATAGGACTGAAACGCCCAACGCTAAAGCTGTGAGGTCACTGTGACACCCCTAACAAAAACTGATTATATTCCTTATTCATGCATGTCATGTGACCTTAGGTGAATGACACTCCTTTTGTAACCCCATGAAGTTTAAGATTCCACTGTTGATTAGTAAGTTATTGCGGGGTGGGGTTTAGTGATTGTGGAGGCCTGAATTGATTGTGTTATGCACTGGAAATCTAAAACTCGTTGGCTATGCCAGATATATCTATTTCTAAAAAGTAAAATTGTAAGGTGTGCAGGTAGATGCATTTAAAAAATAACCAAATACATTAATTAATAAGGCGAGTCATGCTTGCCTGAGGTATTTGAAAAGTTTCCTCTATTAATAAATTATACCCCCTAGTAGATGCGCACATAGTCATTATTTTGTTATTGATGCTTGGTATATTTTGTTGTTGCTAAGAGACAAGTTGGAACATCTCCACTTACTGTGACGACACCCCCGTATCATTGTCATTTAAATAATGTATCGTTTTCATTTAAATAATTTATTGTGACGAAATCTAATTGTACATTTACTAATTGATAAAGTGAATAAATCAATAAATGGAACATTGCTACACATACATAAAGCCCATGGTGCTAACAGGTAGTGGCATTTTGGCCTTCTATGACTCTGAAACAGGATGCGCTTGATACCTGTGACCTCACATCTGCATCGTCCAGTTGACTTGATTCCAGTAACGTGTGTAATTCTTCCCTTAGCTCAAGTATCATCACGTCACGTATTTCAGAAGAGAAAACCAACCAAAGAAAATAACCACAAACTATGTGCTATAATACCCTTGCGCTGAGATAATGGCAACTTAAACAGAAAAGGAACAGAAAGAGGAAGTTTGTTTAGGAAATTTGTACTTTTAAAATGATTCATTTTCCCATTGGTAATATTTACAAATAAATTACTGCGTTTTTTTCCCACTATACTAGGTATGTGTGCACTCTCACCCTTGGCAAAGGAGGATTACTGTAAATAAATACATAAATTAATAAATATTCATAAGCAATATAAATGCACCTGCGCCTGAAAGGGTCCCCCTAGATTCAGACAGAATGCCAAACCTCTGCTGCCAACCCATATGTTGGCAAAATGTCGACGTGTTATCGTAAATCTGTGACCGTAATTCAGAGAAATTTAAGGCAGAGACACTGAGTAGGGAATGGGAACTGAAGACGAATGTGGGTGACATAGACGCATCGACATAAGAAAGGTTCATTAGATGCACTTTAATAAAAGTATGATTACAGGCTTGGAGAAGACTATGGACATGAGTGTCATATACGGCTTGCTCTTTTGCTCGCAGAACACACACACTGACACTACACTGCTTACATTCTGACACTACCCCCCCCACACACACCACACACACACACACACATACACACACAGATAAACACACACCGCTTCCTCAGCGACTGAGACTGGGCTAACCGGCACATAACAAGCAAACAAAGAAATTACCATGGACTAGGTAGGATCGACAGATAGATGGACACTTTGCTGCACAGAGGGCTAATTCAGGCTCATATCCTGGGCGTCTGGCTGACAGATACAAATTGCAAAACACTCAAGTCAAGAGAGTGATGGGCTCCGACAAGCAGATCCTGGGATCCTTGCACGTCTTACAGTTGAACATGGGATGAGAATTTTAAAATCTCTTCATAATAGCCAAGAGCATTTGGAGGTCACCTTTGCCTCAGTAAGCATAGCAAAGAGGTTTGGGCCACAATTTCACGCAACTAGTTAATGTGCTTCATTAACATAAACCAAAAAGTACATCTCGTTACAAATTGTTCACCATCTTCCTCCAGCCAGTGGGGACACACAGAAAACAGTCCAGTTAGTCTGGGGGTCAAATTTATCTCCACAATCCCACACTCAGGTATACTCTTAGTATTACTGTCAATGTTACTCTTCATTGTTGGGAAGGATAAGAGAACAGGTGTTAGCCACACTGAGGTGGCAGTCATGTGGGGGATGGAGTGATCCTCCATCTCCTAATGGGAGAGGCAGACAGAAAGAGTGGGGAAAGGACTAGAGAATGTGTAAAAAAAATAGAAGATGGAGTAAGAAGGTTTACCCTCCAACTCAAAATCTAAGTCTAAAGTCTGATTGACTGGCTGTAAAGAGCTAACATGAGGCTGAAAGGTAAACAATAATTAGTCAAAAAAGGGACCTTTCAGCCAATGAAAAATAGTTACATGAGGAAAAATGTCTTTCAAGTATGTCTCTCTCTCTCTCGTAGCTTTTTGCACCAGTGCTGGCATAAGGGAAGGCAAGTAGGGGAAAAGTGAAGAAGGTTCGTTTCACGACCCATCATATCACTATTGCTGGGGAGCAGGTATGGATCCCAGCCATTTCTCACATTGACAAGTACATTGACTACAGTGTGGCCTCAATATAATAATGATAATACATTTTAATGTATTATTCACCATCGTGGTCTATATCTAACTGATATAACATCAGTTTGGATAATGATCATCATTGCGGCTCCAGGTTCTCCGGTAAATAGTTTTATGAAAAACAGCCACACGTCACAACTTTTCATTCTTTATTGATCCTTTTCAGTGTAGAACTTCAGCTGATCTGACCCAAGCTGTAGATCGGGCCTTACCTTGGAACTGCCCCGGGTGGGGGGGCCAATATGATATGCTTTTAAGGGGCTCAGTGCCTCTGCTCACATGGCACTCTATACTGATGATCTGTAATGCTTTCAGCTGACCATGTAGATGGCTATGGCCGCCGGCCCTGTATATACCCCACCCCCTATCCCCCAAAGTCCCACCCCTTTTGGGAATACGTCTGAATCAGCCTCGCCCTTCTAAAAGTGGCCTACCAACCCCCATGCAGAAGAAGGGGGGCACAGCGAGAAGATGGCAGCGCTAGACCACGATTGTACTCATGAAGGTGGGGAGTGGCATACAGTCTAGGGCACAGATGGCGGGGGGGGGGGGGGGGGGGGGAAAGGGGGGGCGGCGACGGCCGGGCCATGGGCGGAAACCGGAAAATTCCCTTTCCCGTTTCTATTCCGTCGGGGGGGAGCCTGGGGCCCCCAGTGCCCCCTATGGTGCTGGCATTGACCTTGGCGCCATGCCCAGGGTGACCCCGCCGGGCGTCTGCTTCACTGTGCGTCTGTCTGTCTCACAACACAAGGTCAGCCGGACAGCGGCAGCCCGGCTCTACATTTTTATTAGTATTAAGATTGTCAATATGGGCCGTTCTACTTATTACCGCTGTAAAAATCGCAGTTTATCTTGGATCTTGGCTAATCGCGAAACACAGGAAGGGTGAATCAAAATAAGAGATCCGGGGGATATTAGCAGTGATTGGTATGGTATAGCAATATATGCACATTAATAGAATTACAGAGGAATATTTACAAAGATACACGTTTTAGGATTTGTTGCATGTTCCCAGCCTGTAACATACTGCTGCTTTTAATTGCCATCCAGCATCTCCTGCACTCCTCCTGCTCCTGCACTCCTCCTGCTCCTGCACTCCTCCTGCCCCTTTCCTCATCCAACTTTCTGTCTCTGCCTATTTCCTACAATACAACGCAAAGGATCTTAAACCTGTTTGCTTCCTCTCAAAATTCCAAACCCTTTTTCCCCTACTTCTGCCCCTTTTCGATACCGCATCCTCCCTCTTTTCCATCACTTCCCCATCCTTCACCCATCTATGTCTTTCTCATTTCTTCCTCACCTTCTCCCACATATTGTCTTCACTCAGTCCTTGTCTCCGTTACCTCTCTTCTACCGACTCTCTGTATTTTCTCATTCACTGGTTCCTGCCTCCATCTGTAACCCCCCCCCCGTCCAAGTACTGCTTTGTACCCCCCCCCATTTTGTCCCTCTTCTCCTGCCCCTACTTCTCTCCCTACTGTTTTACCTCTCCCTCCACCCCACTTTTATCTGTCCCCTTGTGCAGTGGCGTGCACAGGGGGTGGGGCCACAGGGCCCCAGCTAAAAGTCGATTGGCCCCCTTAGTGGCCCCTCTGCTGTCGCTCACCTATTCAGATCATAGCTGTATATCTCA
>JAABNY020000035.1:9457206-9477859 GCA_015164015.2 Brevimyrus niger
GGGTTCTCACTAGATCCAGAAAATATGCCAGGTGGGCTTGCACGGGGCAATACGCCTAAACTTGCAGGGGTGTGCTCTTGCACCTGGGCTTATCTCATTTGACTAATAATTTGACAGCGACTGAAAGAACATACGTGTCCCTGGGATCGTAAAATTATACAATGAACGCAGTAACGATCAAACTAATTTCGCTGCGAAATGGCTCCTTGCATGTCGCGTTCCTTAATAGCGCGAAATGTAATGGAGGTGCGGCCCGTTTGGAAAAAGAAGCAGTTCTTTTACATATGAATATGTCATATAATTAAAACAGATTATACTGATTATATACATGGGTGTTACCTGCTAAAAGAATGCTTATTTAACAGATTATAATAATCTATAATAATTACAGTATAACTTAAAATTGGGGAAATATGACATGTTAAAATGTTGACTTTCCTTCCCAGCCAGTGCTCCATTCCTTCGCAATTATAACTTAAATTCCTCTCTAGCCCCGTCACAACCGTCGTTCCACCTCCACAAACCGGTATGTATCTTGCATACTTATAAAATGGAGAAAAACATAAGCACTGCAATGCAATTACGTAGAGTAAGCAATATAAACTCCAAGCAACAGAATCGCATACCATGAAACGCATTTTAAACAATGCACAAACTACACAAAATATGTGATTGTGATAATTTTCTGCATATTAATGCATATATATAGAGATTATTCCCGTACCTGCTGCTAAATAGGTAAAGGAATCAATGACTGGTTTGGTAACACTGTTCTATATTTGGAGCCGTTGTTGTCATATGCAAAATTAAAGCCTAAATTATATATAAATGACACATTTTTCTTTCATTTGGGTTTCTTCTGAATCGCTTATTAGTATACTAAGAAAACTGACAAGATATTACAAATATCACCATCAATCAAACGAAATTATACAGTGCATAGTCAAAGCAAATTCATTTTTCCTCCCCCCACCAAGGTCCCCCTCCCTTTTTAAAATTTAAATCCGCATCAGCAAAATTCAGCTGGAAATTTGATTCGTGTGTGATAATATTATAAGTGCGTCAATTTTTACACATTTACGCAACTTGCTATTTTGTAAAAGCAAACTACACAGGATGACCTAATTAATCTTGACAAACAATTTACAATTTATAGCCCCTACATTATTTCGAACATATCCCAGAATTATGGTACAGTTTCGCCCAAAATCTCACAGTAACTACACATAAACATCAACAATCGTTTAGGCTACTTGACACGCCGTGCGTAACAGTTTCACATTTCATTTAAACAATCGATTCCTTCAAGTGTCAGCTTCAGTGACAGGCCAGCGAAGGAATCAACAGTATACTTTCAAGTGAAGAACTTACAGAATCCACCAAAACTAATTTCAACATAACATCTACGCATCTCTCCATATATCTGCGGATGTCTCCCCCTTTCACACTCGTCGTTTTTACATATTGATAACTCACAGCGTAACGCGAAAACAAACACCGTGTTATCAGTACCATCTAATGTCACGGATCGAAGCTTAGGACACATGGAGCTCGGATAGAAAACAAAATAAAATAAACTACAAAAAGTATTTGTTTATTTTTTAAACAATAAATGAAAAAAATGCCGACAATAAGACAGGTTCGCTACTCAATTAGTAGTGTAGAACCAATAAACAATTCACGGAGAACAAACCATACCAAAATTCTCATAGTATAAACACCTGAAAGCAAAAGCAAGTACCAATTAATTCTTAATGTTGTATCATTTTTTCCCAAATGAGACCGTGATCTGTTGTTGCATTCTATTATATATATTAGATGGCACATTATTAACTAACCGCGTTAAACGCAGCGCTGCTATTTTAAAGAGTAGTCGCAAAACTGCATTAATAGTCAATAAACTATTATTTTCAACTATATCACATACCTTCTTGAAAAGAATACAGCAGGAATAAAGTTACCAGCCACATGCCATAAATAGCAGGTATATTTCTCAGGAATGTTTTGCAATCCCGACGAGTGTGCAGCGCAGTGTTCGGCCAGGCGAGGCTCCGTGCTGGAGTGGTGGCGATGATACCCCGCGATGTCTCCAGCCTTAGTCTCCGACTCACCAGCGCCGAAAAGCGAGGACTGGCAAACCCGCCTCCTTCCCCTCCCCTGCACGGGACCGTCATTCGACGAGACCCCTCCCCCGGTATTATAATTATCCAGCGTTATAGATGGACTGCGTATTGCGCAGCAAGGGAGGGGGGAGATGAGCGAGCGTTTCGGACAACGGGGGGATGCAACAAGTAACGGCGAAGGTAACGCATGGCTGCGTACAGGTGAGATCTTCGTCGGTGGCACAGGTGTCCGGCTGAGAGGAATGAAATCTTATTACCTGGGCGATACCGTTATTTTCATATGCAACTGTTTTATGGGCATCGACTGCGCATATATATCTGGTGATCGGTGTCGCTTGCAGTGAACTGAGTCACCTTAATGCATAATCTCTCCTCTCCACCCCTACTTCTGTTGTTTCACAGCAGCTCACCGCGTCCTTAGATACCCCGTACAACAAAACTCGATACCACTCACCAAAACATACATACCACGGTTCGCGGAGCAAGCAAATGTCACGGAGTCACTTTGCTGCCCGGATAATAAAACGGAGCATATGAATGATGATTAGCGTGTTTGCGCCACTAAACACACTTAAATTGTGCAAGCAGCTATCAATAACCGCATCGAAAATATTAAAAAGTGCACGAATGTTTACCGTTTTAGCTCACATTGGCCCCCCAGTCCCAAAAGGTTAAAAAAACGAATTCTCTTCAGTGGTACCGTCTTATATGTAAATTCGCGAGGCTAATGTTCACTTACATAAATATTGTATTAAGCAATACATAATACATAAATGCAATAGATAAAAAAGAAATATGCTAAGATGAATACCAATAACTTACGCCACAAATGTACAGCCGAGGATTTCTTTTACTATCCCGTTCAAATAAAATGAATTTGGGATAACTTTTGTAACTGAAATATGATACGACGCTATCGATTAGTTAATTACCTTCCGATTCTTATTGATTTCCCAGACATTTTTAAGTGACGTTCTCTGTTACGCCATCATTGCTATCATAGTTATTCAATATTGGCACCATTGTCCTCTATGGAAATTACCAAGTATTTTTGTATTGGAAATTATACAGAAAAATAGGCGGAGGAATCAAGGGCGTAGGTTTCGGTGTGGACAGTAGGGACGGGTACCTACCAATACGGTGGGGGTACTGTGTGTGTTTAGGGGGGCGGGGGTTTGGTTCATACACATTGTTGAAAAAAATCCTACGCCCTTGGGAGGAAGGGTAATTAGCGAAGAATGGGACTCTTCCAAAAAGTTTTTCACACGTCTTAGGGGTTCACCGCTGATGCCTTTAGTGTATGCAGAAGGAATCGGTAACTACGAAGTTACAAAAATCACAGATTAAGAATGTTTGTGTGTTTTTTTTTTCTTTTACAAAATATAATTATTGATAAACTATGTCGCAACATTACTTTGAGTCAATACAAACCAGATTCAAATAAATTGCACTGATTTAGTGGCGTTCGCTGTGTATCCGGGCACTGTTTTAGGTCTGCGTCGCTTTCATTTCAGACATAAGAGGTGTAGAACTAATTCTATTTTTTTCCGAAGGAAGTTAAATTCAGCGCACTGGCACAGCAGGGCATCTCAGTTTCAAAAATATTTTGCTCAGACTACTTTCCGTGATATTTATCACTCCGCAGTTCGGCAAAGGGAAGCAAGAAAGACAGCGGTCAACTCCTCCGCACACACTGCGAAACAGATGTAGTCAAATATCCAGATCAAATTAAATCCGCATACAGATATACGCGGCTCTCCTTCCCCAATCTGCATATTTACCGATTCTCATTCCATGCAAAACCAAAAACGTATACAGCATAGTTATGGGTGGTAACTTTACACTGGCTGGGTATAACTGTCAAATGGCTAATGTAGACCACAAAGTGGAACTTTTCTCGAACTTAGACACACTTTATTATTTTAACCTTAAAGTGCCAACGCAACGATACATTAAAACTGATGGTAAAGTCATAACAAAACAGGTTAATGAAACTGCAACTTTCTATTAACTAACCACTATAGTTAGACATGAATGCATGAAAAGCTAGTAATGACTTAAGCCAATAAACATGCATTTATTTACAGGGGGCTAAAAACATTTTAGGGGGCATAAAGCCCCCATACAGTAGGCCTAATGACGTCCCTGCAAACCACATCTCGTTTTAGATATACACCCTTCACAACATGAACAGCCCTTGTACAACAGTCTGTGGCACACCGGCTGAGGAAATAGAATAGGTGGATATATATCACAGCTTTAAAAATAGAAAATACTCACTGTTCTGGGTCTAAAAAGTTAAACTGGTTCAGTTTAACAGAGGAACTGCCATGTGAATTTCAATGTTAAGCGTTCCTTGTTTCCATTATTGCACTAACATCAATGGTCTATTAATGATTATTTACACACTGTTGTTTTTTTGTATCGGGTGTGGCCCAAATGATTACGCATGCTGAAGAACTTGTTGCACACGGCCAAGAAAACATCTCGAGTCTCGGTTCCTCTCCCGCTGCTATTCTGCTCCACGCAGCATTCCGCTATTTTCAGTGAACCTAAACGTCTCAGTGTGATGGCTTTAATAAGCCACTGGTCTGGTGTCTCATGTTGGAGCCGGATGACAGAATCCTTGTGAGGGCCGTCTCCCACCCACACCGTGATATTGGAGTGGTCTTAACCCGTTCGCTGTGTTAGGGCAATGCCGGTTTAACATAGACTGCTATGTTTGTCCTCCATGCAGGAGGTAAGATTTTAATTCCCCTGTCTTCTTGAAACTGTTATCTGTTCATCTCCATCTTCTTGTTACCCTTCTTTCTCCCTCTCCCTAACCACTCTGCAGAATCTCGACCAGACGAAGATAATGCGCCGTAGATAAAATCAGCCCCCCAATCCCGCATTGTTGCTCTGGATAAATGTGTCTGCTAAGCAACTAAATAGTGAAGCTCAGCCAATCAAAAGCCCTCAGTTGCCTGGCAGTCAGATACAGACCCACGTCACTGTATGGCTGATGAGCAATTAGTTTCACAGGTAGTAGCTGTATTTAGATGGCGCACACGGCGGCAGAACATCACGTGAGCAGACTGGAGGGCCTGTGGTCCAGCTGCATGTGAGGCAGAAGAGGGGGGAACATTACCCGACGTCCTTACCCACCGGCTGCTGCAGTTAAGGGGAGGGGGGAAAGAATCGGGGGGAGTGGAGGGTGGCATGGCGTGACGTCACGGCGCGTTAATTTATTCAAACGAGGGGAGAGTCATGGCAGAGGGTGGGGATGCGGTGTGTGGGGGGGGGGGTGTTCATTGGCGGTTTTCTAATCTTGCTTCGTTTTTGCGGAGGCTAGGGGGAAGGAGAGTGGCACAAGGAGAGGAGGAAAGGTGGAGGGGCAGCGCGAGCTCAGAAGAGGAGGGCATTCAGATTACAAAGGACATCAGAGAAGAATGAAACTGAGTGTTTCATAGAGGAGAAGACAAACATTCACGCCGAAGCATAACAAAGCAAATGAATACAGGTCAGATAGACTGTAAGCCACACATGCTAAGAAATATACATATTCTATAAATAATGTTCTAATCCAATTTTGAATGCAAGAGATCCATTGAAATCTTTAGTACTCCTATTTCAAGGATAAAAAAAATTCCCATAAGCACCCAAGGACAAAAGTGTCCTTGTATGCAATTCATGCCATCGTCACCTTATGTATGAAAAATATTAAAATTCAGATAACCAGTTACAGTACATACTCCTACATCGCATTAGTGGGATAATTTACAGCACTGTATGCCCATTTCTGAAGACGAGATTTGATGTTTGTGCCATTTTTATAATCTAACCCATGGTAAACAATAGATTGTTTCTGTACATTACACTACATAGTTGTAGGACCAAGCTGTATAATTGACCTTTTAATAAATCAGCCTTAAAATATCCATGGTAAGGATAGTTGGCAGGAGAAATGCCACCAGGAATGAATTACTAAGATGAACTGAAACACTACCTAATAATCTGAGTGCATTAAAAAAAAAAACCTTTTACTGAAGTGTTAAAGGCCTACAACCATAAACAGAGTAAGAGGTTTGAAGGCGGATGGAAGTGCTACATTTGTACTAAAATTTCATTCATCTGTCAAATTGAAAAGTGATATGAAATTATGTGAAAAACACGACTGTAAACAAGTATCACCACTGTCCAAGCATTGATAGTGTCCAGTAGAAATGCAGTGTAAAATTCAAAATTCAATAAGAGCGCAAGGTCGCCCAGATAGTATATTTACAAGATGTACTTATTAAGTGGCAGAATAACCGTCACAATTGAAAGTACAAAAAATACCTAGAAACAAAACGATAAACAAATCAATAAAGCCAATGCACAAATCTTCATTTGTCGACCTCACCACAAACTCATTTACAAACACATTTAGTTATATCAACCTAACGGCTGTATCAGCCAACCCGATACTCATCAAGAGATGTACATTACTGCTAAACGCAGTCCGAGAATATATCAAGCTGTACAAATTAATAAATACGGCAAACGCAATGCATAACAGCTGCATCTAAGGAGGAAAAACGTATCAAGCTGTAATTTATTCTAAGCTTGAGCGGCATCTAGTGGTGAGCATAACATTACAGCAACATATGCTAAGGAGCGACTTCATCATTTTCAGCGCGCGTAACTATTTGACCCCAAACTCACACATCTAACGTAACCAAAGTTTGGGGATAGTAATAACTTAACAGAAGCGTTTTTTTGTGTTATCTGCCCAGGAGAGAGGGTTACACATATCTTTGACCAAATACGGTGAAACCAGCTCAACTTGTTCAGAACTGACACCTGTTTGGGTTCTGTACTCAGATATCTTCAATCATGTGACCTTGTAAACGAGGTCAAGGTAACCATTACAGTAACTGACTATTTTATTAACGACAATTGATGTATTCTTGAAGGGGAAAGATGGCTGATTTGTTCTTGAAGGGCCACAAAATTAAAAAAACGTGAAGCCTCAGACCAAATCATGACAGATAAGCCTTGCAGTTTATTATTAAAAACACACAAAGGCATGTATATCGTCAACCACATCTGAATTGCGCTACTGATACCGATCCCTTTCTTACGGAAATTATCATTAATAGGTAAACGGTCTAAACAATTATTTGTTGCGCCAGCATTTCGCCATGGAAACAACATAGGTGACGGTAGCGATGCAGCTAAGCCAGGGCAACGCATGGCTGAGCAAACACAAGAGCAACAGGGGTTGAAGTTTCACTCAGCTGTGTTCAGTTAACTGCTAAAGTAGCGGCCCCCTGTATACGGGCATGTAAAAGCACGTCGGACATCTGAAACGTTTCCTTCCGGGCATTAATGGCCAGATTGTACCTCTCAACCATCCCTTTGCCTTCCCTCTGCCCAACAGCCACATAACCGGCAGATACGTGAAATTCTACCATATCTTTCTGCATGCAAGTTGATTTTGCGGATAACTTTTTACAGGCCGCTACGCTGTTTGAAGAAGCCGAGTGACATCACTGGAGACCCCCTCCCACCCAGACCACAGGCTGCCTACCCTGCTCCATATGGAAGGAGGAACAGAAGCTTCCAGTTCCGCACCGGCAGCCTTATGAACATCTTCTTTCCTCCAGCTGTGTCCCAGCAGATCACCCAACACCACTTCTAATTTCCACCGAATCCCTCCCGTGACTATAGACTTGTGGGGACTCTCCATTCATTTCTATGGGAAAAACCCTAACACCAACATGACGACCTTAACCCCTACGCTCCCTTAACCTTAACCACTCTGGCACTTTAGTTTTCTGATCGCATTCACGGATCTTTGTGGGGACCTGAAAAATGGTCCCCACAATGTTAAAATAACAGTTTTTCAATTACATTGTGGGGAACATTTGGTTCCCACAATGCAATATAAACATACTCCACACACTCACGTACACACACTCACTCATATACATGCATATAAATTTACAGTGTATACCCTTGTATAGATGTATACTGTTCTAGTTTTCACACTTATATATATCACACAGCAGTTTCAGGCACTTTTGCAGTGTTTTGTACTTTCGGATTTGATGCAAAACTTCATTTTGTCTCTCTATATCACGCAATGACGATACAGTTGAATCTAATCTAACATGATCTTTTTCTAAACACTAACTTCTCTATTTTGATGTATTCATTTGCTGACAGCATGGAGTTTTTGCCCTTGTGTTGTGTAGCTATCCAAAATGCTGACTTCATTTGATCTTGCTGTAACACTACACTCCAAATACCCTCCTTCCCCCCCCCCCAGCTAACCCTCCCAACCCCGGCCCTGCAGATGTGGGCACATGGGAACGCTCACCTGCCCAGTGTCCCACACGGATGAAATGGAGCGGCTGCTGTATCAGCACTGGCCACTGCCTCGCTCAAAGGACAAACGCAACTGAAAGAAAACGCGATTCCAGTGACACACATGAAGCACTGCAGAAACACTTCAAAGTAAAGTGCATCAATTACTTGAAAAAACTGCCGCATCAGCAAGAAGCAGAAAATCTGTTTCTCCGCGTAATGATGCACTTCCAGGGAAAAGGTGTATGCACACGCTGCTTTGCAGGGTGCTTTTTTCGATGCCAAGACTCCCTTTTACAATCTGCATATACAAATTTTACATATATGTGAAAAAGCCTCAACAAAATTCATACTGTCTGTCCATCTAACCAAGGCCTTTTATAAAACATGTATCTGGCTTGCGTAAATTCCTGCTTCATATTCTTCACAAAACAGAAATGAGCATGTTTCAGTGTATTTTTTTCCCCTGCATATTAAGTTGCATTCTTATCTAAATACAGCTTTATTAATACATGTTTCTCCTGCACAGAGTGTAGCCCTACAGTTCCTCTGTAGTTCAGTACTCTACTTCCAGCTCGACATTGTTAACATTTTTATTACGACCGAATACCGTGTGTTTCAGTGGGAGCGAGGCTGGCATGCGGCACTGATACGATTCGAACCCCACAGTGCTGGCCAAGCAGCATCCCCCATAAATGCCAGTGTGCTTTGTGTGCATTGGGCAGCATTTGTGGAAATGAACCTGTACATGTTGGCTGTTTTTGAAGCATCAACTGTAGCCTCCATCCTGTCATTTTCTATACCAGATTATCCTACGCTGGTGTCCCGGAGCCAATCCTAGAAGCTACAGGTGCAAGTCAGGGAATAACCCAGGACGGGGGACTAACCCATTGTAGGGAACAGACAAAATTCAGCAGAAATACTCACACCTACAGATGATTTGGTAACTGCAGGTCACCTTAGTATGTTTTTGGCTGTGGTGGGAAACCAGAGAACCTGGAGGAGACCCTAGGAGATGTGGGAAGAGCATGCAAACTCCACTCACAGAGCTAGGACGGGGAATCGAACCCAGGTCTGTAGAGATGCGAGGCCATGCTGTTTACAGTGCTGCTCTCTCTTTAGTGTGATACTGTGGAAAATTTAAGCAGAAGAAAGTTTAAATACCAGGAAGGTACTGTACTTTGATTTCTTTATAAATAACTAAATATCTCATGTCTATGTTACATTAGCTTCTGTGCAAACTGGTACAAAGATGTGATGCAACAATTACCTGTAAAAAAAAAAATAGTGGGTTTTGACATTCTGTGAATGTTTTAAAAGTGACTGTGTACACGTCATGAGAAAAATAAGGTGTCTGATTTTTAATTGTGTGTTTGTGATGTCAGTATAAAAAAAAAAGAAAATAAGAGGTGAGCCGTCATGACAGCAGAAGGGGATGACAGAGCGTGAGCAGGGAGAGCGAGGATGGATCCAGGTCCCATGTCTTTAGGGTTCATGTTGCTGACAGTCGCCGACTCTGCGGTAATGGATTATTTATTTAGAGATAATTAAGCGAGAGCAGGCAAGCACTGTGATTAATGTGAGGTGTCAGCTTGCCATATAAACACATCCACCTTATGCACAGGTACTGCTGCAGAACAATGGCCAGGCACCCGTTCTCGAGCCTGCCCTCTGACAGTGCCCTGATGTCACCTGAACTGGACACTCAATGGGATACGGCCAAGCCGATGTGCCATTACCACGGAAGGTAAGATCTCACACCCAGGATGACCTCACAACATTCATCATGACCATGCCTGAGGTCATTGTCACATCATATTTCTACTTGGCAAAACATTGCAAAATTCAATGTCAATTAAAAAAAATGCATTATAGCTTGAAAACGTTGTATATGATATATACATACACGGGTTGGACAATGAAATTGAAACACTGGCCCATATACAGTAGCATTCACGGTTTCATGTCTGTATATGTGTGGCCTAGTGGTCAGTCTTCACTGATTGCACACTCCATCAGTAAGGGCAGTGTGAGAACGCTGAATTAGCAGAGGAATAGCATCGTTCTACATAAAATATTGCGACACACACAACATAACATGCGACATATCAAATTTCAAAAGAGGACGCATTTTTGGTGCATGTCTCGCAGGGGCATCTGCGACCAGCACAGCAAGTCATTGTGGTGCAACGAGAGCCATATTACCCAGAGTAAATTCGGCATGCCACCACGACGGACACAGTACAGCAGGAGTAACCGCGCATGCGGTCTGAAAGGGATGTCTGTGTCTTAACCCAGATTGTATCCGGTAAACATAAACCTACAGCTGCCCAAGTGACTGCAGAATTAAATACGCACTTCGACTGCCCTGTTTCCACCAAAACCATTGGTCAGAAGCTCCACAGGGTCAGTATTCATGGTCAGGCTGCTTTTGGTAAACCTTTGGTAACTCGTGCCGAATGTCAGTATCAGTGGAGCCAGCAGCACAAATCTGTGGACAACATGAAGCATGTATTGTTCTCTGATGAGTCCGCCTTCACTGTCTTTCCCGCACCCAGTGGAGTTATCGGGCTTATCACCCTGACTGTTGCGTACGCAATACAGGGGTGAATCAGTGATGGTTTGGGCTGCAATATCATGCCGTCCCCAAGACCCACCACTTGGGTGGGTGTGTCACTGGCAAGGACTTCCTAATCATTCTAGAGAACCATGTTCACCCACTGTTTCAAACATCCTACCCTGAAGCCGGTGCAATGTCTCAGGATGATAATGCACCGATACAGACAGCGAGACTGGTGACAGAGTGATTTGTTGAACATGAACATGAAGCTGAACATCTCCCATGGTCTGCAGTCGCCTGATCTGAATATTATTGAGCCACTTTGGGGTGTTTCGGAGGATCAAGTCAGGAAACGTTTTCTTCCACCAACATCACGTAGGGACCTGGCCACTGTTCTGCAAGAGGAACGGCTCAAAACCCCTCTGGCCACTGTGCAGGGCATGTGTCTGTCACTGCCTAAACAAATTGTTGCTGTATTGGCTGCAAAAGGAGGCCCTACTCCATACTAATAAATTATTGTGGTTTAAAATCAGGTGTTTCATTTTCATTCTCCAATGCCTGTAAATATAATAATAAACTCAATTTCCGGTCACATTGCCACCCACATACACTATAAGGACAAAAGTATTGGGACACGTGGCCATTATACCTACAGGAACTTTAAATGCATCCTATTCTAAATCCATTGGCATCAATATAGAGTTGGCCCCACCTTTGGAATGTCTGTGGGAATTTTTGCCCATTCGTCCAGAAGAGCATTTGTGAGGTCATCGATGCTTGACGTGAAGGCCTGGCTCACAATCTCCGTTCTAGTTCAAGTGTTCGATGGGGTTGAGGTCTGGGCTCTGTGCAGATCAGTCAGGTTCTTCAGAACAGAAAAAGGCCTTCCCCCAACTGTTCCCAGAAGATTGGAAGCTTAAGAGGTAAAGGCGCATTGCCCTTCCTGTGAAGAACAACCCCGCGCCATCATCCCTCCTCCACCAAACTTTATAGTTGGCACAATGATGGCAGTCAGGTACCATTCTCCTGGCATCTGCCAAACCCAGACTTGTCCATCAGACTCCTAGACAGAGAAGCGTGATTCGTCACTCCACAGAACGCGTTTCCATTGCTTTACCATCTGATGCTTGGCATTGCGCATAGTGATGTAAGGCTTGCATGCGGCTGCTCGGCCAGTCCGTTAAACTCCCGGCAAAGAGTTTTTATGCCCGGGTTAATGCCAGAGGAAGCGTGCAACTCTGCAGTTATTGAGCCAATACAGCGTTGGCAGCTTTTACACACTGCTGCTTCCCTATCTCTGCCACTTCACGCTCTGCATTACCATTGTTCCTAAACGCTTCCACTTGGCAATAATACCACTTACAGTTGACTGTGGAATACCTATCAGGCAAAAACATTCGCAAGCTGACTTACCCCAAAGGTGGCATCCTATGACAGCACCACACTTGAATTCACTGAGCTCTTCAAGCAAATGTTTGTAAGCAAATGTACATGCATGTTAACCTGACTGCATGCCTAGGTGCTTAATTTTATACACCTGTGACAATGGGTATGAATGAAACCCCTGAAGTCAATGATTCAGAGGTTTGTCCCAATACTTTTGTCCATATAGTATATGCACACTTGCATTAACAAGCACATTTTTGCCCATAAAAGCACAATAACAGGAAGCTTTAATGAATCAAGCATTAATGAATTTATACTACAGTATAACATTCTGATGTACTTTATGCCAGGTTCAAAATCTCAATATCTTGCTGAAAACCAATCCTAAATTGTATACTATAGTGCCACCCTGTGGTAAATATAGAAAAAGTTTTAATTGCAATGCTATTAAGATCAAGATATTTTGATTTAAGGCCTGATGAAGTGAAGTCACCATCTGTACCAGACAGTTTATATATATTTTTTACAAAATACAGTGGTACCTCGGTTCTCTAACTTAATCCGAATCGAATCCTAAAAAGTTCGAGTTCTAATCGAATTTTTCCCATAAGAAATAATGGAAAACCAATTAATTGGTTACCAGCCCCGAAAAATATGTTTTTTTAAGCATTTATACAGAAAATGAACAGAATAAAACAAGAAGAGCATTTTTTCTTAATGGTTTCCAAAACGATAAAGATCTTATATCCCAACATTACATCTGTCCTGCCCCGATCGTCCGCTCCTTCTGTGCGCTAACGCCCCCTTGGTAACCTCATGTGGGATCCCCATGTGATCAGCTGTTTCTGGTTGTTGTCATTAGCTCTCTGTATTAAATCCGCGTTAATGCATTAAGGTTAGATGCATTAAGTAAGTTAGTGGTTTATTTATTGTTAGTTACTGTAATGTAATGCTTTATTTGGTTAATTGTCTAGTCTGTGAAGAAGGCATTCAAGTAAGAATTGGATCGTAGCATGACTCATTTCCTGGCGCGTACAACTTATATTAGGTCAGAGGTTCACGGTTCGATTTCTGATATTCAGATTGAGTTCTAGGTCAAACTGGTTTGTTCGACTTTCAAGAAATTCGAGTTCTAGTGAGTTCGAGAATCGAGGTACCAGTGTAATGAAATTTCTGATTATATAAATAGTTACATAAAAAGTTTTAAATGAATCCAGCTCTTTGTCTGATGGGTCAAATGTTCTTTGTTTTTCATAATAATAATAGTCACTATTATTTTAAAAATGTTCTGGAAATAGTCATAAATGTTACTAAAAGATGCTTTGTGTAATTAAACCAGGTGTTTAATGCATGAAATCATAAGGTCTGGGAATTCAGGAGAGTGTGGGGGACAACCACTGTTGGATTTATCAGAGCATGACCATATTAGAAAATCCTTGCATAGCATTGGTTCTTAAAGCAAAACTAGCAGTAGCAAGGTGTGCAAAAAACAGCTACTTTTACTTACAATATCTCAGACATGGGAGAGAGAAAATGTAATTATGGTTTGCAAATTCCGTACACATTGTCTGCCATTAAATTTCATTAGTCACAATCTAATGATCCACACATCATACTCATATACTTGTTCCTCTGTGTTTTCTAAACGTTTTTTAGCGAGAGTGTGCAGGTGATTGTATTATAGAAATTTCAGATCATGGCAATTAAGTCAGACATATCTTCCACCTTAAAATAATAATAAAAAAAACCACTTTAATAAATATTTAATTTTCTTCCATAAAAAACAAACAATATTTAAGTGAAAAACAAATGAGGCCTTTTAAAAAGAATACATACTGAGGGGTGGGGGTTAGGGTACAAAGAGTACACAGGCGATGGCGAGGGCACGAGTCCAGGCCCCGAAGAGGCAGATTTTAAAAAATTAAAAAGAAACTGGTGCAACACAGCAAGGGAATTTCGGAGTGGCTGAAGGCGACTGCCGGTGTCCTCACTACATGTCGGCTCCTCGTAGATCAGGGACATGAGGGAGATGAGGGAGGAGAGAGAGGGACTGTGGCGTTTGTGGCAGAAAGTAGGGCAAAGAAAAAAACTTAAACAAGGGAGACAGAGGAAATGCTGACAAAAATGGGAGGTTTTAAAATATTTGACTTTAGGAAATCGCAGTTATGGCTGAAATCTCAGGGAGTTGTGCCCTGCTTGTCCCAGCACACCCGGGCGTGTCCTTTTGTAGGGGAACCCCACTTCCAGCAGGCAGCTACAACCTGGGTAATTATCTACCTCCAGCTTAGGGTCATTGGGCCGTGGCTTAGGGGGCACAGCTGTCCAAAATAATGGACCTGAAATCCCAAAAAAGTGTGTCTCCTGACCAGGATGCTGGCATGCAGTGCCGCTACCAGGGTGCCATCCTGCGGTGGGCATTTGGGAATGGTGGGTGGGCACCTGTACTCAAGTTGGCACATGGGTGGTCCCCTGGTGGGTAGAAGTAATCCACCCTGGGGGTGTAGGAACTATTCTGTTAAATCACTAATGATTGATCAAATTTGGTCTGTCTCTGTTGGGTGGGCAGATACTCCGCTTGGATGTGCTGCAGCCATGAAGAGAAGACCCGGGATACCTGTTCATCCAATTTTTATACAATGTACTCCATCTTTTTATTTCTCGGCTGCTTATTCTGCTCAGGGTTGTGGAGCAATATATTCATACTGAACAGCTCTACTGTCACCATGATGATGTCACCATACTCCAGTCAGTCAAAGAGGCACATCCTATATAATTTAAATAGTTTTCCCACAGAGGTGGTGTTCGGTACAGCTAGGATAGGAATTAGCAGGATAACATTCATGAGTTCCTGTGTCTATAAAGTGGTTTTTCACTTTTTCATACCAATGGCATAATATGTTGTGGAACATTAGTTAATGACTAGAAAGGGCATTTCCTGGTGGAAATGTTTGATTGCCATGTGCATAAAAGCTCGAAAGTATTCAACCAACTTTCATCCCTTTAACCCTCCTTCACCCAATCTTTTTCGTTCTTCTTTCTTTTTTGTATAGGTAATATTTGATGAAATGTGATTTAAAGTAGGATGAAAGGGTGCAAAATCAAAAAGAAATACAAGCACAGGAAAGATAGAGAGAGATAGAGGGATAGAATGCCACTTCTTTCAAAAAGATTTTTTGAAAAAGCTTACTGGTCAAGAGTTCACTGGTGGGGCGGGGTTGGGATGGAGCCGGGTGACGCCACGACTAGAGACGTTGTTAATTATTTATTTAAAAAAAATATTAATTAATTATTATTATTTATTTGTTATAAAAATATTTATTTATTTTCATCATCATTTTAATATTTATTGATTTATTTGAATGATTTATTTTATTTTGCAGTTTCAGCAGTGAATTTTGTGCTTATGAGTGTGATTTGTCGAAATAGCCCCGTGCTATGCGGGTGATGGCGGACGGAGCTGAGCGCGGAGCTAAGCGCGTAGCTGAGCGGTTTTGTTACCTGATAGAGTGTGAGCGTACGCTGGGTCTGCCTGTGGAGCGGTACCGTGGGAAGGTCCCGGTCGGTCCGGAGGGTGTAAATGTTGTATTTGTTGGAGATTGCGAGAGCAGTGTTGGAGCTTACCCCTGCGTTGCGCGAGTCAGAAAGAAACTGTGTAAAAATTAGAAAGTTAGAGCTAAGAAAGAGAGGAGGTGGGTCTGACGTTATCCTCCAATAAACGCTTAGCAGCAGTAGCAGTTTGGCTGTGTGTGTGTGAAAGTGGTTAGGGAGTGAGGGTGACTCGCCTTTTTTCTTGTTTGAAGTTTGGGGTTTTTCTCATGCACCTGTTACTTACATCCCCGTAAGTCATCCCGGTCAACTTTATGGAGCATACATCAAATTGGACATTTAGTCTTACAGTACGCAACACTTTTTTGTTTGAAGTTTTGTTTTTCTGATACAGCCATTATTTACATCCCGGTGGGTCATCCCAGGTCGAGCGTATCGTTTACGCATAAGTACAAATACGAGTTAAAAGAAAAACACCGCGACATATATCAAATAGACATAATTAAGAAAATAAGATTATCCTCTGTGTCCTAAAACTTGCTATATATTTCTCATTAAGTAAAAGTTTAAAACCAGCCGCAGATATTTTTATTACGCTGAGCAGTCACTTGGAATTATGTCTATAATTTTCTTAATTATAGACATAATTAAGAAAATAAGATAATCCTCTGTATCCTAAAACTTGACAGGGTATATATTTCTCATTACATAAAGGTTAAAAACCATTCTCTACATTAAAATAACTTATTCTAGTAATAGGTATTCTCTGATTTTTTTTTCTAAGAGAGACGGCACGGACCGGTCAAGAGAAAATCTATGGAAGACCTGAATCAGCAGGTATGGACGGAGCAACACCCCCTCATTTACCCGAAGCCTTATTAGATGAAATAGACAACATCAACAAGGCTAATAATGAAAAGAATGCGGTTTATCAAAACTACCTCGCTCAACACAACTCGCCACCTGCAGCGTCTAGTGAATCGAGGGTCAAAGACCCCTGTTTAAAAATGCATAAAAGCAGCACATACATTTATGCATACTCTCAAAACAAAAGGCTTCATATTAAACCTTTAAGGGTTCTATAGCTTGATACATATATGACACCCTCAAGGGTTCTATTTAGAACTATTATAGAGTGTTCAATTAAAAGAAATAGCAACTTTATGAAGGCAATGGTTAAATTTACTCTGGTTTGAACCTCTGTAGTTCTATATAGCAGCCCCCAAGAACCCTTATTTCTAAATATATACTGCATCAAAGCTTTTTGACTTTGTCAGGAATCTTTATTTAAACTAAGTAAATTAAAACAAAATCAAGGTAAGGCATGTACATACATGTAAAGTAAGATAAGACCAGTTCAGTTAATGTATATAATTCACTCAAGGTTTGTTTTACCATTATTTTTTTTATTGAAAACGAGAGGAATGCTGTCAAAAGAAAGGTCCAGAAAGCCACACCAAAAATATTAAAACAATTATTTTAATGGATAAAGAAGCCTAACAAGGTAACTAAGAGGTAAGAAACGAATTGGATGATAAATAATTGTTTTGAGAGTATCTTATGGCTGATGTAAAACATGGCTTGGCACTGACCCGTCTAGCATAGACAGGAACAGAAAGCCAACATAGGTTAAAGGTTAAGCATGTTATAAGAAAGGCAGCTTGATAATTCCCCATAATGACGCACTATAACAAAATCAAATGTGATGTGAAAACTTTTCACCTGTTTAATAGGCCTCAATAAAAATGTCAGGGACGTCTACAACAAACGCAGATTGTCGACTAGTGGGGAACCTCTGCCTTTTGGGTACTGAAATGTAAAACTAGCAGGGTGTTGTATGTTTTTAAAAATATTAAGTTTGGCTAATATGATATGGTGAACAAGTCCTGTGGTTAAAGAATGCCTGCTGCTTAAAACATTGTGTTGTATGCTGAATGTTTCTTGCCCGTAGAGTACATGTTGCTATACTGTTCCTTTATTATATTCAAGTATCATTTTTTAAATAATTTAATGAAATAGGTAAATATCTCATCATTGATGACTTTGGTCCACCTGAGTGACACGAGGTTGTTAAATAATATGTGGCAGAACAAAGCACCAGTACGAAATGGAGCAGTGGGTAGAATATAGGGAATGCAGCAGCAGTATCAGAAAAGAAGTGCGCACTACGAAGATAGAGCATACTCAGTAGGGTTACAGTTGGATTAGAGTTACCATTAGACTTAGGCTTAGCGTGTTTACATAAGCACTGAGGGTGTGTTTAGGATTAGAGTTATAGCTTGTGTTAGAGATAGAATAAGGGCTAGGGTTACTGCTATGGTGGTCCTAGACTTAGGGCTATGATTAAGGTTGTCATAAGGTTTTGAGATTTGAGATATACAGCAACATATAGTGTAACATTCAAAATTCAACATCGCTGTCTCCATAGTCAATTGCTAATTTTTTGATACTGCTGCTGCATTCTCCATATTCTCCACAGGACTTGTTCATCATGTCATATTAGCCAAATAGTCTTTAGTCCTGACAAACTGCAACTACATTTTTTCCAAGAGACATTTCCAGGAAATGCCATCAGAAATTCATCACACACTGTCTGATATTACATTACAGTAAGAGTATGCATTAATATAGGTGCTGCTTCAATGCATTTTTAAACTTAAAAACAGGTCAGTGCCGACCCTAACAGCACAGGAAGGATAATAATGTCTCTAAGAACAGTAGGAAACAAGGGTCTTTGCTGATTTAGAGCCCCTTATTTAATAATAATAATAATAATAATAAATAAATAAATAAATAAATAAAAATAATTTACAAAAAAAGATTCATAAATAATTTAAAAAATAATAAAATACATAATTAATAATGTAACTAGTTGTGACATCACCTTGCTCCATCCCAACCCCGCCCCACCAGTGAACTCTTGACCCACAACCTTTTGACCTTTAGGTCATAAATATTTTTGAAAGAAGCAGCATTCTATCTCTCTCTCACAGGTAATGTGTGAAACGTCAGAGAGGTGGAATGGAGAGTTTCTAGGTGCAAAACTAGGATAAAAAAGATTTGGAGTCAATGAAAGGAGAATAGCGAGATCACAAAGAAGGGATGAAGTTAAATGGATGAAAGTTGGGTGAATACTTTCGCGCTGCATATTAGATGTCTTCAGCAAGTTCAGCAACCAACTAGTTTCCCCATATGAGTCTATGGGATGAAGAGGGATGCGGGTGGAATATCAAAAAGAAAAATAGAAAGACTCCTCTCCTTAATGGGTGGAACATTTGACGGGTGGAACCAAACTTCTAGATGAAAAGCTGTAGGGGACAGGTGCCAAAGTTCTATAGTTTTGCACTATTTGAGAGAAGATAGTGACTGTGGCACATGTGCACAGGAATGACAGCATCATTACCAACCTCATCAGACTTACATATGCTGCACAGAATACCTTAGCGAGTACACCGCTGTATAACAACGCTGGTCAATCTTATCGGCGACATTGGTGGCTGCTGAGGGCGCTGACCTGGCAAACTACCGACAAATTGAAACTGCAGAGTGAAGTTTGCCAGAAAGAAGGAGAGAGTTGGTAGTAAAGTTGCCAAAGGTGCGATTATGGCGATTAAAAGGGTAGGCAAACCAACAGACTGCTACACAAGCCAAGACTGTGGGGGCAGTGTGTGGCTCTGTGGGCTAAGCCTGTATGCCTGTAAACAGAAAGTTATTGGTTCAAACCTCAGCCTCAGGACATCTATGGGTCCTTAAGCAAGGCCCTTAACCCCTAGCTCCCTGGGCACCCCAAGAGGTGACTGCTCTCCCCATGGACAACAATGAAAGTGTTTATTATCATTTAAACATGTCAATCATCAGCCAAAACTGAACGAGCGAATCTCACTGGTCACTATATACACTGGCCTTCCAGGTTTGATTGAGTTTCAGGTGACACAGATGTAAGGCTGTTGTACAAATAGTTTGTTTACATGAAAGAAAGGAGCTGGATTTTGTTAGCTTGTTGGAATTAAAAAAAATAAAAATTACCACAGTATCACATTTATTATTATTATTATTTAGCAGACACTTTTTTCCAAAGTGACATACAACTGAGACAGTAAAGTCAACCAGTCCTTGAAGAAATTGCGATTAAGGGCCTTGCTCAGGTGGCCAATGGTGACATCACTCTGCCAACCCTGGAAGTCTAACTATTTAATGTATCTTACAATGAGATGTGTTAGTCAGGACCTGCGCTTATCCTGCTCTTATTTCATTGTCCCCTTTAAAACAGTCTTTTACTTTAAAATTGTTAAACTGAATTTTCACCTATTAGGGAACTGCATGGCATCAAAATAGCCAAACCAGCGGTTTCATGAAGTCATTCTATGTCAGTCCAGTAAGGACCGTAATGGTTCACTGCCCTGCGCTACCACCAAACACTGATAGGTGGTGCCAGAACACAGGTAACATCAGAACACAGCTACAGTACAAAAACAAACTACAGCAGCTCTAATAATATCCGTACATTTTCCAAACGGCTAATGGGTCCAGAGCCTATCCCAAAAGCAATGGGCAAGAGGCAGGGAACAACCCTGGACAGGGGGCCAGCCTATCACAGGGCACACTCACACCCTCTCACAATAAAGTTTTCCACATTAATGTATTTCCTGAACCAGCTATTAATTTCCTAATGCCACTTTTCATAATAATGGTGTGATCTATCAGT